>OX578272.1:151681804-152136804 GCA_951217065.1 Baccha elongata
AGACCGAAAAAAGTCGGAAAAACGGCGATTTTCAAAATTCAGAAAATCCGCTGTATCTCGAAGGGATTGCACTTTCAGTCAAAAATAACGGTTTTTTTGTAGAATTCCTAAAGTGCCGACAACTTTTAGGCACCTATCCAAAGAGACCAAAAAAAGTCGGAAAAACGGGGATTTTCAAAATTCAGAAAATCCGCTGTATCTCGAAGGGATTGCACTTTCAGTCAAAAATAACGATTTTTTTGCAGAATTCCTAAAGTGCCGACAACTTTTAGGCACCTATCCAAAGACACCGAAAAAAGTCGGAAAAACGGCGATTTTCAAAATTCAGAAAATCCGCTGTATCTCGAAGGGATTGCACTTTCAGTCAAAAATAACGATATTTTTGTAGAATTCCTATAGTGCCGACAACTTTTTGGCACCTATAAAGAGACAAAAAAAGTCGGAAAAACGGCGATTTTCAAAATTCAGAAAATCCGCTGTATCTCGAAGGGATTGCACTTTCAGTCAAAATAACGATTTTTTTGTAGAATTCCTAAAGTGCCGACAACTTTTAGGCACCTATCCAAAGAGACCAAAAAAAGTCGGAAAAACAGCGATTTGCAAAATTCAGAAAATCCGCTGTATCTCGAAGGGATTGCACTTTCAGTCAAAAATAACGATTTTTTTGTAGAATTCCTAAAGTGCCGACAACTTTTATACACCTATCCAAAGAGACCAAAAAAGTCGGAAAAACGGCGATTTTCAAAATTCAGAAAATCCGCTGTATCTCGAAGGGATTGCACTTTCAGTCAAAAATAACGATTTTTTTGTAGAATTCCTAAAGTGCCGACAACTTTTAGGCACCTATCCAAAGAGACCGAAAAAAGTCGGAAAAACGGCGATTTTCAAAATTCAGAAAATCCGCTGTATCTCGAAGGGATTGCACTTTCAGTCAAAAATAACGATTTTTTTGTAGAATTCCTAAAGTGCCGACAACTTTTAGGCACCTATCCAAAGAGACCAAAAAAAGTCGGAAAAACGGCGATTTTCAAAATTCAGAAAATCCGCTGTATCTCGAAGGGATTGCACTTTCAGTCAAAAATAACGATTTTTTTGTAGAATTCCTAAAGTGCCGACAACTTTTAGGCACCCATCCAAAAAAAACGAAAAAAGTAGGAAAAACGGCGATTTTCAAAATTCAGAAAATCCGCTGTATCTCGAAGGGATTGCACTTTCAGTCAAAAATAACGATTTTTTTGTAGAATTCCTAAAGTGCCGACAACTTTTAGGCACCTATCCAAAGGAGACCGAAAAAAGTCGGAAAACGGCGATTTTTCAAATTCAGAAAATCCGATGAATCTCGAAGGATTGCACTTTCAGTCAAAAATAACGATTTTTTTTGTAGAATTCCTAAAGTGCCGACAACTTTTAGGCACCTATCCAAAGAGACCAAAAAAAGTCGGAAAAACGGCGATTTTCAAAATTCAGAAAATCCGCTGTATCTTGAAGGGATTGCACTTTCAGTCAAAAATAACGATTTTTTTGTAGAATTCCTAAAGTGCCGACAACTTTTAGGCACCCATCCAAAAAAAACCGAAAAAAGTCGGAAAAACGGCGATTTTCCAAATTCAGAAAATCCGCTGTATCTCGAAGGGATTGCACTTTCAGTCAAAAATAACGATTTTTTTTTTGTAGAATTCCTAAAGTGCCGACAACTTTTAGGCACCTATCCAAAGAGACCAAAAAAAAGTCAGAAAAACGGCGATTTTCAAAATTCAGAAAATCCGCTGTATCTCGAAGGGATTGCACTTTCTGTCAAAAATAACGATTTTTTTGTAGAATTCCTAAAGTGCCGACAACTTTTAGGCACCCATCCAAAAAAAAACGAAAAAAGTCGGAAAAACGGCGATTTTCCAAATTCAGAAAATCCGCTGTATCTCGAGGGATTGCACTTTCAGTCAAAAATAACGATTTTTTTGTAGAATTCCTAAAGTGCCGACAACTTTTAGGCACCTATCCAAAGAGACCAAAAAAAGTCGGAAAAACGGCGATTTTCAAAATTCAGAAAATCCGCTGTATCTCGAAGGGATTGCACTTTCAGTCAAAAATAACGATTTTTTTGTAGAATCCTAAAGTGCCGACAACTTTTAGGCACCTATCCAAAGAGACAAAAAAAGTCGGAAAAACGGCGATTTTTCAAAATTCAGAAAATCCGCTGTATCTCGAAGGGATTGCACTTTCAGTCAAAAATAACGATTTTTTTTGTAGAATTCCTAAAGTGCCGACAACTTTTAGGCACCTATCCAAAGAGACCAAAAAAAGTCGGAAAAACGGCGATTTTCAAAATTCAGAAAATCCGCTGTATCTTGAAGGGATTGCACTTTCAGTCAAAAATAACGATTTTTTTGTAGAATTCCTAAAGTGCCGACAACTTTTAGGCACCCATCCAAAAAAACCGAAAAAAGTCGGAAAAAACGGCGATTTTCCAAATTCAGAAAATCCGCTGTATCTCGAAGGGATTGCACTTTCAGTCAAAAATAACGATTTTTTTTGTAGAATTCCTAAAGTGCCGACAACTTTTAGGCACCTATCCAAAGAGACCAAAAAAAAGTCAGAAAAACGGCGATTTTCAAAATTCAGAAAATCCGCTGTATCTCGAAGGGATTGCACTTTCTGTCAAAAATAACGATTTTTTTGTAGAATTCCTAAAGTGCCGACAACTTTTAGGCACCCATCCAAAAAAAAAACGAAAAAAGTCGGAAAAAACGGCGATTTTCCAAATTCAGAAAATCCGCTGTATCTCGAGGGATTGCACTTTCAGTCAAAAATAACGATTTTTTTGTAGAATTCCTAAAGTGCCGACAACTTTTAGGCACCTATCCAAAGAGACCAAAAAAAGTCGGAAAAACGGCGATTTTCAAAATTCAGAAAATCCGCTGTATCTCGAAGGGATTGCACTTTCAGTCAAAAATAACGATTTTTTTGTAGAATTCCTAAAGTGCCGACAACTTTTAGGCACCTATCCAAAGAGACAAAAAAAGTCGGAAAAACGGCGATTTTCAAAATTCAGAAAATCCGCTGTATCTCGAAGGGATTGCACTTTCAGTCAAAAATAACGATTTTTTTTGTAGAATTCCTAAAGTGCCGACAACTTTTAGGCACCTATCCAAAGAGACCGAAAAAAGTCGGAAAAACGGCGATTTTCAAAATTCAGAAAATCCGCTGTATCTCGAAGGGATTGCACTTTCAGTCAAAAATAACGATTTTTTTTGTAGAATTCCTAAAGTGCCGACAACTTTTAGGCACCTATCCAAAGAGACCGAAAAAAGTCGGAAAAAACGGCGATTTTCAAAATTCAGAAAATCCGCTGTATCTCGAAGGGATTGCACTTTCAGTCAAAAATAACGATTTTTTTGTAGAATTCCTAAAGTGCCGACAACTTTTAGGCACCTATCCAAAGAGACCGAAAAAAGTCGGAAAAACGGCGATTTTTCAAATTCAGAAAATCCGATGAATCTCGAAGGATTGCACTTTCTGTCAAAAATAACGATTTTTTTGTAGAATTCCTAAAGTGCCGACAACTTTTAGGCACCTATCCAAAGAGACCAAAAAAAGTCGGAAAAACGGCGATTTCCAAAATTCAGAAAATCCGCTGTATCTTGAAGGGATTGCACTTTCAGTCAAAAATAACGATTTTTTTGTAGAATTCCTAAAGTGCCGACAACTTTTAGGCACCCATCCAAAAAAAACGAAAAAAGTCGAAAAAACGGCGATTTTCCAAATTCAGAAAATCCGCTGTATCTCGAAGGGATTGCACTTTCAGTCAAAAATAACGATTTTTTTGTAGAATTCCTAAAGTGCCGACAACTTTTAGGCACCTATCCAAAGAGACCAAAAAAAGTCAGAAAAACGGCGATTTTCAAAATTCAGAAAATCCGCTGTATCTCGAAGGGATTGCACTTTCAGTCAAAAATAACGATTTTTTTGTAGAATTCCTAAAGTGCCGACAACTTTTAGGCACCCATCCAAAAAAACCGAAAAAAGTCGGAAAAACGGCGATTTTCCAAATTCAGAAAATCCGCTGTATCTCGAAGGGATTGCACTTTCAGTCAAAAATAACGATTTTTTTTGTAAAATTCCTAAAGTGCCGACAACTTTTAGGCACCTATCCAAAGAGACCAAAAAAAGTCAGAAAAACGGCGATTTTCAAAATTCAGAAAATCCGCTGTATCTCGAAGGGATTGCACTTTCAGTCAAAAATAACGATTTTTTTGTAGAATTCCTAAAGTGCCGACAACTTTTAGGCACCCATCCAAAAAAAAACGAAAAAAGTCGGAAAAACGGCGATTTTCCAAATTCAGAAAATCCGCTGTATCTCGAGGGATTGCACTTTCAGTCAAAAATAACGATTTTTTTGTAGAATTCCTAAAGTGCCGACAACTTTTAGGCACCTATCCAAAGAGACCAAAAAAAGTCGGAAAAACGGCGATTTTCAAAATTCAGAAAATCCGCTGTATCTCGAAGGGATTGCACTTTCAGTCAAAAATAACGATTTTTTTGTAGAATTCCTAAAGTGCCGACAACTTTTAGGCACCTATCCAAAGAGACAAAAAAAGTCGGAAAAACGGCGATTTTCAAAATTCAGAAAATCCGCTGTATCTCGAAGGGATTGCACTTTCAGTCAAAAATAACGATTTTTTTGTAGAATTCCTAAAGTGCCGACAACTTTTAGGCACCTATCCAAAGAGACCGAAAAAAGTCGGAAAAACGGCGATTTTCAAAATTCAGAAAATCCGCTGTATCTCGAAGGGATTGCACTTTCAGTCAAAAATAACGATTTTTTTGTAGAATTCCTAAAGTGCCGACAACTTTTAGGCACCCATCCAAAAAAAAACGAAAAAAGTCGGAAAAACGGCGATTTTCAAAATTCAGAAAATCCGCTGTATCTCGAAGGGATGCACTTTCAGTCAAAAATAACGATTTTTTTGTAGAATTCCTAAAGTGCAGACAACTTTTAGGCACCTATCCAAAGAGACCAAAAAAAGTCGGAAAAACGGCGATTTTCAAAATTCAGAAAATCCGCTGTATCTTGAAGGGATTGCACTTTCAGTCAAAAATAACGATTTTTTTGTAGAATTCCTAAAGTGCCGACAACTTTTAGGCACCTATCCAAAAAAACCGAAAAAAGTCGGAAAAACGGGGATTTTCCAAATTCAGAAAATCCGCTGTATCTCGAAGGGATTGCACTTTCAGTCAAAAATAACGATTTTTTTGTAGAATTCCTAAAGTGCCGACAACTTTTAGGCACCTATCCAAAGAGACCAAAAAAAGTCAGAAAAACGGCGATTTTCAAGATTCAGAAAATCCGCTGTATCTCGAAGGGATTGCACTTTCAGTCAAAAATAACGATTTTTTTGTAGAATTCCTAAAGTGCCGACAACTTTTAGGCACCCATCCAAAAAAACCGAAAAAAGTCGGAAAAACGGCGATTTTCCAAATTCAGAAAATCCGCTGTATCTCGAGGGATTGCACTTTCAGTCAAAAATAACGATTTTTTTGTAGAATTCCTAAAGTGCCGACAACTTTTAGGCACCTATCCAAAGAGACCGAAAAAAGTCGGAAAAACGGCGATTTTCAAAATTCAGAAAATCCGCTGTATCTCGAAGGGATTGCACTTTCAGTCAAAAATAACGATTTTTTGTAGAATTCCTAAAGTGCCGACAACTTTTAGGCACCCATCCAAAAAAACCGAAAAAAGTCGGAAAAACGGCGATTTTCCAAATTCAGAAAATCCGCTGTATCTCGAGGGATTGCACTTTCAGTCAAAAATAACGATTTTTTTGTAGAATTCCTAAAGTGCCGACAACTTTTAGGCACCTATCCAAAGAGACCGAAAAAAGTCGGAAAAAACGGCGATTTTCAAAATTCAGAAAATCCGCTGTATCTTAAAGATGGGTGCCTAAAAGTTGTCGGCACTTTAGGAATTCTACAAAGAAAATCGTTATTTTTGACTGAAAGTGCAATCCCTTCGAGATACAGCGGATTTTCTGAATTTTGAAAATCGCCGTTTTTCCGACTTTTTTCGGTTTTTTTGGATGGGTGCCCAAAAGTTGTCGGCACTTTAGGAATTCTACAAAAAAATCGTTATTTTTGACTGAAAGTGCAATCCCTTCGAGATGCAGCGGATTTTCTGAATTTTGAAAATCGCCGTTTTTCCGACTTTTTTCGGTCTCTTTGGATAGGTGCCTAAATGTTGTCGGCACTTTAGGAATTCTACAAAAAAATCGTTATTTTTGACTGAAAGTGCAATCCCTTCGAGATACAGCGGATTTTCTGAATTTTGAAAATCGCCGTTTTTCCGACTTTTTTTGTCTCTTTGGATAGGTGCCTAAAAGTTGTCAGCACTTTAGGAATTCTACAAAAAAATCGTTATTTTTGACTGAAAGTGCAATCCCTTCAAGATACAGCGGATTTTCTGAATTTTGAAAATCGCCGTTTTTCCGACTTTTTTTGGTCTCTTTGGATAGGTGCCTAAAAGTTGTCAGCACTTTAGGAATTCTACAAAAAAATCGTTATTTTTGACTGAAAGTGCAATCCCTTCAAGATACAGCGGATTTTCTGAATTTTGAAAATCGCCGTTTTTCCGACTTTTTTTGGTCTCTTTGGATAGGTGCCTAAAAGTTGTCGGCACTTTAGGAATTCTACAAAAAAATCGTTATTTTTGACTGAAAGTGCAATTCCTTCGAGATACAGCGGATTTTCTGAATTTTGAAAATCGCCGTTTTTCCGACTTTTTTCGGTCTCTTTGGATAGGTGCCTAAAAGTTGTCGGCACTTTAGGAATTCTACAAAAAAATCGTTATTTTTGACTGAAAGTGCAATCCCTTCGAGATACAGCGGATTTTCTGAATTTTGAAAATCGCCGTTTTTCCGACTTTTTTTGTCTCTTTGGATAGGTGCCTAAAAGTTGTCGGCACTTTAGGAATTCTACAAAAAAATCGTTATTTTTGAATGAAAGTGCAATCCCTTCGAGATACAGCGGATTTTCTGAATTTTGAAAATCGCCGTTTTTCCGACTTTTTTTGGTCTCTTTGGATATGTGCCTAAAAGTTGTCGGCACTTTAGGAATTCTACAAAAAAATCGTTATTTTTGACTGAAAGTGCAATCCCTTCGAGATACAGCGGATTTTCTGAATTTTGAAAATCGCCGTTTTTCCGACTTTTTTCGGTCTCTTTGGATAGGTGCCTAAAAGTTGTCGGCACTTTAGGAATTCTACAAAAAAATCGTTATTTTTGACTGAAAGTGCAATCCCTTCGAGATACAGCGGATTTTCTGAATTTTGAAAATCGCCGTTTTTCCGACTTTTTTCGGTTTTTTTGGATGGGTGCCTAAAAGTTGTCGGCACTTTAGGAATTCTACAAAAAAATCGTTATTTTTGACTGAAAGTGCAATCCCTTCGAGATACAGCGGATTTTCTGAATTTTGAAAATCGCCGTTTTTCCGACTTTTTTCGGTCTCTTTGGATAGGTGCCTAAAAGTTGTCGGCACTTTAGGAATTCTACAAAAAAATCGTTATTTTTGACTGAAAGTGCAATCCCTTCGAGATACAGCGGATTTTCTGAATTTTGAAAATCGCCGTTTTTCCGACTTTTTTTGTCTCTTTGGACAGGTGCCTAAAAGTTGTCGGCACTCTCTTTGGATAGGTGCCTAAAAGTTGTCGGCACTTTAGGAATTCTACAAAAAAATCGTTATTTTTGACTGAAAGTGCAATCCCTTCGAGATACAGCGGATTTTCTGAATTTTGAAAATCGCCTTTTTTCCGACTTTTTTTGGTCTCTTTGGATAGGTGCCTAAAAGTTGTCGGCACTTTATGAATTCTACAAAAAAATCGTTATTTTTGACTGAAAGTGCAATCCCTTCGAGATACAGCGGATTTTCTGAATTTTGAAAATCGCCGTTTTTCCGACTTTTTTCGGTCTCTTTGGATAGGTGTCTAAAAGTTGTCGGCACTATAGGAATTCTACAAAAAAATCGTTATTTTTGACTGAAAGTGCAATCCCTTCGAGATACAGCGGATTTTCTGAATTTTGAAAATCGCCGTTTTTCCGACTTATTTTGGTCTCTTTGGATAGGTGTATAAAAGTTGTCGGCACTTTAGGAATTCTACAAAAAAATCGTTATTTTTGACTGAAAGTGCAATCCCTTCGAGATACAGCGGATTTTCTGAATTTTGAAAATCGCCGTTTTTCCGACTTTTTTTGTCTCTTTGGATAGGTGCCAAAAAGTTGTCGGCACTTTAGGAATTCTACAAAAAAATCGTTATTATTGACTGAAAGTGCAATCCCTTCGAGATACAGCGGATTTTCTGAATTTTGAAAATCGCCGTTTTTCTGACTTTTTTTGGTCTCTTTGGATAGGTGCTTAAAAGTTATCGGCACTTTAGGAATTCTACAAAAATATCGTTATTTTTGACTGAAAGTGCAATCCCTTCGAGATACAGCGGATTTTCTGAATTTTTAAAATCGCCGTTTTTCCGACTTTTTTCGGTCTCTTTGGATAGGTGCCTAAAAGTTGTCGGCACTTTAGTAATTCTGCAAAAAATCGTTATTTTTGGCTGAAAGTGCAATCCCTTCGAGATACAGCGGATTTTCTGAATTTTGAAAATCGCTGTTTTTCCGACTTTTTTTGGTCTCTTTGGATAGGTGCCTAAAAGTTTTCGGCACTTTAGGAATTCTACAAAAAATTGTTATTTTGACTGAAAGTGCAATCCCTTCGAGATACAGCGGATTTTCTGAATTTTGAAAATCGCCGTTTTTCCGACTTTTTTTGGTCTCTTTGGATAGGTGCCTAAAAGTTGTCGGCACTTTAGGAATTCTACAAAAAAATCGTTATTTTTGACTGAAAGTGCAATCCCTTCGAGATACAGCGGATTTTCTGAATTTTGAAAATCGCCGTTTTTCCGACTTTTTTTGGTCTCTTTGGATAGGTGCCTAAAAGTTGTCTGCACTTTAGGAATTCTACAAAAAAAAATTGTTATTTTTGACTGAAAGTGCAATCCCTTCGAGATACAGCGGATTTTCTGAATTTCGAAAATCGCCGTTTTTCCGACTTTTTTTGGTCTCTTTGGATAGGTGCTTAAAAGTTTTCGGCACTTTAGGAATACTACAAAAAAATCGTTATTTTTGACTAAAAGTGCAATCCCTTCGAGATACAGCGGATTTTCTGAATTTTGAAAATCGCCGTTTTTTCGACTATTTTTGTCTCTTTGGATAGGTGCCTAAAAGTTGTCGGCACTTTAGGAATTCTGCAAAAAATCGTTATTTTTGGCTGAAAGTGCAATCCCTTCGAGATACAGCGGACTTTCTGAATTTTGAAAATCGCTGTTTTTCCGACTTTTTTTGGTCTCTTTGGATAGGTGCCTAAAAGTTGTCGGCACTTTAGGAATTCTACAAACAAATCGTTATTTTTGACTGAAAGTGCAATCCCTTCGAGATACAGCGGATTTTCTGAATTTTGAAAATCGACGTTTTTCCGACTTTTTTTGGTCTCTTTGGATAGGTGCCTAAAAGTTGTCGGCACTTTAGGAATTCTGCAAAAAAAATCGTTATTTTTGGCTGAAAGTGCAATCCCTTCGAGATACAGCGGATTTTCTGAATTTTGAAAATCGCCCTTTTTCCGACTTTTTTTGGTCTCTTTGGATAGGTGTATAAAAGTTATCGGCACTTTAGGAATTCTACAAAAAAAATCGTTATTTTTGACTGAAAGTGCAATTTCTTCGACATGCAGCGCATTTTCTCAATTTTGAAAATCGCCTAAAAGTTGTCAGCACAGGAGAAGATCGAACTGCATTTAAATCACATCAACCAAGAAACCAAGGATGTGCCGAATAAGCTGTGGCGTCGAATTTCATCCTCGAGCCCTAACCGTCGAGCATCTTGTGAGATTGATATGATCAACATCAAGCTTAGAAAGTTGGCTATTGATATTCTTGAGTGGATTCACTATGAAGTGAGGTTTGCCATGGAAGGCAAGTTGATGTACACTCAACCAACTGATAGCAATTGGAAGAAAGGTCGGACTATCAACCTGAATCCAGTGAATGCGTTGCTGGTGACAAACGGAAAGGTGAGCTTATGTCAAGTTTTTCAAGATGATATTATAATTTATTTTAAAATAGTCAAGTGTTAACTACAAAGGGGAGAAAGCGATGTTAGGTCAGCTTAACTTTCCGAAACATACCGGTATTCGGGAGGCCTCACTTCTGGTAGTCAAAGAAAAGTGGACCACTCTACCTGGAAAGATGTTTGATATGTTCCGAGGCCGATTGGGATGACTATTTGAGTTGCAGGAAATTTCATCAAAGGATTCTTTTATTTTTAAAGTAAGTTTTCTGTTTTCTTCCAACAAACTCTATTGCCATATAATTCATCTCCGTTCCAGGCTGAAGATGCAGTCCGCACAAAACAATGGTACACTCAAATTCAGTATCATGCTCAAGGTATGGGCGCTTGGCGTAAGAGACGTAGCTAGCTAACATCATGATAAATGGAATGCTGTCAAGAACCTAAGAACATTGCTTTTTTTAAAATACGAAATACATTTTTAATACAAAATTTAACATTTAAAACAATTTAATTTTTATTTTAAAAATATTAACGAAATATAATTTTTTTTCTTTTTCTTAAATATGTTCTAATTAAAATTATAAATAAATTGAAATATAATTAGAAATAAACCTAATATATTGTTACGTACCTTTTAAATGTTGAATGCAATTGAAAAAATAAGTTTAAATTGTGTAAGTGGTTTTAGAATGTTAAACAAAAGTATAAATAATAATAATCAATTGGTTTCAAGATTAAGAATATTTATATAAAATAATTCTAATGGAAAATAATGTAAACGAAATAATTAAATATGAATTCATCGAAACAAAAATTTAGTGTTATTTAAATAAAAACATAAATTGAATAAATTTACGAGTTGTTTTTACTTTATGGTTAAAGATATCTGAACTTTTTTCAAGGAAGTTTGCTAAGGTATATTTGGCTCAAAATTGGCAGCTTAGAAGTTGGCAGCTGCAGTGATTCTAGTCTGTGCTGATCGCCCCAACCCAACATTGCCCTTCACAGCTTCCAGTGAAACCGAAACTTCTTTTAGATATCAGCTGTTAAAAGAGGATACTTTCCTGGCAAACTTATTATCCCGTCCGACCTAAGAGGCCAGTTATAGCTATCAATAAAACGTATCAGTAAAATCAATTTTAAGGTAAATTATCCCACAATGTTGGTGTTAATTGGTATTAAAATTAAGGTATTGAATATTAGAATTTTTCTGTTAAAAAAAATAACTCAATTTGATCTTCATTGTCACTTTTGTGTTTTCAATGCTCATTGAAAAAACAAAAGTGTTAATATTTCTTGATTTTGGCCCAAAGTTGGTAATTTTTTTTAATATATTTAATATTTAACACCAATATTGTGGGAAAATTTTCAATAAAATTGAAAAAGAAAATTTTTACTGATACATTTTACTGATAGCTATAACTTGCCCCTAAAGTAGATCTTAGAGTCAGCGCCAAAACTTTTCATCCAGGCATTGATGCACCATACTTCCAACATCCCATATGCATGAATTCTTCGTCAGTAAAAATATAGTTGCGGCGTATGCTATCACTATTTTTATCTTGGCACTTCTTTGAATCATGTCAATTCTACGCATAAGTTGTGTTTGCCAAAGTTTGCTGATGTACCTACTGCTTTAAGAAAAATGTAAAATAGATTTAATGATAAAATGGCAAATTTTCAATAAACTTGCCATAAAACATCCACACTTTCGTAATCATCATCCATATTTAAGCATAATTTTTGTTTATAACCAATAATCCCCACTGCATATGCAATTCAACAAATTTCTGAATAATATATTATATTTTTGTTGCATACCTTAGGGCGAAGCGACGATGACGTACACAAATTTAAGCAAAAATTAAAAATTCATAAAAATACCAGGCGACCAGGCAGAAAGAAGCAGTAGGTATAATTTCTGAGTTAAATGGCTGTGGTGAATATAATTGGCACACTAATATATGGTAACAAACGATCATGCAGAAACAGCAGGGGAAAACTGTGTGAGATTCTTTATGAGGTGAAATCTATTTCTAACACAACTACATGCATTTGGTTGTTTGTTTACTCTGACACATGTATATGTATTTGTTTCATACATAAACTGAGGTGAATCTTAATTCTCCGCCTTCAATGAACGGATCTTTTTTCTAGTTTTCTTTTACACTATAATATTAAGACAAGAGTGTGTTAGAGAATAATGTGTGTAGTCACTGTTGAGTATGTAATATTTTTTTATTTATCGAATATCGACTCCTCTTTCACGACTCCATGATATTAGTGTGCAATAAAAGTTTGAATGTATCACTTGCTCTTCGTTGGATTACTAAGCAACAACAACAAATTGTTAAGTTGAATACAAAAATGCACCGTTGTTAGAAGGCGGATTTTAGTTTTTTTTTTCATTGAAGTGGTGAATTTGTGAAACGAAAAATAAGCAACGAAAAATTTGCCTTCTCGTCTTCATGATCGCCTGGTACAAAATTAAAAATATCAGGCGATGCAGAAGCAGCTGGGGCAAACTCTGTATGAGGTTATTTATTAGAGGTGAAATCTATTACGACCACATTGATATGCATTTGTTAAATCTATCACTACACATTGATATGCATTTGATTTTTGATACACAAACTGTGGTGAATCTAACAAAATGTAACAAAATGAATGTAACAAAATGAATTCTAAAACCTAGGTAAAAAATATATGTGTAACTTATAATAAAACATTGTTAACAAAAATGTTATGGATAAAATGTTACTCTTTATTGAACAATGTATCATCATTGTATATACATTTCTATAGTATTTTCATGCTGAATAATCACCGCCTGGCCATCTTGAGAAACGTGTTATAAACACATTTTTAGGTTCGTGCATTTAATAGTTGTCTATTCTGTAACCCTGACAACAGTCGTAAACATATATTATTTTTGTTTTGTTTACGACTCTTGTCAAGGAAATATGGATTTTAGAGCCAATAAAATACATTATATATTATTAATTTGTTTCGTAGACGACTATTGTTAGGGTAACAGAATAGACACTTAGTAAATGTAAGAACCTCCAAATGTGAAGTTAACAACTTTGTTTAGATGGCGCTGCTCCATGGTTGTACTATAGAAATTTATATACAATGGTATCATAGCGATTTTCCACATTTTTTTATTATTTTATAATTTTTTTTTTATTTCTTGTATAGTGTTGTTTTTGTTCAAGATTTTTGTTTTAATATTTTTATTTTAATATTATTATTATCAATATAATGTTTAGAGTTGATTTTTTGGTTTTATTTTGTTTTTAGTTTCTTCAATTTCATTAATTTTATGTACCTATGCATAGTTTTTTTTTTTATTATTATTTATTATATTTTATATACTCAAATGATTGTACTGTATATGGATCCCTTAAACATAAGCTTTTTTTATTTTAATTATTTATACAAAAAAAAAAAAGAAGAAAAATCAAATAGTAAAAAGTAGGAAAGTATTTTTTTCTTGTTCAATTGTTTTTTTATTATTTTTTTTATTACTTTGTTGTCTTCATTTTCTCATTTAACTTAAACTTAAGATTAGAACTAGTTTTTTTTTATTTATTTCTTTTTTTTTTCTTAGTGATTAGTTACGATTATCAAATTATATATAACTTCAGGTTTTTCATTTTATTGATTTTTTTTTATTAATTTATTTAAAATTATACTTATATTTCGTTTACTATATTTGAAAAACATTATTCATAAGTAGAAAAAAAATACAAAAAATACAAGATATATCTTTGTGGAAATAATTTTTGGTTTTTTTGTATAAAGGATTCACTGGTTACAGATTGGTGTGTAGACATGAATGGCAGACAGTGCAGCATCTGTTAACTGCAATGGGATTGGGCACATTGTAAATATATAAAAAGCTATGCATTCTGTCGCTATAAATGACACGATTTAAAAGTTCAAATTTTCTCTTGATTTTAAATCTATTATTTTTTTTTAATTACTTAACTGCACTGTGGCCATAGAGTTTCTAGTTCAGTGAATCCCTGGGCATGGTTCATTTCTTTTTTAAGTTTTGTATAAATGGAAAGAAAAAATAAGTCTTGTAAGAAATTTGTTTGTTTTGGTTCTAATACTTAAAAAGGATTTCATATACATTAGGTTTAGTTAAGGTAAAAATACATACATATTCCTGTGTTGTGTGTTTTAAACTTAAGTTTAAATAAAAAAAAAACTAAGTAAAATAATATAGAAAGTGATGTTTGTCACTTTAAGAAAATAAATAAATATTCTTTCAAAGATAAAGAAACGACAATAAAATTCATAATAATTTTAAAATTAAATTAAAATTTTTTATTAAATTGTAGTCTTAATCCTGTACTTCTCGAGAAGGTACTTCTGACGTCACCGAAAATGATTCGAAATAATGATTGAGAAATTCGAATGTAGGTCGTTTTTCTGGCACAGCATCCCAATACTGTAACAGCAGATGATAGATATTATCAGGGAAGTAATGATTAGTTGGTTTAGGCATTCGGAATCCACGTTCGATGTTCTTAATAACTTCTCGACTATGCATGCCAGGGTATGGGACTTGACCGTAAGTGAAGAGTTCCATCAGTAAAATGCCATAAGACCAGACATCAGATTTAATAGAGAATTTGCCATAAATTATAGCTTCGGGCGCTGTCCATTTGACGGGGAAACGAGAACCTTGCCAGACCAAAGTCACAAATTTTTGCTACGTTATTCTCTCCGATGAGAACATTACGAGCGGCAAGATCACGATGTATAAGCTGTTTGGATTCAAGAAATTCCATACCTGAGGCAACTTGGGTGGCAATGTATGATTAGATCTCCAAAGTGTAAGTAACGGCCGTCGCCTTCGCGTAGAAAATCTAATAAACTACCTTTAGACATGAACTCTTGGACGATGTAAATTGTTTCCTTCTGTAAATGGAAAATATATTAATAAAATATAAAAGACACTTGATATTTGAATCAATTTGCATTTTTATTTTAGATTAAAAAAAAAAAAAAATAAGAAGAAAAAGGTTCAACGGCGAGATTTACGTGTTGTACATCGATCTAGAAAGAAGGATACGCACTAAACGAACAACAATGATTTTCGAAACACTGAAGTAGAGCTTCGTTGCAAAACCAAGGTAATTTTTTGACACAATCACAGAGAAACCATTGGCAACAATACACAAGTTTTCAATTCTTTCACACACAAGATACTTAACGGAACACTATAGTGGAAGCATTGTATATAAATTTCTTTAGTACAACCATGGAGCAGCGCCATCTAAAGAAAGTTGTGAACACCACATTTGGAGGTTCTTACATTTACTAAGTGTCTATTCTGTTACCCTTACAATTAGAAATGCTGGGTTCCCAGTAGAAATGATGGGTTCCTACTAGAAATGCTATGTTCCCAGTAGATCTGCTGGGTTCCCAGTAGATCTGCTTGGTTCGCAGTAGAAATGCTGGGTTCCCAATAGAAATGCTGGTTTCCCAAGTAGAAATGATGGGTTCCCAGTAGAAATGCTGGGTACCTAGTCCTGGGATCCCAGTAGAAATGCTGGATTCTACTGAACAATCCAGCTATTCTACTGGGAACCCAGCATTTCTACTTGGGAACCCAGCATTTCTACTGGGAACCCAGCACATCTACTGAGAACCTAGCATTTCTACTGGAAACCCAGCATTTCTACTGGAAACCCAGCATTTCTACTGGGAACCCAGCATTTCTACCTGGAACCCAGCATTTCTACCCTTTTCAAGATACAGCGGTTTTTCAAAATTTTGAAAATCACCGTTTTTCTGACTTTTGTGAAAGTTGTAACCGCTTTAGGAATTCTACAAATTTTCGACTAAAACTGCAATACCTTCGAGATACACCGAATTTTGTTTGCATAATTTTAAGAATCATTGCATACTTTTAGGAGAACGGGATGAGAAAAACAATGAAAAAGGGAGCGAAAAGGACAAGGAAAAAAGTAAAAGGAAGAACGAAAAAGGACAAAGGAAGATGGGAAAAAAGAAAAAGGAAAATGCAAACCGAAAAAGGAAAAATTGAAAAGGTTATAAAAATGAAAAAGGAAAACTAAACTCAGAACCACATAATCGTAAAACAATTATATAACTTAGAAATATAACATATATAGGTAAGGATTTTTTAAGAATTGTCTGATTTTTAAAAAATATCTTACTGTTTTAATGAACATTGATTTTTGTCGGAACCAAACAACCTGATTACGAAATATTCATCGGTCTTTAACAAATTTATTTTAAAACATTTTACTGTACCTTATCTTAGTTATTCTTTAAGTATTTTTAAATAATCTTAAATCAATTGTAAAAATTAACGTTCATTAAAAAAGTAACAATTTTAAAAGAAATAAAATTCACGACTGTGTCGCACGAATTTGATCTTGTATTTATTTTATGAAATATTGAGAATTAAAAATTACATAAACGTGAGAACAAGATGCATTATAATCATCAAAGTCTAGTCATTTAGCACGAAGAAAGGATTTTGGAAATTTGATGTTTAGAATGTTAATGAAATAGAATGTTTTGGAAATTTAAAAAAACATTGATAAATTTTGAAGTGCTCTTTTCAAATTTTCACTTTTCCGCCTCGTATCTTTGCCACTTGAGCCACCATTAAAAAATGGCGGCCAAATAAAGTTTTTCTTTTTGGTAATATCACTTCACAGTGAAAAAACTTGGCATGGGAAAAAACCTCGTTACTAGTGGAAAATAATTTCACTTTTTTGAAGTGAACTTAAAAAAGTTCAATGTTTCACATATATTAGATGGACAAATGGGTTTTTAAAAATGGATTTTCAGACCAGATTATTAATAAACGAATTTCGCCAAATTTTTCATCTATGTCAAAAGCTGAAATGATGGAAAATATAGAGCACACAATTCTTTACAAATTCGGTATGAGGGGTTTAGTTACCAGATTTATTGTTATGCCAAGTTTCACAGTGAGGGTTTAAACTCTATTTTCAGTTTAAACTACCGTTTATCAATTTTCCAGTTTCACAGTTATCGTTTAACACAGATTGGAGTTTAACTTTTCGTTTAAGTTAAACGATTTCATTTCTTCGTTTAAACGCCGCCGCCGTTTCGTTTTAGAACACACAGACATCAATATTTTGATGTAAATTCTGACACATAATATTTTAATAATTTGTTTTATCACTGTTCACTTAATTTTTTTATTTATTTTTTAATTGGGATGTCATTTATTTGATTAAAAATACACAATAGCATCACTAGTTCACAATAATTCAGGATTTTTTTTTATTTTCACAAAAATAATTTGACATTTCAACACAAATTTCATAACACAGAGCTTCGCCAACCATTTTTAACTAACTGGAGTTTAAGTTTTCGATGTGAAACTGAACGAATGAAACAAAAAGTTTTTTTTTTAGATTTAATTAAACTACAGTTTAAACTCTCATTGTGAAACTGGGCATTAATATATTTTTAGAAGATTAAATTGGCTTACTGAAAAAAGGGTTTTGTAATCCACATTGTGTGACTATGTGAAATTAGCTAAACCTTGCTTTTTTAATGTTTTAATCACTTTGTATGGGACAGAGAAGTGTCTTGAAAGTTTTGATCACAAATGATACATGGACGCTGAAAACCAGATAAAAGTTATATCAGGCTTTTTCAAATAAAGTGGTACAAATTAGTGCAAATGGATATATGTTTTAATGCAAAAATAAGTCGTACCAAAATATATGTTTTTAAACCGACATTAGATCTTACTTTTATAATATTATCCACGAGCAAAGTGTTGTTTTTACTTGACTGGCAAAGCCAGAATGGAAGTGCAATCGGTTGTTTAGTCAAAACATTTGTAGATAAAATTTGTTATTACATGTCCTGTATAATCGAACCAACGATTTCCAATTCAGACTCTAATTTAGTAAAGAGACTAACGTCGCAACGACTGGTGATGAGGTGATCCTCAATTTTATCTGCAATCATATTTGAACGAAATGCCTGTTGGTATTCTTACAAATTATATCTTGGGTTTGTAATTTAAAATTCTTTCGCTTGGTATTACAATTATTTCGAATGAATGACGAAATAAAAATTAGACGCTTACTATGAACAAAACAAGACAATCAGTTAGGTATACTTAGCGACTTTTAAAGACCGAGGAGTCTTATTTTATAACGTGCTTTGTCAATTGTTATTTTGGTCCAAAATTCCAAACATTCTACAAAGAGTATCATTTGGGCGGCACCAGCGAGACAGTGAGTGCGGAACACCACTTAAAACAACTCAAACACTTCTACACCTAATCAAGTGTTCAGCCCTCGAGATGAGGCTGCGGGCTGTTGGCGGTCAGCAGGATGATCACACTATGCGCTCAATGCACCGCACCAGCCGGCTCGAAGGGTAATAATTCTTGAAATTGTTACCAAACACTTAACGATGCAATGTGCGCATGAGAAGAGACCTCCTCGAGCAATCTTCTTCGCATCGTTGTTTAACAAAAAAAAAAGTCTTCAAAGCTGCTACCCTGCAACAGTCAACGCGCATCAGAATCTGTAGGAGAAAAAGAAGACAAAAATCTGAAGCGCAAAGAATTCATGAGGTGCAAAGGGTTAAGCACGTGCTTCACATTTCATTTCTTCAGGTCAGCGCTTCTGATTGCTCGTCTTCCACTTCTTCACCACCTGCTGCTGCTGCTGCTGATGAGGATGCTGCTTCTGCAAACTGTTGGCTATTGGCTGCTTCTGGTGCTTATACCAACTATGCAACCTACATACATTGTGCCTATAGCCTGTGAATCGTTATTATCCTCCGTACAACATCGCTTTATCTTTATCATGTTGTCATTTTAAAGTATGTGCCGTAAGAAAAGAACTAAATGAAGAATGTAACATCACTGATTTTTACGGAACTTTCACTGGTAAATATGTCGCTGATGTTGTAAGGAATAACTAAGGCTATATTTAAACAGTACAAAAATGTCATTTTAAAATCTAACCGAATATATATTTAAAAGAATTGTTTGGAGAAAGTGGAGATTTTACAATATTGTAGGAACGCTTGAAAGATTTTATTTTTTCCACGTCTGCAACTTTATAAAAGAAGGTTTTGAAATTAGAAAGCTTTAACGAATTTGTTGAAAATATCATCTTGAGAATATAGAAAGATACAATCGATAAAAGGTATACGAAATTCTGGTACAAACAAATGCAACAAAAACTAAGTATTGTCGACTTATTATTTTCAATCCACACACAGGTCTTTAGTCTGTTGATTAGCGTTGGCGGCCATGAAAAAGCTATAACTCCTGCCAAAAATAGTGTTGGTGTCCACAGGTTGTTGTTGTCTAACTCACCCGCTTCTCAATGTTAAGTCAGAGAAAGTAAGGGCATGAGTCAATTGCGCTAAAAGGGCTGCTACATTTTATCCCATGGCTAAATTTTGACATTACTCAGGTGAATACACAAGTCAAAAATTAACCTGCTCAGGAGCTCGTTAAAATAAGCCAGTGCTTAATTTTGTAGATTTGTTTCTCCGCATTCATTATTGCATCTTTTCGAGTTGTTGGGGATTGCTGTTGTCAAAATCAAATAAGTTCTTTAATTTATAAAATCGACTGTCGATTTAATTTCAATTGGAAGAGTCGACTTTCATTCTAAAATTCGCTTAGGTAATGTTTGAAAGTTTGCGCTAAGGTATTTGAACATTTCTGGATAAGTTGACACAGTTTTGGATAGGTTCTTGAATTCTCAATGGGAAATTTATAATTTAAAAAATCCTTTTTATTTCAATTGACACAGCAAAAAGCTTAAATTTTATTCACCACAATAAAAGCGGATCATATTTAATTGAGATCAAATTTAACAGAATTTTAACGAAACTGACACACGCCCAGATTTGAAGCTGTGATAAACTTTCATATTAAAATGGGATATTTTTTAAAACTTCAAATGCCTTTTTAATTTAGAGTTTATAACAACACTGTGTCGGCTATTGAACATCAAATTTCTGACAGTTCTGCCATCAATTTTTCTGGAAAAGTACAATAATGAAAATCAGAAAATTCAAGATTTTTATATCGCAACGAGTTTGAAATTTTATATTCTGGAATTTTATATTATGAAGAGACTCATATAAAAACACTAAAACTAGAGTTAACCCTTGCCTGCCGAACAGACTGCCTTGAATTCCTTCGGCATTCTCTGGTTTCTCACACTTCTGAGATTCTGGGTTTCGTTATTTTCGGCGCAACTTACAAAAGATTTTCGCAGAAACCCTGCAGTAAAGAAGGACTCACTTTTCATGTGGCACGTTTCGATGGACAGCGGTGGCAACATAAGCGGCGGCGGCGGCGGCGGCGTTAGCGATGGCGCTTCAAAACATTTATGAACTTTTTTCAGCATCAAATGCCTCCCTACAATTCTCCATTTCATCAGTTATTTTTTTTCAGTGATGGCATATTTCATGTTCAATCACCGAGTTTTATGTGTTCGAGCGCTCAAGACATTCTTCAAAACGTCCATTCGTCATTTTGCACATTAGCTCGAAGATTTGCGAGTAAAAAAAGCAATAAAATAAAACAATATAATATTCTTAACGTCTTGTTTTCAGTTGTTAAAGGTTTGTTTGGGAAATGGGGAACTTCGAAAGCGAACTTGCGCGAATAGGTCTGTTTATGACCATAATCACCTGCGTTGGTAAATATATATGCAGTTACAAAGAAGAACTACAAAAAAAAACTCCGTCTGGAGAAGGTGAAGGTTATTAACCTAATTTGGGCAACGAAAGATGAATAAAAATTCACTCCTGGTAAATAGCTTCGCCATCCCAGATGTTTGTTTGTTTCTTGCCAGAAGGACCTGACGCGTGCTGTGCCTGGTTCGTGTTATCCTTCTACATCCCTTTCCATATACGAATAAAGATTTAACACATTCGATGTGTAAAAAAAAAACAAACAAAGTAAACCGTTCCTGAGCTGAGGCAGATGTTTTCCTCTAGTCTGATCAGCATGCGCAGCACACTTTCTTAAGCCGAAACACACCTGTATATTATTTATATATTGTTTGTGTTTCGTTTGGTCAACTTTGAACAGAACTTGCACCACTTTTTTTATTCCTGAATTGAATCCTTTGCGAAATTTCAATTCTACCGACATTGTCCTGTAGGCATGCGACGACGAAGTAGACCAGAGCTTAGCGATTCCATGGAAATGGAATGGCGTGCATTTTGGGGTCTCTTTTTGTCCTTTGGATTTATGATTTTAATATATTTTTGGCCAAAATAAAAACACACTAAAGAGACCCCCGAACAGACATCTTCTGCAACCACCTGCTTGAAGCAGTAATTTTTCATCGATTCAACACAATCGTAGCCACTAGTCAGGCTATCAGGAGTTAAGATATGGCTTTGCAAAAATGCCGAATTTGTTCATATAAGAGAATGATTACGGGACTCGGCTTGGAACGTGAGAAAGGAGCAGGTGATGTCCTGAGTGTGGACTTTTATTTTTATTTTATGTGGGGTAATTTGTTAAATATAATGTGGTTGTTTTCATATGTGTCTTAAATTATCATCCCTTTTATGTGGAGTAAGTAACCTACAAACAATTTACATTAAATAAAGAGTATTGGAGGCACAATTAATACCTACCTGACAATGTAACTTTTTAATGATGACGCCAGTCATGGGGTAAGCGTATATGCTATAGGGAGGAAAATTTTGATATCTTTGGTGATACTAAAGTGTTTTGATCTTAAGGTAAGTTAAGAAGAAATCAGACTTAATATCAAAAATACCGTTTTGGCAATTCAACTTGTGGAATTATTTTTCTTTTTCCGGATAGCTTTTGATAAGTCAGGCAATAAAAACATCTTACTGAATTCTAAAACAATTGGAAGAAAGTTAGAGCATTTCAGCAGGTAAAAGTGTAGATTTCGACAGTTGGTCACAGCCATAATTGTTTTAATTGTTGTTATTAAATTTCCCGTTTTTACTTATTTTTCAGGCAGAAAATTTGACTGCTAAAGAAACACTGTACCATGGACAACGTCAAATGTTGGGGTTTTGGAGCAGTTGGATGAGGACACAGATTTCCGAGGCCTATTTTCGATTGAACATTTTATAATAAAAATAAAATAAAAACACTTATTTTAAGGAGACCATAATTATGTAGAAGAGAAATTGATTAAAAACAATACACATGAGGTCAACCAAACGCGATGTCAGAAGCTCTCTTTTTGGCGGGACAGCCCCTAATTGTGAAATCCTGGTCTGATGTCGTTCCCAACTTTTTTTTTTTTAATTCTTCTTTGTTTGAAAATTATGAAAAAAAAACAATCTTATCGACTGAAGGAAATTCCACTCATAGCTCCGAATGCATTCATTGATACAGAATTATACCATTTTATTAAGAATATTTCGAAGAAGTTAAACAAAAACTTTAGAAAAGTTTTTCTTTTAAAATTGATTTTTTATTTCTATTTTATTTTATTTCGAAAATTACTTTTTCTAAAACTTATTTTTTTCAGAATGAGGCTATCAAATTTCGCCAAAATCAATGAAGTGGTTTGCGACGTAATTTTCAACAAACCAATCGTATGCAATTTTATCAGAAGAGATTGGACTTTTTTTCGTGATACATATATTGAATTTTCATATGGTAGATAACGAGCAATTCAAAAAAAAGGGAACGGAGTCGAAAGGAGATACAAATATATTATTAGTTATGTAAAACCATCTTTAAATTACCTATTGAAATGAATAATTTGTTTTGTAAATTGAATTTATTTTTTGTTCTTATTTTTGTTTTGTGTCTTAAGAACAATACAAATAATTTGATTTCTTATTTTTTGTCAATAAAAATATTTTCTTTATTAAAAATAATACTTTTTTTTTTTTACTTTGACGTAAAATCCCTTGGACGAACAAAAATGTTGTGACCGTTGCTGTCCAACTTTTTATTGTACTTTATAGTAGGTTCATAGGTACCTACATTAAAACGTAAAAACGCAATTTTGAGAAGCAATGCATTAAATACACAAGTTTTCTGACACATGTACTAGTCGCCTTTGGAAAACCATTAACAACATAGTGCAACGCTTAAACAATCTTCCAAAAAGATAAACCAGATTCAAACAATTTCATCTTCATTTGTACAAACACATGATTGGGGTTATCGGGAACCTTTTTTCCCACGGAATTTTTCACATATTCGAAAAATCGGTGATGAGAACCTTATGGAACTGCGAAAAATTTTTCCCATAAAGTTCCCGAAAGGGCTGAATATGGGTGTTCATGACACCCTGTTAATTCTTGGGTAAGATTTCCAGTACATAAATGGACTGTCAACTTTTGTATGGAATCATTAACATAATTTGGATAAATTATTCCAATAGATTCGATGCGAAGTTTTCTATTAAAAACTTACTGACAACGGCACTATGCAAACAAACAGCTTACACAACACAATTCTGCACCTTGAAAATCTATTCCATCACACACTCAACATATTTGGCTGCACTCAATGCTTTTTGGTTTTTTATAGCGACAACAAATTCAGTGAATATAACATATGACTTGCTATTAAGTTCACCGTCACCCACACTCACATTTAAAAACACCAGCGCAAGTGTATACATTTGTGTTTTTGTTTTGTTTCTACTGCAGGATTGTTCACAATGAGTTTCTCATAATTATATTGTACCATCGTATATACATTTCTAAAACGAAAAACAACTTTTCATACGAATAATAAAATCGGAAAGGATATTCTCTTTCAAAGCTAAAAGCTTTGCAGTTGCATACACATTATAACAGTTTTGTACATCATTTGTTATGTATGTCAGTTACCAAAGACGCAAACCATTTAGCAAATTCTAGCAGCATATATTCAAACTTCATACAAAAGTAGTCTATTTTTAATATTGTGAGTGCCATCTAACTAATAATAGCTGTTCTATTTAACCGGAAACAAATTTTTTGTCGGGGAAAGTTGTATTTCAAATATTTTAAAGGTTGTTACTGGTTAAGTGAATTCTCTGAGAGCAAGAAAAACTGTCAATAAAATAAACAAATGCAATTGGATGTGGAAACGGTAAAAGGCACGAACACCACAGGGGTGATAACTGAAGCCTATTACTATTTGCTCATATCATAGAAAACATATTATAGCTGATATATTCTACTAATAAGGAATTTGAATAAGCAGGAGTGCTTATTCTATCTTTGCTGACGAATGACAGAATGCGGCTAGCCAATTGCTAAGATTTCATGAAAAAAATTTTTCCGACATCTTTGTTTAAATCTAGACATAGACAAAAAAATCATGCGAATCTGTCGAAGCTAAATTTTTAACGGTAATAGAACTTTTGTTCCGAGTTTTTTTTTTTGTAAAAATAGAAAAAGTCTAAATTTCAATTGGCATTAAAGGTGATTGAACAAAAGCTTTAAAAATATTACGGTGATTCTGCTCCTTCGCCTGGAAAGCGCTGCCCAAGTTGTTTAACAAATTTAATTGTGGTCGTACGACCACAAAAGACGTGTTGAGCGCACATCCAAAATGTGATCACAAAAAATAAAAAAATAAAAAATGGTCAAAAAGTCCGTGAAATTATGTAGAAAGATCGTCGGGTCAAGGTTCGTGGATTAGCTAACACAGTTGCCGTTTTCAATGATACCGTTTTTGAAGCATTTATCCATGAAAAATTATCTTGAAGATGGGTGGTGTTTGCTGACAATGCAATTAAACCGAAATCGAGCTTAAACTTCAAAGTAGATTCTGGACCTCTTCATGCGGAATCACAGTGAGTTTTTACCACACTCCATAATGGTTGATGATACACTACAAAGCCTCAGAAATGAAAGAACTGTGGAAGGATAGGACATTTGCTGACGAACGTGCGCCAAAAACGTTTATTTAGAAGTTAAAATATACCTTTGGGAAAAAGTATGTATCGCTCCAAAAAAAAAGACTAATTTAAGCAATTAATTTAGTTTTGAAATAAAAAACAACTCTTTCGTATCAAAGTCACTGACTTATCCAACAGCCTGTTTGTGTGATTTCGCGAATTTTCAATTTTCTTTTCATAGCTACATTCAACAATAATTTTTGCCACCTCTGTTTCACTTAGAACACAAATTAATTTTCACATATATAACCGAGTTTCCTAAGGTTTATGATAATGAGAAAAGGCTAAACGACCATCATTTACACAAACAATTTTGGCTGCTGCTCCTATTATCCTCAACCGCATTAAAAATCCCACCACAAAAATCATTTTCCACAATTTCATTCTATGAATATGAGATGAGCTTATTTAACTTGTTATCCTTGTTTTCTGTTTCGTTGCGTTTTTTATTACTTCGACAGATTGATGGGAAAATATTGCCCTAAGTGCTGTCAAGGGTAAAACTTGGACACAGACAATTTATAATTTTCCAAATCAAATTGAACCCATAAACGGTATAGGAGTTTAAAAATCTGATGTCGAAAGTGTCCTTAGGATATATTTTATAAGACTGGTGTCTGTTTACGAGAATGTGTCTGAGGGATTTCGTAATTTGATTGAGTGGTAATAATGGTATTTTCTCAACTTTATTTCCTGGCGTTTTTTTTTTCTACAACAATGGTTACTTTATTTGTTTTGTGTTGAAAGGTCAAAAGTTCTTTTTTTTATGGAAAAGTTTTGAAGGACATAAAAAACTATTGTTAAAAGATGTCAAAATATGGAAATATAAATCATGAGCAGACTTTTTCTTGGTAAGTATTCAACGCATTGACGCCTTTGAAAACATTGTTTCCGTCTGGTCAAGTTCTTGTTAAGTATTGGTCAACATGCTTTTTTTCAAGGTAGTGTTGTTTGTATTTGCTATTTTATATATACCTATTTTAGAAAAAATGGTTGAGAAGATATTTGAACTGATAGATTTGCAGTTTTATTTACTTTGCGTTTTAAATAGATTCAAATGAATCAATGTACCAGATCTTGAGTTTGTGATTTATCTAGCTACGGAACATATACAGTCTTATTGTGAAGTTCGCCCGGAATTTCTAATATTAATATGTTGCAAATATTCTACTTTTCACAACTTTTTCAATCGTGCGCTTTTAAAAAATATGTAAATATTTTAGCTGTGATGATATTTGGTTTTTGCCACAAAAAAAAAAGATCACAATATGGGAGTTTTTCGAACATAAAATATTTATTTACAATAGGTGGAAAGTGAAATGGCAGCAAGTGTCAGTTTTGTTTTGATATTTAATATGAAGAATACACGTCCACAATCCATGGAACGGTTTACAAACTCCTCAAGATCACGGAATAAAGTGATTTTTTACGGAGTAATTGGTCAGTGATTCTATCGCATCGTGAATTTCGCGGCAGATTTCCCGGGCGTCCTATGTCAAGTGTTGAAACAAGAGTGTTAAGCAGCTCGCCTCGAAGAAACTGGAAAAGAAGAGGACAAAAGAGGACTCAGAGTTCCTTGCAGGCTATGCTCGTTCCACCGAGAACCGTTCAGCTCATCAGCTTTGACTAAAGATCACGGATGAGTCAACCGCAATATGGTGAAAGACTTATAAAGTGTAGGCGGCTCATTAGCTACTCCGGGTAGACCTTCAATTGCGTCTTCATTATGCTCAAGCGCACCAACTCCTCAAAGAAGCATTGGAAGGTTTCCGGTCGGAATTCATTATAAGCGACAAGACACTTAAACTTAAACAAATAAAATGTTTGCTTCTGGCTAACGAAAAATCCCACGTATATTATTTAAGAAGAGCCTTTACGATGCAGGTGTCATTGGGTAATTTTTCGACGACGACGCCCACTGGGAAACATATTGCTGTGACTGTTAAGCGATACATAACCATTATTAACAAGTTTTTATTGGCGCTGATTGATAAATTGGATTTGAATAAGGACAGGTCAATTACACACGTAGCTCGCGTGAAAAGAAAATTTTTGAAGGATGCATTTCTCGTTGTCTCGTTGTGGTGGATCGCACTAGTCGACAAGGTCACATCTAATTCCTTCAGAGGTCAATCCGTCGAGAGTGCGAGAAAATAACCATCCGAAGTTTTCGCCAAACCAAGGGAATATGCGGTAAAAAGAGCACAGAAATGATCATCAACAATGGCGCTACCCACTTGACCGATGTCATCTTCAAGAAGTAATGGAAACAACATAGGGTGATTGTTCTTCAGCTACCCCGTATTTTTATGTAGCTTTAAGCCTTGAAATTTGAAAATTACAAATTCATAGAATAAATAGTTTAGTTCATAAACTTTTAACTGAATAAACCCACTAAACGAATGCCTCCTTCGTTAAGATTTCATCCTTTAAATACCATTTCTGGATCATCATGTTGATGATCAGAAAACAAAAAGGGAGTTAAAGCATCCAGCACTGATTTGATTAGGAACAGCAACTCATTTGAGCAGAAACACATTTTCCTTATTAGAATCGAGATGTCCTTGGTGTCCTTCTGTTTGTTTCACAATCGCATTCATAACAACAACTGTGATAAAAACAATAATTTATGAGGATACAAAACTCCAACGCATATTCTTTTTCAACACTTAAACTTCTTTGCCAAGCAAATACCACCCCAGACAATAGTATGAGACAAGTAGAAAACACTTGTCTCTCGATGTAGATGTGGATTGGATACACCGAAGGATTCGTAATTTTTATTCAGAGAAAAAGAGAGACAAGTCATTGCTAAGTACTGTGCTCGTAAATCGACCCCTAATGAACATTTCATTTCGCACGATATTTTATGATTATTTAAAAGGGGTTGTCTTTGGTTATGGCTTTGGCTTCGGATTTGGGATCTGGCTTTTGTTTGTTCGAATTGTCATCCTCGTTGGATATTTATGGCAGTTCTAATCGCTATGTCATCATATCTCATTTCGCTCGTTGTACAAATCGAATCACACACAGTGGGGCAAGTGCAATGATTCATTAAGCGTTCAGCCAAATATGTACTTCTGTCATATGCGAGCCATAAATGTAAATTTTTGCATTGTCAAACAGGGGTGGGGGTTTGGTTTTTGGGTAAATTGAATTGGAAATATTGGAAAATGTTCAGTAAAATATTAAATTTATCGAAATGTGCCACATGTTCAAGACATATATGGTGATGGAGTTCGAAATACACACAGTGGGATGTTTTCGCAGCTAAGTGCATTCGTTTTGTTTGCGAAAATATTACTGCGAATGATATTATAATGCTATTAGGGGTTGTATAGCCGGTTTATTTTAATTTATTGATTGCAATGTTAGGATTTGTTATTGAAATCTGAGGGTGGGTGGCCGTTGACTGCTATTTGTCGACTCACTTATACCCACCTAATGAATGTAAGTGAAAATGTTTGCCAATAAATTTGTATTGCAATTGGAATACTTAGCACTATGTTGAGTGTGCTGTGATATAATACAAGTGATTTTAATTACATTAACAGTGGTAGTTAGTGAGGTATTAAATGGATTTACTGTATGTTGTTATTGATGCTGGAATATGGGGTTGAACCAAGAACGTTGTATTCAAGACACAAGTTAAGTATAGTCAACTATCGGAACTTGAACCTGTAAACGAGTGATATTCTAAAAGGGGAAATATTCAAACTATTTCAAAACCTGTTTAACTAATAGCATTGATTATATATAATATGTACATTGGCAATAAAATTATATTGAGATCTTAAAGGTTTTGGCATTCAAATTATACTCGCAAAATTTATTTTAAAAGTTTGTTCGATATATCAGAAGTTCCGACTCAAATTTCAAAATTGAAGGAAAATTATTCTTAGATATGAAAATATGTAGATTAGTTGGGATAACCACGAAAGACTGATCAGAAAAGTATGTCGTCAATATCTAAGGCTAGCGAATCTTACGTTCGACTCAAAGCGAAAGTTTGGGAAGTCCAAGAATAGAGAAACGTTTCGAATAGAGAGGCGAAAATAAAAACGCTAGTCCTTAAATGAGTGATTTCAAAAACGGTTGCTTTATGTTGAACATTCGATTCGCTAATTGCAATATTTCGATAATTTCTATAGGCCGAACTTTTTTTTTGCGTTTGGTCTCTAAAAATATCTTGAACTATTTCTCAAAATCGAAAAAAACACTTTTTTTTAATTCACTTCAGTAGCTCTTTAAAAGTATTGGAAAGTACCAGGACGCAATTGACGGAAATTTTAAAATATTTTGAAAAATAGCGGGATTACACGAAAAAACACATCGAGAGCAATTTTATCAAAACGAAATATGTAAATAGTTAAAATATCTTTCAATCGATTTATGTAGACGCTTTTAATCCATTAACATCCTAGTCGTCCTTTAATGGATTTCGACACTTTTAGGCTTTACAGATAAACAAGAAACTATATTTTGACGTATGTACAGTATTTAGTTCAATCTGTCACCGCAAAGCACTAAAATTGCATTTTTTCAGAGAGAAAATGAAATGTTAAAATTTCCAGATTGTTTAGGGTTTTCTTATCTATAGTGATAGCGTATCATAGCCCTCCTTAAGTTGGATTTGAGACTCAAGAACTAGACAGCTGGGAGACCAATTATGTTTTAGACGTCATCAGTTTCTCTCAAGAAGTCAAACACTGAATTCTTTAAAAAAAAAACTTGTGAATTTTTTTCTGCTTAATTGTATTGTGCATTGATAACTCCCCTGACCTGAGAAAATAGAAAAATGATGCGAGTGCTTAGAATACCTTTCTCGGAATAGTCAATGAGAAGCGAAATTGAGTTCGTCCTATTAATTTTCAAATGTGGCAACACCGCGCCTTCACATAACACAAAAGAGCAGAAATATTGAAAAATAAAAACAGGTTGCATTCAACGCTCTGGCGGTAAGAATTTAAATAGAATTTTTGATCTCAATAATTGAACCCGATAGAACATAAGATTTTTATTGTGTCATTGTTTAGTTTTCTCAAGAGCATGTCAGTGTCGAAAATATGCAAAAACGTTACGTGAAACTTCGCATTGTGATTGTGAAGTACTTGACTACAAGAGACACTACCCTACCAGGGTTACCACTGCTATCCCAGGTATTATTCCTGCACCGAGCAGAAATGATCGGGTCATAGCTGGACTGATTCCGGAATCAAGCAAAGTAATGCAACAAATTAGTCAAAATATGAGAACTTCGAGTTGACATGTTTGATGTATGAACGGTGAAGCTACTAGGTGGAAGAGATGATGCAATTAAAAGTCGATTGGAAATTTGTGTGTGTCGAAAAATTTAACGAATATACTATGTGGACTGCCATGGTGGTCTGGGATTCGGAGTCGCGTATAGTTATACCTTATACCGTTCAATAAAATGATGAAAAACTATGTCACACACCATGAAGATCGTTGAGCAAGTATTGAATGATCGTTTGCGAAAAAGTATAATACTGGTATCTATATCGGTGACGTGAAATAGCGCCAAACGAAATAACGCCAAATTGGTCTTATTGCGTTTTCAAAAACGAAATAAGACCAAATTTAGAAATGGAAACAAAACCAATTTGGCGTTATTTCGTTTCCAATGATCAAGAACAGTTTTAAATTATGGCGTATAAACGGCGAGGTTCGTATGGGGGGGGCAAACCCCCTGACTGGCCTACTATAGGATTTGGGGTGGGTGCGAATTTGAGTGTATGCAGAGTTGTTTATTCAAAAACTTTTCAAACTAGAGGCAGGGAGGTTGCGTTATTTCGTTTGGCGTTTTTTCACGTCACCATCTATATCGATGACCAGTGCGGGTAAAATGTAAATCAACCACAAAAGCAATCCACAGTTTAAGAAATCAGAATGGAGAAACATCCTAATTCCTCTAGCGATTTGCATGCTGTGTTTTTTTGAAATGGAATTTGATCCAAAACCACGATATTTGATATGGCATACTGGTCTAAGGCAAAAAAAGTTCGATGCATTGCAGGAGCCAGATAAAATTTCCCAATCAAAGTTGGTGTACTTAACTTCTTGAGTCCTTTGTTCTTAATTACACTTGTTGATGATTATCTACTTGAAGATAGAGTGCCTGACTCAAACGTGAATCAGTCATTCTTTGCGTACAATGATGCCATCATAAGTGAAAACCCACTCATTTCAAATTATGGATATGGTTTTTAACAAATTTTGAGACAAATTGATAACGACTTGACAAATTTTATTTAGAATGCTCGTTAAGATTGAACATTTAAACAAGATGACATTTAAAGAGCAACTACGTGCGACCCAGTCGTGCATTTTATTTATTTTTGAAAAGTATCTAACATTTGTATTAACCCTAAAAATATTATCAAGTAACCTTTACTCTAGCAACTAAAACCCCAATTTATCAAATATTCAACACACATACCTCGATATTTAATTCATGAGCAGAATCTATTTTGGTATTAACAATAAAAGTTATCTTCAAGTTCATGTTTTCAACCTCTCGAAAAAACAACCCCTCATCACCGCACAGCTGTATCAAAACAGAATAAACTATCTGTCAGCAAACTCAAATACCCAAACTCTCAGCAATCCTCACATAAGCTTCTGTTAATTAAATTCAATCATTAAATGAAGATTAGGCAAAGAATGGTCGACCGTAAACATAATTCACAACAATTTTATGTGTGAAAATGATGATATCCTTCCTGTATGGGTTGAGAAGAAAGAGTTGTTTTCTCATCTCATTGGCAACCAAGCAACACATACTCAAAATCTTTCCATGTAAAATTATCATCTCAAACATACCACTTGATTAGGTTACGAGAAAAGGTCCTTGAATCAGATTGAATACCTAAATGATGTTACCAATAATCACAGACACACATAACCAACGCGTCCTTGATGACGACCGGAATTGCAATCTCCATCATGCTTATATATAGAGCCCGAACCCGGATGTGGCCGCCACCCAGCCAGAAGACACACACCATAAATAATTTTCTGCAAAGCAGAGAAACTCGTATGGATTTTCTGATCCTTATGGGAAAAGGACATCTTGCCAGAAAACACAATGAACGACTAACAGTTGACATATACTTTCACGCTTCAGTTGGTTTTTTGCAAGCTCAAGAAAATACGGTTGGCCTGGGGACATCGTGTATGGGTGTGTGTTTATTTGGGGGAAACTAAAGGGATGACAAGGACATGAACATGGACACTTCTGCAGGAAGTTATTCAAGTTTTTTTTTTTTATTTAGTGAGAATGTTGTCACATTAGAATACATTATAGTTTTTCAAACTGATGGACTCACTGGACATTCAGGACACGTTCAACGAAGACATCTTTGCCAATGGATTAATTGAAAAGAAGATGGCGATAAGTGAGAAAAAAAACTTTATTCAATTATCCTTACACGCAAAGTTTATTCTATACTCACTCTGTGAACAAACAATCGATTGAGAAGATTTCAATTTATTCCGCATGATTAGTTGCACAGGATTTACAAAATTTGGTGCGCCATCCACCATAAGGAGAAGAAATATTTTGAATTCTTAATGTCCTTCTATGCTACATTTATTTACAAAGCGAAGTGAATTACATATGATAATGAGTCGATTTGAATTGTTTTTATCTTTTATTTTTTTTTTTATTCTCGTGAAGGAATTTATTTAACATCTCTACTCATGGAGATACACACAAAAATATAAAGAATGGGAATCTCGCGGGAGTGTCTTAACGACCTTTGTGCGCTATTTGAAGCTCTTTGATCCTGATAACGCGAAGACCGCAGACGTCGTTGTCGGCGGCATCACATCCCGTGGTATATCGTAATTCTTGTTCGATTTTATCAATTCAATTATTTATTCACAATTGTGGAAAAAGAAATCATTGGATGCTCGAATCAATATGATTATTTTTTAGTGAGCTTAAATTATTCAGTAAGATGATGGTGGGCGGCAAAAAAAAATACCAAATTCATAAAGGTTAATGATGTTTGCAGTGTTCAAAAATTATTCAAAAAATGAGGAGTTTGCATAAGATGGTGCTAGTCAACATAAAGTATCTACTTACTTAGCTGTTTAAATAAAATTTCTATACAGTTGAAAAAAGTTGCTACAAAAGAGTGTGCTAATATACTTTCAGTGAACTTTAACTATAAGCACTTCAGTTTCTGTAAAATTTGTTCCTGAAATTTTCATTTAACAATTTGGCATTTGTGATTAACGCATTTGTCTGTTTCAACTGTAGGGGAGTTTACGGCGGGTTTCTGGCATTGTATTTATTTAACCCGATTAAAATTGATAGAACACATGACCACATCAAAACGGCACACTTTAAGGGTAGTTGCATTCTAAATTAGTTTGCCAGAACAGTATTTTTTTGTTTGCAGTCGAACCCGCTTAAGCGAAATGAAAAAAAAAAAAAAAACAGATTTTTAGTAAGTAAACCGGGGATTTCACTTAAGCGGAACTCGGATAACTGAAACAATTTGTTTACCTAAGCGAACCTCGGATAACTGACAAAAATGTCAGTTAAGTGGACCTTAGCAGCCTTTTTAACAGCCTAAGCAGAACTGAACGCAGATCCCCAATAAATAAACAAAATAAATATTCCGCCAGCAATCAGAATTTACATCTGTCACTGTCAGTGAAATGGATGCATTCAGAGCATGTTTATTATTTTGTTCTTATTGTTCGATTGCTTAAGGCAAATACACATTTTTTTTGTTGCATTTAAGCGAATTATATTCTATGAAATTTAGTAATATGAAGAAAATTGTTGTTTATATATCCGAGTTATTCACATAGGTTTAGTTAAGCGAAGTAATTTGTATGAAATTTTACAAGAAACACACGGAGATAGATAAAAAAAAAGTTCAGATAAGTGGGTTTTACTGTATATAATATGCGTGGGAAATTATGATAACCCTTTATAATGATTTAACACAGTGCGAGCATTTAGGGAAACCAAAGACTAGATGACAGGAGATCACTTCAGTTTTAAATGGAAGGTGAAAATTGAGACGAATTTTACATTCATGTGTGTGGTGTGGCTAAGAACATAATTTCTGTATAGCACTTCACTCTTCGTCAGAAGCTACGCTCTGCAGCAAATTGATGAGCATTATATCGTAGAATTGTTTTAGAGGTAAAATGCAACTAACTGTACTTATATTTTAAAAAGGTAACGAAAAGAACCAAGATGATGCATATAGAGTTTGGCATCAAGCTCTTTTAGCGAAAATGTTTGCTTTCGAACTGCTCAATACAAGTAACCTAATATAAGATGGTTTCAAGTCTGAAATCTACAAAATAATTTCTAAAGTGTCCATGGGTTTCAATTTTTCTGCGACTATCTTCTCGATTTTTATAAACCCTGTTCTTCGAATATGCAACTGGGGGTCCCGGGCGGCTTATGATAAGCTTATGAAATTCTGACCTTGACAACAATGTCAAATGGGGTGCTTGGAATTTGATTATTGGAAAACTCAATGTTGTCTTCTGTCGATTAAGCGGAGTATAACCTTTATGACACTAATCATTTGCGGCGTACATAACGTCAAAATTGCATTACAACTCTCTCGGACGTGGGACGAAACCAGTACCAGGTATGTCTGTAGATATTAAACGCAAACTTTCCAAGATATTCTCCTCGAAGCAATTAGAACGTTCTTTGTTAGCATTCAGAAACAGGATTGAATATCGAACAAAGCTGGATTAAAGTATTATGGAGACAAAATGACACCGATTTAAAAGAAACCTTTTCTTCTTTTTTTCTTAAGCTTAGGAAGAACTTAAAAAGAACATTTGAGAATGGTTTAAGATGAAGTGAACATGCGAATTTAAGTACTTGAAGAACATTCTAGTTAGGAAGAAATAAAGGAGGAATAGAGAAGATGTTAATTGGGGTACCAAATAGAGAATAAATCAAGTATGAATTAAGAAGTGTGATACGGAAATAATACTTTTTTGTGCTTCGTGTTATTATCATCATTATTATTAGGAAATTGATTTTTTATTAAAATATTGAAACAAATATTTATTGTTAGTCAGCCTACAAAACTTTTTGCCACGTAACGTTGACAACTATAAAAAAAAACCATAAACATACTCGCCAGCCAGTAAAATTCCAAGTACAAAATCAGTCAAAGCCATAAACACCATAACTAAACAAATTAAGATGCAAATAAAACTCCTATTTTCAAATAAAAACGGTTGGGGAAAAATTACCATTTCTTCATAATGCAGAGTAAAGACAACTAAAATAAGTATAATTTTATATGTATTTATAAACACGTAAAAAAAACCATTAACAAACTTTATATTGGCTTTATTAATTTCAAAACCACAAGCAGTCAAATAAATTACGAAGCACAATAACGTCTGGCGTCAATAAAAAATGGCTGACTTCATGGAGTTAGCTGTCAAATTTGGCGCGTTTTGAAGCACATGGAGTTGTTCGTTTTTTGTACAGCATATTACGTAATAACAGGAGAACTTATTGAAGTTATTCTTTTTTTTTAAATACGCGAAATATTTTGAAGATGAATCCCCTAACTCATTTTTGGGAAAAAATGGAGTTATCCGGTTTGCGAATTAAGATATCGATATATTTTAAAGACAATTTTTAAAGAAGAAGAATTCGGATAGACATTGAATAGGATCACCTGTTGGGTTAATCTGAAGATTTTCTTAAAATGCCTATTCATCGAAATCGGCCCTCCCGTTATGGAGTCTATTTTTATCGGTACGGTATTTTTGATGTCCCGAATCCCGATACAATGACCGAGAAGAAAACGCCGGTGCAAGAACTCCTGAAACAAAAAATGCAACGACACCAGCATTTAGTTGGTGGCGGCTAATGAAATATTGCTAAGTTTATCTGGAGGTAAACTACCCTCAAATCTGTCATTGTATACATGTTGTTTTATTATGTTTTTTTTTCAACAGTCTAAAAGAACCGAAGAAAGTATTAACGAAGATGCCTTAGTTTCGTGGTATGCGAAAATCTTCATTGGCTTTATTGAAACGATATTCTTTTGCAATGCTAAAATGTAGGGCAGTTTAGAAGTCCAGGTTCGACCATTATTTAGCTATATCACTATTCTAATATACAATGAGTAATTTTAATGTCAAACCAAACTGATCACAAATCACATGTCGGTTGTGAAATTGGCTGCCGCTGCCGCTAGATACGATGTTGTCAATACAAAAACCAAAACCTCTATAAAAAAAAAACTAACTTATTTCGTAGGGATCCTATATAGGAATAAGTTACCCCTTGGGAGGTGAGGAAATAAGAGAAATAACATAAGAGGGTTCATTGGTTTGTTCCTTAGTGTAGGAATATTCCTGTAGAATCAGATGCAGTACGTGCAACGTACTAGTTACTAGTTTTGTTATTCCACATTACAAAAGCTTAAATAACCATTGACATAATCGTGTATCAAGTGATTCAGTTAGCTTAAATAACCATTGACATAATCGTATATCAAGTGACTCAGTAAAAACTAAAAAGTTCTTATCTCAAAAGTCATTTCGATAAACTTCACATTCATTAAAAGATAAATATCACAGAAACCTTTAACTGGATTTTACTTTTAAATCCTTGATCTTGTCATCGATTTTCCTAAGTAAACCCTCAACAAAAACGAATATTTTGTTGTCATTCCCATAACTAATCTCTGCGTTTTCCGCCCGTTTAAACTCCTGTCCCGCAAAAGAATTCAACAATATACCTACACGAGCTTAGTTAATACCTTGTGACAGTATATTTCCCTGAACCATATGTTGATGCCACATTAAATGTAACATTCATTCGTCTTGCACATCCCTCTGTCATAAAATAAACTATATACAACCGAAAAGGTAATCAAAGACCATGTAGAGCCCAAGGGAGGTCTACTCCACTTATCGCGCATATGTCAAGATATTTTATTCAAGTCGCCCTATTTAGATGTGGTCGCGAACATAATTAAAGACAGTTTCAGAGTTTAAAATGCACCACGTATATCTTCAATATGCTGTGCCGGTCTTATGTCATATATATTTATTCGCATATTCTTTTGCCAGAGTTAACATAGTTATCATCAGCAATAAACTAAATGCTTTTTCTGTTTACGAACAAAAGCAAAACTGGGCTTGTTCGACTGACTCTATAGTGCGAAAAAAGTGCACAGATGGTGCTAGAATATCACTCTATTAAGGGGTAGTTTTCATTTATTTGATTCCTATATATTTACAGTCGGATAAGGATCACAGGAGGTACCCTTTTTTTTTTAGTTTGAATGAATGGTCCTTGGTTAAGATTAGGGATCAATGTTGTTGTATAGTGTCTCTTCTGAGTTACAAAAAAGGGATGTAATATTGCATTTCAAAATCGAAGCAATATGTGTTGTAAATGTTCTCGGTCTTGCAACTAGAAACGTATTGTCAGATTTTTGATATACTACGACGTCGACAAGGACGAACTATACAAGTTCTTTTATAGTGAGTGCATATTGCGACCTGTTACGGCGAAATTAAATAAGGGATGTGCGGACGGACCTGTCGTTTAAAATATTTGAACATAAGCGCTAGAGCTGGTGTGGTTTGATTTTAATGGTGGAAAAACAAAAGAATCTATGGCACTTGAAGGGGATGGAAATTTGTTCATGGTGCTGGTTCTTTGCTCTTGGCATGCTCTTGACTTATGTTTTGCTCTGGTTTTGATGCGGTGCACTGTGGTTACGTTGTCACATTAAATATGGTCAATTTAATTCATATGCCATATAAATTCGGATGACAGATGATATGGCAGAGAAAAACATGCATATACTTCAAAGACTCTTAAGAAAACAAGTGTTTTGATGAGGATATAATTTTTTCGACGCTTTGGAAAAAAAACTTATTATTTTTATTATTCAAGTTATGAATATCGATTTTCAAACATACAAAAATAACTAGATTTTGTAAAGAATTCAAAATACGCTGTCATATATGTACTAGGATAAATGTTGGGAAATTAATATCTTAATTTTTGCATCGAGGATGCTGCAATTGCCAACTCAAAATGTTTTAAAGAACAAAAATTCTTTACTGCCGTAAGTATGATAGCAACTTTCCATGCACAAACCTTTTTGAACTATGCGTTCAGCTTCGCTATGTGGCACCAGGTCCTTTAATACCATAATTTCGAGCTGACTGATTTGTGCCCATTTCAGTGTTGCACTACCATGCCGATTTTTTTTTTTCTGTTTATCAACTGCAGTGACAAATAGCCAGTTGTTCAGTACAGGACTAACCTTGACTCCATAATATATACAAAAAAAAATACAAATGGCAAAAAAAGTAGCGTGTTGTACGGAAAATTGGATGGCATGCAGTGTTTTTCTGCAAAACAGAAGGACTGTGGTTCCAATCCTACCTGCGCCACTGCCGAGTTCTTTTTTGATACTGAAACAAGAGTTAAATCACAAAATGAATTCGATTAGTTTAGAGTTAACTCTGTGTTTAAATTTGACTGAGGATCAGTTGTACAAACGTGGTTCAGCCTTGGTTCAAGTTCAATGATTTAGGCGGCCTATATCTGTGCTATAAATAAGTTTCCAGCATGTAATTGAATTTTTTCATATATATAACATATAAGACTTTAGAAGACAAAATTAGCTGAATCCGCTTTAAATATTTCTAAAACTGGTTTAAAAAACGTATTTTTTGGTGTTAATTTTAATTTAATCCGATATTAATACGATGCACACAGACAGATAGGCAGATAGAATTAGAATTATTCCTTAAAAAATAACTTGACATTCTGAAAAATTAGAGCCCTTAAGGGGCTCTAATTTTTATATTCGTAACGTAGAATTAAAGACATAATTGTAGATATTTATTGTTCAATAAAAATCGTTAAATCGTTAATCAGAATAAGCGGAACTACTATTTTCGTCTGTTCTTTTATCGTAATGTCATGTTTGAAGGACGAGCAATTTCCTTGTAGGTATATGGTATGTAGAGAAAATAAAGGGCACAACTGGGTCGCACAAACTTCCTCTAGTGGCAAGTAATCTTCGTGTTAACGACTGGAAAATTATTTTGAACAGTTTTATTTTTAAAGATTTTCTGTAGATTTTTTTATTAAAAAAAAAAACTGAATATCAAATTTCGTCAAAATCGATTAGTATGTTTACAAGAACGTCAGTACAAAAACAAACCAGTGTTCTACGGAAAGTACCAATTGAAAGCTTTTTGAGAAATAATTTTTCCGATAAAAAACATATATAGTCCAGTCAAACGGTAGTTTCACGTTACAAAATATATACAAATAGATTTTTTTTTTTCGAATTCTATATTTTTTGGGGTCGCTGAATCCGAATCTGCAGAAATACAACAAAATTTCCTGGTGCGTTTTGAGATATCCGCAAAAAACCACGTAATTTTCGCACTTTTTTCGGCTTTTTGTTAACATTTCAGAAACTATGCTTAACTGAAATTTTCCCTACAACAAAATTAAAGACCATTAAATTTCCTACAAAATTCATGCATATTGTTTATTTCTCAGGCGTACCGTTAGCCCGTTAGAGCGCGTTGAAATTTCAACATAATTTCCCATTTCTGTAAAAAAAACTATTTGTTTTCAAATCCATTTGTATATATTTTGTAACATGAGGGCGATTTTAACTACGCTTTGACTGGACTAATAACCGTTGACAACGATTAACTCATGTAAAACTTTATCAAAATTTATCGTTTTTTTTTTTCGGAAAAAAATTGAAGTAGGTAGAGAAAAAAACTTTTCAGAAAATAATTCTTTCCAAAGTTTTTGATTGCAGTATTAATTAAACTTGGCAGGGCTTTAATCACTTAACTTTATTGATGACTATCGTCAAGACGATTGATATGAACGATATCTTCAATAGTTTCCTTCACAGACTACTACTCTCGTATCGTTCTTATTTGATTAAGTTTGAGAGTCACTATAAATAAAATCAGAACTATCAAACATAGTTTTTTCCGTCAATGTGATAAATTTGTTTTATGTATATTTTTATAATTCGATGACATTTATAAGCAGTGAAAAACATCGACAATATACTCAGAGACTATGATGAAGAAGAAGTTGATAATATGGATAGTGAATTTGGTACAGACAAAATTGATGAAGATGATAAAACACAACGATATATATAACTATGGCTATCGAGCAATCGCTATCGAGGATGCGATATCGTTTTCAGTTACATAATGTTAAAACAAAATAGCTAGTCAATTCGATATCGCTCAGACGATAGAGAATTTTTGTGCTTTAATGAAGCATAATCGATGTCGCTGTCGATGTCGATGTCGATATCGTCTCCGTTACATGATGAGGGCCCAGAAACTTATAATATTTTTTTTTTATTTGTTTCAAAATTGGTGCAGCCTTTTGAAAGATAATAATCGGTAAGTATAAAAAAGTACGGTTCTATGTCAGGATTGTCAGGTACCGTTAATAAGTTTCTTCGAATTTTTTTTTTAGATGAAGATACATCAGCGTTGGCAACCAATCACTCATACAAAATTTTATCAAAATTGATCGAATTTTTTGTGAGAAAAATAGAATTGAAGAAAAAGAATTTTGGAATTTTTTTGTCTAAATTGGTGTATCCGTTCCAAAGCTAATCTATGTAAAAATTAACGGTTGTATGGCAGGTACCGTTAATAAAAAAAAAATAGATGAAAGACATCACCGTTGACAACACATCACTTATACATATATAATTTTATCAAAATCGAACGCATTTTTTAAGAGTAAAATTAGATTATCGGTAACGATAGCATCGTCAAGGTCAACAATAAAAACAAAACTTCCAGGGATATTTGTTAACAATCGACCAAACGGTTAAGGCTGTAGGTCTCGATATATCCAGACAGGACAGACAGACAGAAATGCCAGACGAATTTTTTCCGTCTTCTCTATAATCATAAGGTCATGTTTGATTGTTATCTCAAAATGTTTACCTTTTACGAATGCATAACTTAGTTATACTATAAATTTTCATTATTTTAAACTATTGAATTATTTTTAATATTTGTTTTCACATGAAAAATAGAAGTAGTAAGATTTTGCAGCAACTATCAACACACGACAGCAACTAAATTCACATCAAGTGCGGTATTTCATTTTCTGACAATTTTCGCCAAATTTGCATAATACAATACATTTATGATGACGTACACAATTGAAACATACAAAAGGTGAGGTGCGTCTCTGATTGATTCTATATGTGAACCCGTATCGAGTATAAAACAAAGTTTAACCAAAGTACCCTCTTCTCTCCATCATACAAAATTTAGTTTATTTTTTTCTATTTTGACAAAACCCACCAACTCCAAATACCGATCATCGACTTGTAAACTGCGATGCATCATTGGAAATGAAATGAAAGTGTATTCATCTAGAAGCATTTTAGATAAGAACTCTTCCTCTCGTTTCGCAATGTATTCCCATTTTAAACACATTTACCTCCTCTTCTTGCAATTTCAAACACACAAAGTTTTTGCATTCATTTTACCTAACATTTCAATTTATTTACAGAATTGAATTCAAATAGCATTTTCGAATTTCGAAATTTAAAAAAGAGGGTGTGTTGTCAAAAAAGAAAAATATGCTCCCAAATTCATACGTTTCTGTCATTTCGCTCATTAGTATGATTCAAAAAAGGACTCTTCTTCGTCATTACAAACAAAACGGAAAAAACATCCCTTTACCAGTTTGAGAACGTACAGAACCATATTGTTATACGAAACGAAGATTTGCAATGAATTTTAAACGAGCATATGGACTAGTGGTCGACGACTATACAGCAGGTTCTTTGTGTATTGTTTAGTTCAATCGAAATCCTGCATAATCCCTGCTCAATCAGTGACTATTAAGTACAGGGTGGCAATCTATGAAAGCAATTCATTGAGAATGCAAGAAAGTCTATATAAATGAATCGCCCTGTCAACCTAATGAAGGGTGTTTCTTCCCTCAACATTTGATTTAGAAGGGTAGGTTGAACCACAACCTGTATGCACTGCAAACAATAAACACACAGTAAATAGTAACCCTCATTATTTGAACGCAATTCCTTTAAATGGCTTAAGTTAAACCAACACCTGTTCAAGTGGTATCAGAGATGGATTTTCAGCTTTCGCCAGAGCTATAAGGGATGATGATGATGATGGCTCTTGAATTTAGTATTCTCATTCCAATTAAAAGAAAATTCGAATTGGATTTTTCGTATTCGAGTTCAATGTTCCACACAGTATTTGTGCCCTTGGGACGATTTCTTATTGGATATCAAGTTCAGGACTTCGGGCGCTTGTTCTTCATTCAATCCCTGTGGTATTGTGTTGCGTTCGTGTTTAAAGACCGTGCATAACATGTGGTTTTTGTAGAGCATATGGCAAGGACTTGTTCCGTTTTATATTTAGTTCAGGGCGCATCTCTTTCGCTTTCCCTCCTTCCAATTAGACTATGTCATTCATTTAACTGGATTAAAGAGGATCTTGTTCAAAATGTTGGTTGGATTATTTCGCGCTTTTGTTGTGGCGAGCCCCGAACGTTACCGCATGAATTTGGTAACTAATTCTTTGATTTTTTTTTTTCTTAGTACATGTACATATGTACATTGTTCGATTTTATGTTGAGCTCTATGAATATCAAATAATCGGATGGATTATGAATGCAAAATAGAATTTCAATTTGTTTACATTTTGGCTTTGCAAGAATTAAGGGAAAGAATGCGATTTTGAAAGAAAATCGAATAGAATTTCTAAGAGCAAAGATTTGCTGTGGTAACACACACATGGTCGTTTCTTGGTCGCTATTTTTTGTATAAATTGGGTTTACTTACTCAATATGGCAAGTACATATAGGTTTTGTGTGGACAAAAATTTGCGGTTTTAATCAAACCTGGTATTACGATATACTAGAGAAGCCTTAAAAAGAAGGTTTTGTCATACCGTCCATCGGTCTGTCTGGGCGGATGTGCGGTTGTTTGTGCACCGAACTATACCAGCCTAAGCGGTTTGACGGATTTACTTCAAACTTTGTGCATATCACTTTTTTCCCAAGAGGAGAAATTCGAATTTTTGTTTTAGTCCGACTAAAACAATTATCTCCTAATAACGTATAAGTTCTTCCAAATTTTCTCGCAAACAACCCCAACGATTTTCACAAAACTTTATGAACGTTATATCTGGAATGCTGTTTAGCCATAAATTAATTGCTTTTAAATTCGGTTGGTAGATATGTGCAAAAAAGTTGAATAAATATTTAACACGGTATTTAAAACTTTTAGTTTCTTTCACGATTCGTTGCAAGGAGTCAGGGCCCATTTGTAGTTTTTCGGGAGCTTGTCTCGAAGCTTGCACTCGAGCCGCTATTTCGAAAAGAGTTTAACTCTAATTATTTTGAAAACCGTTAGTCTGACAGAAATTGTAGGAAATTTAATTGTCTTTTTTACATACACTTTTTTATGTATCTTCAATATTTAAAAAATTATAAATAAATATTAAAAAAAAAACAAGTTTCTCGACTTAATATAGACAAGTAAGTAAAACTTTTTTTTTTTATTTCTTTATTACTTTTAAAATGTGAAAAATACATCTATGTATATACAAAGTGTATATAGAAAAGATAATCAATTTAATTACCTACAACTTAACAAATTTTTTTATCAGACAAACGGGTTTCAAAATAATTAAGAGTATGACTGCGAAAAACGACAAATGAATTCAAATGACCTCCTCTAACGAATTAAAAAAAAAAAAAAAAAAGTGTACAATTAATTTATTTTTTTATTTAAAAGTCTTTCCCGACGGCCGACTGTATGTTTTTGTTTCTTATATTTGTTTTTGACAATTACACATCAAAACATTGGCGCAACATTATAGTCACCATGGACGTATATATATGGACTGCTAGTCCAACGTCAGTTCCATACAATAATTGTCAAAAAAATGTCGCCAAAATTGTATATAGCGATGCTAGCCCTCCATACGTCACTGTAGGCAAAACAAAAAACTACTAAATTCTCACGTAGAATCTCGCGACACCTGTCTTAAAAAAATTATAAAGTCGCATATTCCAGCAACCAAATAACAGACTTTTTTTTATTTCATTCATACAAATGTGCGACATTTCCTTGCAATTTTTCGCGTGATTTTGTTTTATTTAATTAAAAGTGAAGTTTTAAATATATTCCGCGATGATCGACAAAAAAATTGCAAAAAATGTGCATTTTTTTTATGAAATAACGAAATTAGATAAAATGTGAACCACGTCAAAATTAATGTTAAAAAAAAACTTGAAATCTATTGTTTGTTTTTGTGATACAAATATTTATTATTATTTGTATATGTAATTAATTTAACTCCATTTACAAAAAATGTTGTTATTCAAATGAAATGAGAAATATCTAATTGTTTGGCGTTTGCCAAATTTCATGTTTTTTACGCTAGTGTAGTTTCGAGGGCTAGTGTCGCTCAAAATGACAGACTTATAAAAGGAACCAACATGAGGTATGCAACTAGCAGTCCATATCTATTACGTCCATGATAGTCACGTTAACTTGAAGCTAAGAACATTTATTTTGACACTAAGCTCTAATTACATGCAACTTTAGCTTAGTGTCAAACTAAATTTATTCTAATTTCGAGTTATCTTGACTATAGTTTTGCGCCAATGAATGTGTTAACTTAAAATTAAAATCTTACGACTTTTCAAAAAAGGAATTTAAACCCTTATTATTCTGAATGCTTTATTTAGGGCCCGGTTAAAGTGATCAGGAAAACGGAACAGGAAAAATTTTCAAATCGAGAATTTATTATATTTTCATTTGTCTTACAACAAAAATGTTTCACTTATCGATGGCAAATAACTCAAAGAATTTTTTGTGATGATACAATTTTGAGTCGAACAAATACTTATTGTAAAAATCGCAATTATTTATTTTCCTGCTGGAATTTATTTTTTGGACGGAATCAGGAAAATAATCAAATGTATTTTTTACAAAAAAAATACGCTTATAATTGAAAATTTTTATCATCAGAAAAAATTTTTTTTGAGTTATTTGCCATCGATAAACGTATTATTTGTGATTTAAATAAAATCAGAACATAATTAATTAGCGATTTGAAAAGTTTTTTCTGATTCGTTTTCCTGATCGCTATAACCGGCCCCTTATTAAAAATTCAAGATTATAAGATGGAGGCCAGAGAATATTTGGTGTGCGAGTGCGAAATTGGGGGGTGGATTAAACTGCTCGTTTTTACATATAAAATTCAAGCACAGAGCTATAATGCATATAGCATAGAGCAAATTACTATACAACCCGGTATTTTAGAAAAAGTTATAATAAAATAAATAAAAATATAATTTAATTAGGAATAAATTAAAAAAAAGAACTTACATGGATCTATTTTTATTTATTTGGTTGGAGAATATTGTGGATCTTTATGTTTTAGCGCTTTATTTTCTGTAAAAAAAAGAAAAAGAAAAATGCCGTTATTATTTATATTTCATAACATAAAATTAAAAAAACGTTGCAAGTGTTTGATGGATATATACTCATTTTATTTTCTCGAATGATAGTCCTTACCTAGCGCAGCCGCTTTTTTAAATTGACCACCTGACGTTGTAGTTCAGTCAACTTAGTAACTAAGTACTAAAAATGGTAAAAAGTTGAATCCACTTGTTAATATTTTCTTTTGGTGAGTACAAATAGGGAAAAAAGTCTACTTTTTTTTCTAGCATACAAAAATTACTAAAAATAAAGTTTTTCAAATGAATTTTTCCCAAAAAAAAAAAAGATCGGGAAAAATTTTCATGTTTTCTCAAAACCCGAAGCAAGACTTTTTCTAATTATCAAATTTTCAAAACTTTAGTTTCAAACAAAAAAAACAACTGTGATTTTTAATTGATTAAAATAATACTGATTTGTTTTTAAATTATGGTTTTTTTGCAGTTTGTCCAACTAAAAGTCCGGTGAGGGATGATCAGACTATATTTATTGCTTTATTGGATTTGCAGTAAAAATTATAAATATGAATATGACGACTATTTGTTCTTTTCATATCAACCCAACTCAAAAATTATTGCAGGTAAAGTCCGTTAAAATGTTTTTAAATTTTGGCATCACTTTATTCAAGATATTTAAAAATAAAGAAATAAATTAAACCTTATAAAAACAAGAAACAAGCTTAAAATACCATTAGGCCAGTTTTGTCTTCTTTTTTAATAAAGAGGCAAGTAAAAGTCTGGGGTGGAATCGGCTTAGGTGATTTGTGATAAGTGATAGTCAAAATCTACACTTTCTGTCTGGGTAAGGTGTTTTTGTGATAGTCGTCTTCTCATGAAATTGACGTTTCATTTTCATTTTTGTGGCAATGTGACTAGAGTTACCACACGCATACAAAACATTATAAAATTTTCAACTTTTTTTCAATTTTAGTCACCAAATCATCAAAAACAATATTTCTTTTACCATATGAGTATACAACAATCGAAAATATATGGTTTAATTTAGAATTATTGCATTTATTCATTAAAAAATTAACAATTTCAGTGAATTTATTTGAAAATATGACTACGGCAATAATGTTTTTCACAAATGTCACTGACAAATTGAACAAAGTTGAATTGAGTTGAATTGGTGGATGTGATCACCTTACGCAGAAGGAAAAATCAATTTTATCACAAGTGATGATCAAAAATGTGACAATCATGTATCATCTTACGCGATTCCACCCCTGGTTTACAATAGGAGTTTTCAGCGAAAAAAATTGATTCGACGGCGTATTTTGGCAATAAAGCGATGACAAATTGAAACATAACTTGAATAACTGAGTCCGAAAAGGCTCATAAGACTGCAGTAAGAGCAGAAATGTTCCCATTAAACACCAAACACTAAAGTCTTCTTCAGCTTCATTGAACAATCAACATATCTAAAGAACATTTATTTTCTTCGAAAGTTTTTTTTCATTCTAAACTTTTACTGTCGTTTAATAAATTAATCATAATTAGTATGATGTATATTTGTTTGACTTATCAATTGGGTTTGAAAGTCCTTTGACCAAAACTAATATTTAATAGGTCAGTTGTACATCATATAGATACATAATACATATGTCCATAATCTACAAGACAACTATCAAGTTTAATTAAATTTAACAGTGGTATTCTGCCACAAGAATATATACATTTTTTACTAGACTCCTGTTTGATAAAAACACAAACAAATATTTTGTAGTAAAGCTCAACATTTAAATAAACTTATTTCAAACGTCCTCATATATTTACTATGCGCATTTTTATTTTTCATTATATAATTCTGAAAACTTATTCACTCTTTCAACCTTCCATCTTCGTGTTGAAGAAACATTACACAATTATACAAATTAGATTCAATAATTACACCTGAAACATATCCTTATTTCCGTGTTGTGAGTCGAAACATAATTTCGAAATATTAAATTTATAAACGAGACCCTGGTTGAAAATTTATTCATAGAAAGATGCAATCTTCATGTGATGGTGGAAAATCTGCATAAACTGGATGAACAAAAGGATCTAACCAACACAGTTCCAACTTGCACAATGGTAAGACTAAAATATATTATATATATAATTGTCTTTTTAGAGAAGAAGAAGCTTAAGTTGGTTACTTGGTTATCAAATCACTTTCATCAAGGAGAATCTTGAGCATTTCAGGAAATTCCCGGCCCGGTGATGTTATTAGTTACAAACCTAACAAAGGTATCGTTCTCTAGAGAAATGGCATACGCCATTGCTTAATTGGTGGCTCAGAATCAAGATTATGAATATTAGTAAGATTTTTCCTTCGCAGCAAATAGAAATGGAAAAAAATAAAGAAAAATTTGATATTTATCTTGATTGAAACCAATTTTACTATATAGATACCGTATAAAGTGGAGGGTTAAACGCAATTTCACGCCTTTTGAGCAAACATAGTCAATTTTAGTCACTGTTGTGCGTAGCTACATTTATATACCGTCAGTGTGACATACCACATCCCTTTTATAAGCTGCAGCACTATGTTTTGTATTTAGTTTGTACATGTAATTCATCATCAAGTGTAAGATGCTTAGGGGTAGATTTGGACAATCGGATTGTGTCAATTGATATTGAGTGATTGGTTTTCAAAGAATTAGTTTTTGTTCGGGTAAATAAAATCGTAGACAACATCAGTGGCTAGCGACACGTGACATTAGTAAGTTAAATACATGTCAAGTCAGAAAAGAAGTCATATTATATGATTTGTATAATTCAAAACAAAGATATTGGTATTTATCACAAAAATTATTTTTTTTTTTAATAGTAAATAGGTAACACGTGAGAAGATAAAAATATAAATGATGAATTAACTAATGGGCGAAATGATATTTCACATTTTGATTCACAGTTTCAGCCTTATACCTTACTCTTTTTGTAGCAAAATGTTCTCTCTCAATTTTTGACATCTCTATTTGAGAGAACAACTGGGAAACAGTACGCTTAACGCTTGAAACAAAATTTGGGGTACACTTTGAAGTCAAAAGTATTTTATTATCTACTTATATAATAAAAAAATATCTTGTTATCAAAATTGAAAATTTTTTAAATGGATATATAAATTTGTTTTCGTTAATTGCAAATACAATTCCAAATTTAGTTATTTTCTGACGCCTTTCTATTCATATATTTTAGTTTTAACTTGCTATTGTAGGAACTATAAGGCAAAATATGAAAAAAAAAAAATTAAGATAACAATTAAACATGACATTACGATGATGGAGAAGTCGCAAAAAGTTGATCCGGAAATTCTGTCTGTCTGCTTGTAACAGCACCTACAGCCTAAGCGGAAAACCCGGTTGCTTCAAACTTGGTTTGTAATATTTGTAGACCTTTTCTCAGAGCAGAAATTAATTTTTTTTAACTTAAAAAACCACGGTATAATTTTAATTTTCTCGAAAACGGCTCCAACGATTTTCTTAAAAAAAAAATAGAGATGATTTTTATCTGACTGTCTTTTGTTAAGTTACAAAAAAAAAATGTTTCCAAGTCTATTAACGGCTCCTTTTATAGAACCGCTATTTTTTTTTTTCTTGAGATATCTCGTGAACGGATTGATCGATTTCAATTACAGTGCATTCTCGATTATCGCAATTAATTAAAACATAAATAATTAATTAAGTTAATCGAGAACGTACTGTATTTTTTTTTAGAAATAGATATCAATATGATTTGATAAAACTTCAATACCAACGATTTAGAAAAGAACTTAGTTTTAATTTTATAATTAATTTTGAAATTTATATTTTTTTTAAATTCAATATTTGTAAAACAGCTTGACTAAAAAAAATTATTTTGTATGCATAAAATGCTAACTATTAAGCACTTAAAATTGGCGTTTTTCCAATTCGTAAAAAAAAAAAATTATAAGAATTATTAAGTAAACATTAATATATTTTAAAACCGCTCTAATGATTTTGGAATTATTTTTTTGATAAACTTGAATTCAGTAAACAAAATTTTCTGCATACTTTGATTTTCGTGTGTATCTTCTTAAAAATTAGTTTTAACAATTTTCATGATTTTGTTCGTATTTTTCATTTATATTTAAAAAAAAATTATTAAATTTATTTTTGTTTAAGTTTATTTAATTTTTGTGGTAACTTGCTACAAGAGCAAGTTCGTGCGATCCAGTCGTGCACTTTATTTTGTTTAAATACAACGACAATTTGACTTTTTGAAAGCTTCACTTTTTTTGTATTTATTTGACAAATATTTAAAACTGATTTGTGAAAGTCACATTTTGCTGGCCGAAGAAATTTATTAGACTGAAATTCGCAGGCGAATTGTTTAAATACGTGAATACTTTTTCGTAGAAATTTGTGTGTATTTCAGTTTGGGAAACAGACTTAAAGTTCAACTTACTCAAGAATTAAAGCCACCTAATTATGTAAGGGAACGTACGCAACGATTGGTTGCTTATACATAAGGTTTTGGAGGACCTGCAATATTCAAAAGCTAAATATTTTTTTTTTATTTTAAGAAATCCATGATATTAAAGATTTTCTTAAAATTTTGCATGAAAAAAATTTTTGGATTCAAAGAACTCTGGATTTGAAAGAAAACCAAATTTGGTTAAATGTTATTAAAAAATATTAGGGGCAGCTATACCATCCAGTTCTTATAAAAGGTTTAGTTTATAAACAGTTAAACACATCAAAATACTCCAAAATATATTAGATATTGGACTAAAAAAAAAAAAAAATAGCCTCGGTCATGTAAAATTTGTATTTGTTCTTTTGTTCTACTCAGGTCGGGCGATACATTTTTGATTGAAAGCTTTATAAACTTAAGTCATGTTTTATTCACCATTAAATTTTTATGGTGAAGAATATCGAACATCCCATTAACAAGAGGGGAAAGTGCACTACATAATATGAGTGTAACAAAATAAATGTGTCAGTTTCGATAATCAATTTTTCAAAACACTGGCGGAAAAAACGGTGATTTACCAACAAATTTTAGGTCAATTTTAATTCATAGCCCTCAAAAACATGGAAGTCCAAAAAATCAAAACTCCCCTAAAACTTTCCATGTTGAAACTCTGAAAGGTACATTGGATTGGGAACGAAAAGTCGACTTTGCCGATTTAAAAATTCAAAATGTCTTAGACAAATGTTAATTGGTCAAAAAAAAGACTGTTCAAAAGGTCGACTACTTAAAATGTTGACAGTAGATATCGATGTTTTGAGAGTCTATAACTTTCGATCTCTTAGAATTTATGGTTTAGGAAATGATGTTAACAAGCGTGTGTTGTAAATTGAAGACATTTTCGCAGACTGTTTGTTGGTTAGAGTCATCTTTTTTGGGATGAAAGTCAACTTTTATGTTAACATTTTTGCCGACTTTTTATTAAGAAGTTATAAATTTATTTAAGTCGATATTTCAAAATTTTTGTTTTACTGGTCGGTATCAACATATTTGTTTGATCATTCGTGTGTAACCCCATATTTTTCTTATATTTATCGGTGTTTTAGAAAAAAACTAAATTAAAAATAAAAGAAGGTATTTTTTTTTTATTTTCTTTTGTTCATATTTCTCTGATTCAAAAACACTGCTGCAAATCATTTATTTTGACAAAGTTAAATGCCAAATACATATATGCGTCTTAATTTCTTTTCCGATCCGGCTTACATAGAATAAATCTTCCGCACAATTCCGAGAATTTTTCGTAGTTTTTGCCTAACGGATACAACTATAGGATATGATGAACTTATTTCATAAAACAAAATTGTGATAATTTTATTTCTATTATGCTTTTTCCCAGTAAGGTCATATTTTAATTGAAATAAAATGACACTTAGAGTATTAAGGATTTTAGTTGATGGCGCAACCCAATATAGAAACTGCAACAATGGCTAAAAGAAAATCATTATCTAAGAAGAAAACGGACCGCATTCGAGCTTATCAGAGTTAAGACAAATGTCTATTCATTTCATAGACTCTAAAAGTGGAAGAGGACCAACTATTTAGTGCCCTGAGAACTATGAAATAAAACTAGAGAGGACAAAAATGCAAAGTAGCTACAAGACAGGAACGATGAACAAATCTGGGAGCTGAAGGCTTTTCAGTAAGAAAAATCAAGCACAAACAATAGTAAATAAAAATTTAAGATTATTTCAAAGCATGCCCATCAGGCATCTTTAAAACTTACAAAACTGGAATTTTGTTTGCAGTTTTTGGCAAAAATTTGTTTATCAAAGACTGCGTTACATGAAGATAGCGATTTATCCACAGCACCTTTTATTTTTAAATGTCTGTGCTATCCACATTAATAGTAACTATTATAATAAATAGTTTATATTTAGAGTTCTATTTTTAAACTACAAGCAATTGCTCTTTCTACAGTATATATATTAATATAACTGCGTAAATATCCATAATCCATATCATCTATAACATTTCAATTTATTTTCTATCTATACCTAACTTCAAGAACAACCCCTTATATTGGAAATTCATACACGTTACGATCGAATAAATAATATCCAGGTAACATACCCCCCCAACCCCCTTGTATGGTTCCATAAAATTCTCCCACGATAGGTAGATCAAACGTTCTACCTAACAGAAATTCCATCGAACAAAACAAAGCAAAAATGAAAAAAAAAAAAAAACAAACGCTAGATTATGTTTCATTTAAAAAATCATACATTGAAAATCTTTTACCATTCAACACAAACAGCATGTTATCCTTTTATGTGCTGCTGCTTCTGCTTCTGTGGGAAGCATCAACCCATAAAGCACTAGAAAAGCCCACAAGCGAAGCGGCGCAGCTTCAACGCTCACGTGAGAGTAACTCTGAGAGGCAGAATCAACCTGTTTCCAGTTTTCGAAGATTAAACAGAAGGCTCACATATACCTACCAGAGAATCCCCACAAAACAATGGCAGAAAAAGGAACGCCTTCTTTCGCACCACAGGGGATGATGAAGTATTATAAAGAGCTCCACCCCTTGCGCCATCTAGATGCAAAGCAACACATTATGGCGATGCTTCTGAAATATTGGATACCTTAAAAATATTCGAAAACTAAACTACCCTTTTGAACAATGGGGGAGAAGGAGCACACAAAAAAAAACATATCTGCTCTAAAATATGTTGATATCTTCGAAACCAGCTTTTCGAGGGTAGTAGAATGAAGCATGTGTGCGTTACGACAAGGGATGAGGGTGTATTGTTGCTTGAGTGCAACAATATTCTAGTTGGGAAAAAACCAGAGGGTTGCTGCGAAAAAATCTACTTAAGAGAAGACAGATGGAAGCTGGGCGACAGTTCGCATTTGGATTTCGACCGAGTAACAAGAATTTCGTAAACCGTGTTTGTGTGTGGAAATATACTTGAAATCATATTAGAAAGACATTCAGTGAGTGCAAAGTGCAACCATGATAATGGATAATCACCAACGTTCCGAGTTGACCATCTCCGAGAATCATTCTACTACGCCAGCGAGTGTCAAAAACACTTCGCTGAAAAGGTCCTTCGATGTGGCATTTTTAATGATGCCAGATGATCGAATTAAGCAGAGACAGCATCAGTTGGAGAAACAAGCACGTATTGGAGATCGTCAATACCCAACGGATTTATCGCCCCGTCAGCATGTGGAAACTGGAGAACTTTTCAATAATAACAGTGAAATAAACCGGCGGTATTCTGGACCACAAATTGTAGTTCGATCTCCTCCGAGGGTGTATGACGACCCAACAATTATAGTGGTTCCTGATGTTCCCGAAAACCCAAAGAGTGCTTTCACAAAAGTAAATCGTTTGGAGTCTCCAGTACCGCCACCACTAAGTCCCGATCAGCTAAGCTGCCCGTCGATGAGTCCCCCGATATCAACCACACCCCCGCGTCCAAATTCTGGACTTTACCAAAGTTACCGGCCAGAGTATCAGTTCAATGGGGCTTTTCAATCGGTTAATCAAGTCCAAGCACTTGCCGTTCAGAATCATCGAATTAAACAACAACTCATGTATCGTCATCCTGTTAGTGTTTCACCTGATGGATTTGTTTCTGCCTACCAGGGATTTCCGTTTCCAAATCCCGGAGCACACTCTTTCGCTCATCAAGGCGACATCATAAGAAGTCCTGCCGCTGCAGCCATTCTATCCACCCTCATCCCGCCAACACTCGCTTCCACTTTTTCCCTGACTGCTCAGAACGTTTGTGCCAAATGCAACATCAGCTTTCGAATGACCAGTGACCTCGTGTACCACATGCGATCTCATCATAAAAGTGAAGTTGCTTGTGACCCGAATCGAAGAAAACGTGAGGAAAAACTCAAATGTCCCGTTTGCAATGAATCTTTCCGAGAACGCCATCATCTCACCCGACACATGACAGCCCATCAGGATAAGGAAAGTGACCAAACGACATCGACACCTGTCACTTCCGCATCCGCAGATGATTTCAACAATCGACGAAACTCCAAGTGATCCAAGCCTTTCTTCGGATACTTTTAAGTTAGATAGATGACATGATTCGTGTCCCATTTGTGATATTTATTTTGACACGGATTTGCTACTATAGGTGTGTGTGTTTTGGAAGAGTGCAATTGTTTAAAAGATACATTAAAAAAAAAAAAAAAGATTATTTTACCTTTAAAAGGTAGTAAGTTTTAACCCACGAATAGATAGAGAAAAAAATACTATGAAAATTATATTGTATTTATAGAATGAATTAAGTAAACATTAAGTGTTAAGTCTAAGGAATTAAACATGAAGAATAATTTAAACAAAAATCAATGTGTAAATATTTAAGAATAATGAAAAGAAATAAATTAAAATACATATAAATGTTGAACAAATATACTTGTTTTTTTTTTTCTTTAATTGAGATTTACCAAGGAAGGAGTTAATGATACATATTCAATGTTATCTTTTTAAAAGAGGTACTCACCTAATAATTTTGGTGTGCAGCACTTTGTTTCTCAAGAACAAATATTTTTCACAATCAAAAAACAAATATATGAATGGATTGAAACACAAGTAATCTCTTTCTAATAATTATTATTATGAGGTACTCAGAGTTGCTAAAGTTTAAGCTTTTTCTTAGCTTAAGTCCTCTTTAAATTCACAATTCAGTTATGAACTTTGCACTTATTAATTTACGAATTGAATCTGATTTAATTCACAAGCTCTTTTTGGCTTGTGATTTAAAAAATATTTAATTCACAAGCTCTTATTGATTTAAGAATGGAATTAGATTAAATTCATAAGCTTTTTTTTGGCTTGTGAATTGAAAAATATTTAATTCACAAGCTGTCATGTTTTTCGAACAAAATGAGTCTTGTACCTGCTAATACTGATTTTTTAATAAATCCACTTTTTTCTTAGCTTTATCACCTACACATTATTAGGGTGCAGTGCATTAACGCCCATGGAATTAACGCCCGCGGGTGTTAATTCCAAAACAAAAGGAATTTACCCCCGCGGGTGTTAATTCCTTTTTTGATTTGGAATTAACACCCGCGGGCGTTAATTCCTTTTTCTGATGGGCTTTAATTCCAATTTCAAATGGAAATATAACCCATTCATCAGCAAATTGACAAACAGAGTACTTTTATGTTGAATATTTTTATTTATATTTACAAAATTGTGTTAAAAAAAAATATAGAATTCTTGAAGATCAAAAATAACAAAACAAACATTTCCAGAGCATTTTTCGTTGTGATATAAAGTAAATTTTGAAAATTATAAATTAGGCATATACTATGATTGAATTTTTTCACAATTTGTCTGCAATATGGACACAATATCTTAGAATTACCATCATTTTTGCAGCGATCGCTATGTATTTCAAAACATGATCCACAAAATTTGAAATGGTTACATGGAACGAATAAATCTTCAATGACCAAGAGTACCTACAGTACAAAGTAAGAAATTTAAAATTTTACACAAACGAAATTTCGCGTGAATTTGTAAAATTTTACATTTCTTACTTTGTACTGTTATACTCTTGGTCATTGAAGATTTATTCGGTTTGTGAATTTTAAAAAATTCGCGCGAATTTTTTAAAATTCACAAACCGAATAAATCTTCAATGACCAAGAGTATAACAGTACAAAGTAAAAGAATATATCTATCAGTACAAAGTAAGAAATGTAAAATTTTACAAATTCACGCGAAATTTCGTTTGTGATGTTCTATTTGTTTGTACTCACTCCAAAAGAAAATAACAATCGCGGGTGTTAGTGCCAAATCCAAAATGCATTAACACCCACGGGCGTTAGTTCTTTTTAATGGTGGGTCTTATTTCCAAATCAAAAAGGAATTGACACCCGCGGGGGTTAATTCCATTTGTTTTTGGAATTAACACCCGCGGGCGTTAATTCCATGGGCGTTAATGCACTGCACCCATTATTAGCAGATAATAGAGTCATCTTGTTCAAAAAAAAAAATATTTTTTAATTCACAAGCCAAAAAGAGCTTGCGAATTAAATCTAATTCAATTCGTAAATCAATAAGAGCTTGTGAATTAAATATTTTTCATATAATAATTAAAAAAAAGCTTATGGTTTATTGATTTTTTAAGTTCATAATCTCGCAACCCTGAAGGTACTATCTAGTTCGGATTTCTAATATTCGCAAGTTCCCCGAAGAAGACTTCTTCGGAGAATATCTCGGTACCCATATTTCGATTAAAAGTGAAAATTGATGATTTTTTAATTCGCTCACCATAGAAAAATCATAAGTTCATGCAATTTATAGAAGAACCTACTCAGACATGAGAAATGTGAAGCTTTTGACAGATGTATGCCTCATAAATAACAGCAAAATAATTACTAGTATACCGCCGTAGAAAACACAATCATTTCTAAGAGTTTTTTTTTGCATGTGTGTGAGTAATTTTCCTGAAGATCGTCAGCAACGCATAAATACCGAGTATAGAAAGCTGCTCAGTTTATTTACTGCAAATGCATTTAATGGATAGTGGGATGGGAGGTATGTCACGCTTAAGCGACAGAAGGTTGCATTGAGTTTTATAATTCCATCAAATTCCATGCTGTTGTTGATTCCTCATGCATTGGGAAAAATAGAAATAAAACCAATAAAGTAACAACAAAATGTCGGTCACTAATACAAAATTGTTTCTTCTCAACGGATTAATAAGCGCTATCGGCTTAATTTCTGGTGCTATTTGTATACCGAATAGTGCAAGTAACCCTCAAGATAGTAAACGCCGGAAATGAAATAGTTCGATTTCAGGTATAGTCAACAAAATTGAAGTGTTTTTTAAGTGTTTTTTAATTAAGCAGCACCACTTATTTTGTCTGATGATCGGCTTCATCGCCGTTAAATAGCTATAATTTTTGCTTAAATAATTCTGATAGCTAAATATTAAATCACTTGTGGAAATTTTACGTGGAAGCATTTTTTAAAGTTCAGAATGTTTTTTTTTTTTTTTTTTACTTCAGAATGTTCATTTGTGAAAACGCAACTTCCTATATTTTCATTACATTTTGAACTTAAAAAAATACACGAATTTTTGATAAAAGAGTTTTTGCCGAACTAGCAATTGCTTCTGAAAAATCAAGTATAGATTTGATTTTTTTTTCTTTTCCATTTTCTTCTTTTTCACAAATTGTTTGGTTTATATGAAAAATTGTTAATTAGTTTAAGTAAAAAATTAATAAAAAATGAAAATGAAACTCGAAATGAAATGAAGATTTACTTTCTGGTGAAAAATAAGCCATCGAATAACCAGTCGACGATCATTAACAAGTACAAACTTTCGTTCTTTAAAATATTTCTTGATCTGATAGTTTTGCTAGGGTGAACAATGCGATATTTTGCAATTTTTAAATATTTTCAAAACACCTTTTTTAGACATTTTTGTAAATAAGAAAAATAAGATTTTCGGAGTTTTCGACATATCAGGACTATCCGAATATTGAATTTCATCAAAATCGGTGAAGTCGTTTACGAGAAAATCGTTATGTGGGAAATAGACCGTTAACATTTTTATTGAAAACAAATACGTCGATTTTTTTTTTTGTTAACAAAATCCACTTCATTTTTTTAAAGAAAAATAAGATTTTCGTTTACCTAGGAAAAAATCGAGAAAAAAACACTGGGCATATATCACTCTTACGAGCGATTGGCTATTTCATAACCAGTTTTTTGCTTAAAATGAATTTTAATCAAATTGAACAAATCGGGCATAGGAATATAGACCGAACACAATTTTTAGATGTGATTGATTAGTGATAACCCAATATAGTTGGTATGTATTATTCGATATCATTTTTAAAAGTAGTATGTCTTGCAGTCCAAAGTAGGCGCATTTATGAGAATGCAAGTTATTTTATGTTATTTGTGATTGTTTTACATCATTTGTTTGTTAAAAATAAATATAATAGCAACAAAATAGTGCAAAAGAAAAATTATATTAATGTTTTTTAGTGATAGTTAATCCAACCCATGCTTTGTGTTTTATTTTGCATGTAAAATTGATCACATCTATTGTTAAAACAATTAAAAGTAAATACACATAATTTTGTTGAGATATTAAAACTCGTTGTACGCAGTAGATCAGAAAAATCTGAACGACAATAAAGATCGATAGCTTACGAAATTTTTCGTTCAAAATTGAGATTCGCAATACCAAATCAAATAATCGATGTTCGACTATCGACACTCGCAATAAGAGACATAGTCAAAAAACTATTTTTGGTCGCCAATCAGTGTTACCACAGGGACTCATTTTTTCGAGCTTGGCTCGGGGACTCATCTTTTTAAGATTTGACTCATTTTTTAAATACAAATAAACGCTTTATATGAATGAATAAATTAACAAGTATAAGCACTTTTCTTTCATTTTTTACAACAGTTTTTTATTTTCAAATGATTTCACAGTGTTAAGCACGGTACGCAGATCGGGAAATTTTTTTTCTCCCATATTACATTTTTCCTGGGACAAAATTTGTCTTGAATTTTTTTCCTGGCAGTACGCAAATTCAAGCGCAAAATTGTGACGTTTGCGTCGGTTGTATTTCAAAATGTAACAGCTGTATCGAAAAATTTCTCCACTTAATTTTTCTCGCAAAAGAATGTTCGACGCATTCTTCGGCGGGAAAAATTTTGACGCAAAACATACTATTAAAAGCTTGAAAAAGGAATTGTCGTTGCGGTGAAATAAGGAAAAATGGAATTTCTTGATGAATATCTGGAAGAAATAAGCAAAGTAAGTGACGAAAACAAAACAACAACAAAAAATGGTTGCTAGTTGACAGACACTTGACATTTCTATTTATCTCTTCAACTTCAAAATTTTGCGTGGCTGTTGAAGTTTGTTTTGTAGAGATAAAAATTGTAGAGATAAAATGTGTCTTTTCCCGATTTGCATACTTAGCTTTATTAACCACAGAAGAATTAGCAAATAGAACATCTTCAAAAGCGTTTAATTCTATTTTTACTAAAACTGCCATTTTGCTATCACATATGCACAGCGTCTATACACAACTATTCACAGTAAGAAAAACAAAATTTTTAAGGGTCATGATTGTAAGATTATTTAAAAGGACTCGTTCATTTTCAAAACGAATCATTTTTTCAGCCTCTGGGACTCATTCCAAAATAAACCTGCGGTAACACTGTCGCCAGTTCATCAAAATTCATGAAAATAACTATAATAATTCTGCATTGTATTATATGTATTGTTTGTCCACTTATTCGCTATCTATCTATAACACAGCTCATTGACAAGTGACGCCATTTGCAAAAATGTTCTCACTCATTCATTGACGCCTACAAGCTTAAAGGATATGGGTGCGTCAATGTACATTTGTATAAGCATCAATCAAATTTTTGTATAGGTAATTCACAAGTTTATTAAATCGACCATGCTTACTAATTTTAAACTTGATTTATTCTCCCATAACCCGAGTTAAACTTCAAACATGTCATGTTAACCCACATCAACTCTTATCTCCCACGATATAAGAAAAAGCCAGCTAAAACAGATTTTCACACGAAAATCTGTTACTAGTCCCTAATTACATTGGCCAAATGGCTAAATGATCACAAATAGGTAAACGAGTGTAGACAAAAAATAAGAAAAACTAGATCGCGTGTGGAAATATGTTTCACTTTGTTAGCCAACTCAAGCAAAAGCAGTTCCAAACGTATGCAGCCTTTAGTTCCACCTCGTCTGATTTCCCTCTTACCACAGTCCTATAACAAGAACCATATCTATATGTACCGCACTAATGAGCTTTCCAGTGTTCACACCATCTATACATACGACTTTTCGCCGAGATATGACAGGCGGCCTTATGCTTGAACAAAATGCAGTATTGAAAGCGTTAAAAATCGGACCAATAATGCGATGTGGCATTAGAGACAATGGGGCAGCAAGTTGTTCTGCTTTCTGTAAGCAGCACAAGTGAGCAATTCTCTTGGAACGGGGACACACACCCTAAAATTTCTTGTTGACTCTATTATGTTCGCGGTTCCCATGAGAACCCCATTTACAAAATGATTTTGTAAGTTCCATCGGAATAGCGTTACAAATTTTACTGAGCGTAGCAAATTCCTTCAGGCGCACTGAAATAAGGAAGTCAAGGGTGAATCTCATTTTGGAATGAGGCGACTCGAATCGTCTGGGTTGTGTTGCTTTATAGGGATGAATCAAAAATCACTATATTCACAAAATGATATGTCAATTGAAAGGGATTTCTTTCGAGGACAACGGAAGCAGTGTGGTAGCCAAAATATTTTTTTTTTTTTCTAAATGTAAATATGTTTGTCAGGGATTTGGTCGACGACCGATTTATTATCTTGTCTCATGTGATTATGAAGATATTGACACCCGATTTAAACGCGTGGCCCATTGTTAGATTTGGGATTATTCTATTGAAAAGGAATTCAATGGAGCAATAATAAATTAACTGTTTCGAATTGATGTCAAATGTATCTTGTTTTTCAAATGTAAGATTTATCATTTATGATAAACACATTAAAATTTATTCATTTAAACGTTTAAAAAGTTAACGTATTCATATATACTTAACCTATGAAATAAATTGATCGATTTAAGTAAGATAAAAAATAAAATTCAAATTTTAGGTTGATTAATATTGAGAGATTTATTTATTTTGAAATTCTTTATTGAAAACGAAATGTTCTACATGTAGTTTGCTAAAAGTTTAATTTGAAATATTTATATTGTATATGTAAGGTTAGAATGCCTGGGGGTAATGGGTGAAAGTGATCAAAATTTTGACATGGGCTAAATTTTTTGGGGAGGGTGGGGGAAGAGGTAACAATGTTAAAAACAAATTCGAGCTTAATTCTCTACAAAAAAGAAAAAAATACCAAAATAAAGAAAAACGAAAAGCGCCAAATATCTGCTAGTAAAAATATGCACTTACGTGAAGCACAGATTTTTTATAAATTAACAGTTTTTTTTCGAAATTACTCGTGTTGTTTTTTTTTTTAAATAATATCCTTGGCGAAGTAGGATTTTCCATACAAAAATCTCATTACGGATCATTGCCGATAAAAGAAGAAGTAACATTTCACTGCCGATAGAATTTCGAGTTTCATTCGAGTATCGAACACAATGTTTGTATTGTTGGTACGAATGATACTTTTATAGGTATATATCTCAATCGGGGTATGTTAGTGGCTTCTTTTATGTTTGATTGCCCAAACATATACCGAATACTGGAAACAAATTATGTCATGATTTTTAAGGGAAATCAAAGGTTTTTAGAAAATGTATATGTATAGAACGACATAACATCTGTCATTTCTATCAAAAAAATGTGCTCTTCTTGCATTCTTCATATTTCCTCGGATGAAAAGAAGTAAACATTCCTTTAAACTTGAAATATGAATTCTGTTTGTTTTAAAGTAAATATATCTGTAAATATTGAAAACCACAATTATTTTAAATTTCCGGCAACCCTTTTAATATTACAACTCCTGATCAATGTAGATTTCATCGAGGAGTATGAGAGGACAAAAAAAAAATAAGCAAAAATATGTACTGGCAGCTTGAATCGAAGTGGCGGCTATATGTTGACTCTTTCGTAACAATATGCATTTTGCATATTTCAAAAGGAAGCAACACATAAATTCACATATTCCGGAAAATTAGAGCTATAATAAAATTTAATTTATCGCCTTGTTCAAAAATACAAACACATAGCTTACCTATATTTGGTAGCCTTTTGATCATTGATTTACAATTTGCCACAAATGCGGTTAATATACGTGAGTCGTCGTGCAACCGCACAGAACAAAAGACCACTGCATCTTCCGGACCATATTCGAAAGAGTCTACAACGACTGGCAGAATGAAAATTTTTCCTTTCGTTCCACAGCCAATCTGAAAGGTAGCTATATACCTAAATATCTATAGAGAGAGAAAACTTTCGTCCTCGAGGTTTTTCCATCTCCGTGGCAGTGACACAAAAAATGATATACGAACACTTCCTGGTCGGAAAGTCAAATGACAGGAAGTGTCATGCAAGTCTGTTCTGCCAACCAACCAACGAGTGACTATCTTCTCTCTTAACCTCTGAACTTTGTCATTTTAATTTTCTAGCTGGATTTTTTTTTTTGCAGTTCAGTAACACACACTTACTGCCATTGCCACTCGTCCCCTGTTTTCGGAAAGGACCTGTTCTGAAGTGCTTTTGTTTTGATTCGAGGCAAAAATATGCAATTCCAAGGACTAACTTAAGGGTAATAAAATTTTGCAACTTCCCGCTGCCAAAAGAGCCCAAAAAGTTGATCTATAGCAAGGTAAGTGTAAAAGGTGGACTGAGAAAGGTAGACATTTTGAATCAACATTAAAAGTGCGGGTACACACAAACGGCTTGCAGTTGAAATTTCTGTGGCTAATAGCGGAATATTATGCTCAACTTTAGGATGTTGAACATAGTTTATTTTTTTGTTTGTAGAGTGTTGAAGAAGATTTATCATACCAACTGGAAGAAGTATTAACCGCGGTGGATTTGTGTTTTCATAATTCAACCAGAAAAGTTACAAATTTTGTAATGAAAATTGTTAGTTTCATTAAATTTTTTGGGAAGTGGTTAAATCGCGAAGGACATAATCGTAATATTGTCACCAGAGGAGGAAGTTTTTTGTTCACTCAATTACCGCCACCACCGCATATACCAGGTATTTAATGATTGCTTTGGTCATGGAAAAGTTTTATTGGGCGTGGTGAAAAGTTTCGGTTGGTAAGGATTTGCCTTGCGGATGTAGTTTTCTGGTATTTAACAGTTTTTGATTCTTTAGAGGTGTGGTTGGGGGATTAACAATGGAAATGTTTCCTGATTGAAAACAAATATTTAAGTTGATATTTTGAATGAAATTTCAGTTACAAAAAGGAAGTCAGTTTTCAGACCATCTAAAAAATTGTTTTCTACTTTTATCGAAATTTGATTTGTCGAAATTGCTAGTTTTTATTTTTGACCAAAAAGTTTTACGAATTTTGAAAGCTAAAATTCGTTTAATAAAACTCAACGTTCATTAAAAAGTTTTTGAACAAAACAAGAACAACATGCGTGCGCACGATCACAAAGTCCTTAGACAGGAATTATAGCGTTTCAAAGCGGGCAACACCGATCTTTAAACTCTTTTAATTGTGCTGGAATATTTTAATCGAACATTTTTCATTTTCGAGGTTAATATCGGAGTTTTTAACGATGTCTTTCAAAATGAAGCTTAAGAGGTCTCCTTTTGTTCGCCATTTATTTCTGCTGAAACATCTGTTCATGTTTTTATTTTTACGTTTCTAATACCTTTTCCTCTGCTCAGAGAGATAGGTAGCATCATTATGCTCTGTTCCATGAGCACTTCAGCACTAGTCATCTAGACAGGGGTTCTTATTGGTGTTGTGGTGAAACCAAACACATTCTCGTCATACTTGTCTGTGGTCTTTTGAGCAAGAACTAGATGCTAGTGGCTCGGGGTTATATGCTGGAGCGAAGGATATATTTATCCCCATAAGCATGGCAACTTTCACGATTGGAGCTTTTCGATTTTCCTATAGCAACAATAATTGTTGCTGCAACATAATACTCAAGCAAGCTGCATTTGTATAGGATGGACTTCCTCAAGACAGTCACTACTTTTTGATCATATTTATAAATGAATTTTCTTTGCCTTCTGTTGCAAGAATGTTTTTTGTTGAAGATTTTTTTTGGAAAAGATCAAAAAATATTCAACTTTTATACCAAAGAAAAAGCAGGAAAAGAAGGAAGGAAGACTCTATCTCTGCAGCGTCGAGCTCTTGTGTACAAGTTGCACAGTAATTATGGTCAATGGTACAAAAGTAAGAGAATAAATTAACGCCAGCTGAAATGAAGATGCATTGCATAACAGCATCGAGTTAAAAATAAGAAGACACGGAACAATCCAACCGGGGAAGCTTATCAACGTTAAATATCTGGGGACAAGTCAGTGAACATATAGCAGACATATTCTTGGGATGAAAAGGTAATTGTGAAAAGAGTGAGTTCATATTCAACACATACGATGGAGCCATATAGAGTCAAATGGCTCCGCGCCAAGCCCAAATTCATCGCTTTAAGAGATCGGATTCGCTCGACAAGCTCTGCTGGATTTTCAGCAAGTCAAAAATTTATCGAGCCCGAGCCAAAAATCACAGTTCAAAAGGAGGTGTTTGTACAATATTATAAGAACCGATGCGCTCGGTGGATCGAAATAGACCGATTTCAAAATATGTTTGTTTTTGCACAATTGATGTTGTTCAACTTCATGCTCGGTCGTGAATGATCCCACGTTTTGGACTGGATGCACTTAGCTTCGGTCCGAATGGGTACCAGCTGCATTATGACCATCTCGGAAATGGTCGAAAAATTAAGAACAAGTTATGGTTCAATTACGAGATCTTAGCAGTGTTAAGTAAAGTATGCAATAAACTCATCCTTTGTATGATAAAATCATAATACTGAAAGCTATATTTAAAGGATCTCGTTTTTTGTTATGCGTATGGCTTGGAATCACAAACAAAGTTTCAATAAAACAATCAAACCGTTTAAATAACTACGCCAATATTTTCAAAAGTCCGTTCTGCCAAATCATTCAAAATTCTTCCTCCATTATTATGTCTTCATTAAACCAGAAGCAAATAGGTTTATTTTCACTAAATTACCTACCCTATCACCTCTTCTGTTTTTTTTACAAAAGGTGTCAATTTACCATCGCCACAACATATACACAACACTGACACACAACGAATAAACCAACTGATGTTTATTTAGTGTCATCCCTGATGGCACGGCAGGCACCACATAAATAGCCCAAGTGAAAACACAATCGCTTAACATCCTATTTAAGAGGTTAAAGTGTTTAAGCTAATAAAAATCATCCCCCAGTTATTCTTGTTGTATAAACGCGAATCCCATAAAAGGCTCTCATTCATCTTGGTCTCCCTAATATACCTTTTTTGCTCTGAGGCAGGTCCTGGATGCTGCTTTTGTTGTTGTGTTGCAAAATATTGTTGACGGTTGGTTGAGTGAAAGCCATTCGTGGTATTGTTTACATATTTTAGCCTCCAAAAAGGATTTACATTTAGACGTGGTTGTTGTTGTTGATGGGGGGAAACTGTGGCGGCATACGCATTCTGGGGTAAATGAGCTCCTCGGGTAATAAACGTAAAACAGAGGCGTGGATCAACCCTTGCACAGTATACAAAACAATATTCATCACTTGGATACAAATTGGGGTGGATGTTATGAAAATGGAGAAATTGGTTTTAGGGCCTGCGGCTAGCTGTGAATATGAATCGAATAGCTCCATCAATCTGCATACCTGCTACTTCACAACCCCTGTATATTCTGGTGCCGCCTTGAGCAATGAGAATGAGCTTGAAAACATTGAGGATTATGTTATATTAACCGAGCGGAAATTCATAATATTCAGAAACATTATGGGGATTTAAGGTTGTTTGGTGAACAATTGAATTGCGGGATAAGCCAATAAGCTACTGTATTGAATGTCTTAAAAAAAACTTAAATTTGTTTCAAATTAGTTGGGCGCCAATTTAATTAGGAAAAATAAAGCTTATTTAAGATGACTCTTATTAAATACCATAGAAAGTATGATAGAAATGTTGATATTTTTTGAATAGTCATAATGTCGGCCTCTTAAGAAAATCCTGTATGTAATTGAGAAATTTTAAACTTCACAGGAGGGACGATTGTAAGTAAGTATCTTAACTTCAAATAGAATACTTGAAATTCCGTGGTGCTCTTAACAAGGAGTTACAAGGTATTTTGAGGAATTATAAAAGATTTTCAAATAGAAACTCGCATTTTTACACCTACACCCAACAGTATATTTTTTAAACTAAAAACTACACGGTTAAAAATTTAAGGGTACTTTTTAAAACAGCACTTGTATTACAGCCGTATTCAATACAATAAAAATTACATTTTAATATTTCATAAATATTAGGGGTTTTTTCATTATTATTTCATATTACATTCTAATATTTTTTGAATTAAAATGTGTATTTGTAATACAAAAATGATTGAAATGCATTGCAACGGATTAAAATATAATACTTTTATATTAAATTCTGATCGAACGTATTAAAATATAATACTTTAGTATAAAAATATCAACGAACCTGAGTTATTAAAATGTAATACTAGAGAACCTATTTACAAAACATTTGGTGTGTGTGCCTATCACCTCGGAGGCCTGGGGGTTCAAATCCTTTTTCGGAAAATATAATTGTCACGATGAGTGCAAGTCGTTGGGAGTAGACACAATACTGTGGATTGGAACAACACATACAAAAGCATATTTGAGAGTGTAAGTACTACTAGGCATTTTGGTTCTTCGGAGCTGTCGGTGCCAGTAAATATATTTTTTATGTTAAATTTTAATATATTTATAATTGTAATATTTGCGATGCATTAAATTTTAATAAAATTTTGGTGTTGTCATATATGTAACCCTAAAAATATTAAAATGTACCCCAAAATGTTTAACCGTGTATTATGGACTGATGGCAATTGAGCTACGGGGTTATCCAACTAATGTTTCATCGTAATTAGAAAATCGGTATTAGAAAGAACTTAAATTTTTGTTTAAGCTTATTAAGAGTTTTCTGAATCTATAATCAAATTTAAACTATACAAAACTATACAATAAAACAATGTAACATCCCTCGTGAAGTAATTAATTCTCACTACTGTGGCATCACTGGTTAACTTACATGAAATGTCACTAAACGTCAGAATATTCATTCAGTCATCGATTCAAATATGTATTCAATGATGAAACTCCCCCCATTACATCTAGGTACAAATACAAAATATAAAACTACAAATCTAAGTTAGTTAGTAAAGCAAATATAAACTAAAATTTAAGCATTAAAATTATTAACAAACCAAGAAAGCATTTTAAAGTCGAAGAGAGAGTTGTGGTCTTATTTGATTTCAAGATATTAACCATAGTCGGCAAAGAAGAAGAGTTTTCTGAAGATTACAGTGAAGATGAGATTTAAAAGTAATTTTTATGAAAGTTATAAATGTCAACACTGAATTGTTCTTATTATGTAGTTAAGAGTGGGCAAAGAGTTATAATGACAATTGAAAAGCGAAAGTTTAAAAATTCGTGAAAAAATACATTCCGGTACCTTTCTTTGAACTCGGATGAACGCCTTTTTAATTTTGTAAAATTTCGTCTTTATTTTTATAAAAAAAAATGGTCTGCATAATTTAAATAATTATTATTTGTGTTCAAAACTGTGTGGCGCAAGTTTAGAAAAATGTCTGCCTTCTTTTGTTAATTTAAACAATTTCTTGTAAGATTTTCGCTGTAGGTGTAATTGGGATATTTAATTTGCATCATTAGAAAGAAGAAGGGTTTATCCAAATGTATGGTGGACAGATAAAAGTTTGCGAATTTTTGTGGATAATGTTGTAAGTTTTATATGAAAAACCATTTGGAGGCAAAAAACGAATTTTGTCCAGGTTTTCGTGTAAACTACTCCTATGTGCGTCGATAAGTAACAGCTTATAAAACAAATTGGGGTGGCAATATTCAATAGTGCAGTTTCTTGGTGCTTGATTGCTGATCATTGTAGAATTATTCGGAAAGGTATAAGCATGATTTTACTTTTCGCAATTTCATGTTAAAAATTGTGACCGCTTTTCTATGGCTGTGAAATGTTGAAAATATAACTCTATTTAACAATACCTATACAAATCGGATAAAATACTTTTTTTTATATTGAAGGTAGTCTATTAACATTACTGTTCAATAACTGTGGATGTGTATACTTTACATGTCTGTCCAAACTTGACATCGCTTTTATGCATTTCATTTAAAATTTGAAAAAAAATGCTAATTTTGAAAAGCTTTGCAAAGAATATTGAACAAACTTCTGTCGAGACATGTCATTGTGCATTTTGTGTTCCATTTCAGGAAAAATGAACATTAACCAATCATAAACAAACACTTTTGTATAAATGGAGGTGGCCATAATTCCACCTAAAATATAACAAAATAGACAAAATTTCGGAGAAATATTCTGCTTTTTACTTTCGTCTATAAATTTCAAATTTTTGTCGAAATCGACTTAGTCATTGATGAAGAGCCTGGATTCCAAAAAAAAAAAAATAATGGGAGGCTCGGTTTCTTGAATTTTTATATTTCACGCCTTAGCGGTTAGAACGATAATTGGCCATAAGAAGTTTTGTCAAAATCATTAGATCCGTTTTTATAATAAGGTTTTGTTTGAAAATTATGGCAGATGCAATTAGAGCTAGAAGGTCAATTTTAAAAATCACTGTCATGTCCATATCTAGGCACTGTTTTCCAACTGCTAACAGAATTTTCTATTTTTTTTTATATGCTATTAAACATACACTAGTTTGCAAATAAATGAATCATTGTTAAATGAAAATAAATCCGCCTGTTCTGATATAACAAAATATCTACATATTTGGAATAAACAGCTCATTAAGTTAAGAATTCGCACACTTCCGCTGTTAAAACTTCAAACCGGATGCTCAAAAATAACCACATTGTAGAACTTAAGAACATTCAAAATCAAACCCAACAATCGTAAATAATAATTTCTTTTATTACAATTTCACGCAACCAAAGGAAACCACAGCATCTTCTTCACATATTCATTCCAAACAGCTCCCAGAAAAACAGTGGGTTTCTTTTAAAGAACCCCAAATCTAAATTGACTTTCCCATTTGTTTAAGCATATATACAACCCCATACTCTTCCTGACTATATTATACAAGTGCGCGTATGCCAAGGGTCGTCTCATTCATATTTGCATAATCAAATGATAAAAGTCTGAAATTTTCTTAAAATTTCAACTGAATACCGTTATAAAATTTGATATACGGCTGCTATAAAAAAAACTTTAGAAAACAGAAGTGATTCAAGAATTTTGGAATGATGAAGACATGAGGATCTCTATTTAAGTTTTTTTTTTTTTAATAGAAATTCTATAATGCCACCCAAATATTCAAAATCAATCTTAGGTTATTTTAAAATGATTTAGGAATGAGAAATAAATTGGTAAATGATTGTGGTTCTTTATGTCAACTGACAGAAAACAATTTGCGAATGTAGAACAAAAACAGGAACATAAAATATTACGAACTTAGGTCAATGAGGGAAGGCCTTATCATAGTTATAGATATAGTTTCTTTATTCAAACTATGTATATTCGTTTTCTTGTAAATTTAAATTGACAATTAGATTCTAGCTTGCTCACCTAGCCTAACCTAGGGTATGTCCAGTCGTCTGGCAGGCGCCTTAGTCATCTTAGTCGCTATTTATTAGATTTGTTCGTACCCGAAAATGCAAAGAAAATTAATTTTAATAAGTTGTTGTTTTATTTTTGAAATAATATCCTTTCTCAATTCCGTTCTAGTATGTCAAATGTAAAAATGAGGTACGAAAACGTGCTTTAAGTAGATATTTTTTAAGGTATCTACTAAAAGTGCTAAAAGTCGAGATTTTTTTCGTAGTATTCGGGATTTTGGTATTCGAGATTTTGTCAGTCGGGACTTTGAGAGTCGGGATTTTGTAGGGATTTTGGCAGTCGGGATTTTGTCAGCCGGGATTTTTCAGTTTTTATCATCTGGCAACACTCGGGATTTTGTTCAGTCGTGATTTTGGCATTCGGAATTTAGTCCCTATCCCCTGTAAAGTTATACAAAATTTATAATTTCAGTTTTCACAGAGAATTATTATTTTGTCATTTCTTGAAATTGTTTATTTTTGATCTAATGATGATAAATGGTTGACAATAATAACTAAAAAGAACTAAATGATCCACCCAGAGAAAAAACAACATACATTCAAAGAAACAGCAGATTTAAAAATGATTTAGCTTTGAAATTGAGAATGATGTATCGTTAAATCAAATACATTCGAAATAAAATAATATTATAAAACGAATCAGATACAATATATTAAATTTCAAGTTGCAAATTTTTCTCTTAGTGTATACGTTCTGTCATTTATGCGTATAGTAACAGCCGTTTCACAGATTTTAACAGAACGATTTGACTGTGTCTTCATTTTTTCACAGATCGAGAATCAAATTTAGCGTTAAGGCGTGATAAAATTTATCAACTTACATGTTTCACAGATCGAGATTTGACCCTTAGCTGGAATGACAAGCGTAGTTCTAAGATAACGAGGAGTTTCGAAAATCGGCGTGCAGAATCATAAGATAAAATTAATGTGCAGGGCCGGACCAGCTATACGTGCAAGAGGTGCAAATGCGCAGGGCGCTTAACCCGATGGGCGCAGTGAGCAAGCATTGAAAAAGCCACTATCTAACAACCAACACATACCTACCTACTTATACCTACCTACTTTTTAATTTTAATTTTTTGTTTAATACCGCACAACAATTTTGATATCCATCATATTATAACTGCTAATTTTGAATTTAAATACAGAAATACTAACCATCCCAACACAATAATAAGTCGATACCTGCCTTTCTACCCATACCCACCCATACCCACAGTAACATAACTTTTTTGCAAAGTGCACGATTCTGTATGCCTCCAGCTCCAACAACAGAACAAACAGACACAAACTATTCTCTTTTTCAAACTGCCGACGTTATTCTCACTCACCACATTCATCGTGTGCATAAGTGAAGGCATTTATTTTATTTTCACAACCCTCCCCTATGCTATCTAACATGATAAAAAATTCTTCCACAGCAGATACAGACAGTTAACAGCGCGCAAAATCCTAACGTGCGCGCGATGTCAATTCTTTCATATGAAAACGATTTCAACAACATCACTCAAACAGCTATTTTTGGGTGAAATAGTCATACTCAATAACTTAACAGCGCGCAAAATTGAAAATTGCGCCTATGAATTAAACTTTTCCTGTTGAGTGTTTTTTTACGATTTGGTTTGGCACTGACTTCTCTTGATGAGTGCAAGTGTAGCTTTGTTCTATCGTCTGTTGAGACAAAGGGGTGAAATAAAAAAAAAAGTTTGTCGTTGATGAGTGAATCTTTTGTTTTCAGTTTCAGTGTCTCCTTTTCTCTATTGTTTTGTTCTTGCCAGGCATTGTTTTCATTAAAAAACAGGATTTTTGACAAATCTAATGACTTTATTTGTCTATGTTGGCAGTGTTCTTATTGTGGTCAAACTCAAAAACTCAAAATAAAGGAAAGGGAATCTGGGTAGGTAAATGAGAATAAAACTTGCTTCGCGCAGAGACCAGTCGTGCTTACATTTTTAAGAAAGGCCGATAAATTATTATTTAGAAGAATCGAAACTTAAATCTTTTTGTATAAATTAATAAAAAGTGATATTGAAACAATCCATGCAGTGTTAATCTAAAGCTGTTCTTACATAGTTTGAACAAACTTTAAAGAATTTAGAAAAAGCGTTTTTCCTACATAGGTACCTACATATATTTAAAAAAAGGTAAACAAAAATAGTGGTAGGTATGTAGAATAAAAAAATAGTGAAACTGTGAAAGTGTAACTGCAAAAGTGTAACTGTGAAAGTGCTTACTGTCTCCCGAAGTGCATTTTGTTTTTATTAGTTTGATTAAAATGGAGAAAAAAAAGCCATCGGGAGCAGAAAATAGAAAACGGCGAAAAATTGTTGACGCCGACAATAAAAAGCAAGCAGGTCAGCTTTGCAAATTTTTAAAAAAGAGTGTTGATAATGGTGACGGGGTAAGTGAAAGCCATCCTACAAGTGCACCCATTTTAGATGGTTTTAATAATGGTTTTGAACCAGTTGCGGCTATGGAAGAAGTAGTGATTAGCTCAGATGCAGACGTTTTAGCAAGCTCAGAGGCTTTTTACAAGGATCCAAGCAATTGGTCCAACTTAAACGGTGAACAAATTGTAGGAATCGTTAGTAGGGGTCCTTTCCAGGTTAGTAATTTCAGTTTTCCCAAAAATAACGGTAGAAGATTCACACAATCAAGTTACCAACGTACATTAGCTAATGGTACAATTGTCTCACGGCCTTGGTTGGTTTATTCAAAGTCCCAAGATGCTGCATATTGCTTTTGTTGTTACTTAATTGCAAAAGATAAACATTCTCATGCTTTATCAAGCACAGGATATTCCAATTGGTCTCATTTATGCTCAGTTTTAAAGAGCCACGAGAATAGTTTATTCCATATGGAAAACTTCAAATCCTGGAGAGATTTCGAAAAGAGGTTGAAATTGAATCAAACAATGGATTCACAATTAGATATTTTAATGAGTGCTGAAACTAAGCATTGGAGAGCAGTAATTCACAGACTGTTTGTTTTAGTTAAATTTCTTGGAACTCAATCGTTAGCTTTTCGTGGATCTTCGGATCAATTGTATGAGCTGGACAATGGAAATGACTTCTTTCACCAATAACTGCAAATGAGGGGCGCAAATAGTGTAGCTTGCGCAGGGCGCTAGTTTAGCTCGGGCCGGCCCTGTTAATGTGTAAGTCAAGCATGTCAAACTCGCATCCCTCAGCGAGTAACTTTGCAATCCGGTTCCCGTTATTTCTTAGTTTTATAATTCGTATTTTGAGTTATCAATTAAAAAAAATACCGATAACAAACATGAAACATACCATAATATTCCATGAAAATATGACAGCTGCGAGGGAATTTTAAGAAAACAAAAATTGAAGGAGTTTAAGTTAGAGTTGAAAAAACAACAGTTCATGTTTACTAAGGGTTTTCAAGAAAGTGTAGCGGCGCGGCGGTGCATTCGAGTTATAGTCAAACACTCGAAAACTTTTACCGGAGATAATTCCTACAAGGAATATTTAATCAAAACTGCAGAAATTGTTTGTCTTGACAGTTTGAATGCTTTTCAAGGAATCTCTTTGTTTCGAAATACTGTTGCCGGTTGCGGAAAGAGTTACTCATTTGGCTGGTTGCAGAAATTGTTTGTCTTGACAGTTTGAATGTTTTTCAAGGAATCTCTTTGTGTCGAAATACTGTTGCCGGTTGCGGAAAGAGTTACTGATTTGGCTGGTATGTTTCGCTATCTGGTATGGTTGAAGGATTTATCTTTTATAATAGATGTAACAAAATATTCATCTATCTTAAAATTAAAACTATGAAGAAAAGATCAAATTATAAGGAACCCGTGAGACCAAGTTAAAAGCATTCAAATGCAAGCTAGCTCTTTGGCAAAATCAGTTGAGAAACGAGGATTTAACACATTTTCCTACGTAGAACATAACATCTCGATACCTTTGTCGTCAGTGGTCATAAGCGGTGGAATGCGTAGTGCATACGACTTCGAAGACTGAGCAAATCTGATAATGCTTGGGTTCGAATCTCATGATGTGCATGTGAAAAAGTTTTTCATAATAAAATTGGATTAAAGCTCGACACCACTAATAAGGGGACTGATGATAGGAATTGGCACTCCTTGAAATAGCTATATCTCCAGCCAAGAATGGAAAAAACGAATAATAAAATTCGTAAAAACGAGTAAATAAAATTCGTTTAAAAATTGGTGGTAGCACCTTTAAGTTGTTGTTGTTCAAACATTCGATAAAATGTTGTCTTAACAAATGGAGGTAAACGAAATCGAGTGTGACTTCGAATTAAGATCTAAATTCAGTGAAGTTGGAATACCCGAATTTCACAAGTATTTTCCAGTCATATTTCAGATTTCTCGAAAATTCGCGTATGAAATTATTTGCATGTTTGGAAGTACCTAATTGATACGAGTAGTTACTTTCACTTAGGTATGATGGGGAATAAGTCAGCGCAAAAAATACAAAATACTTATGCTGCCTATCATCATCTCTCACATACTTCTTTTTGACATTTTCAAATGCTGGTTTTTTTCAAAATGTTTATCAAATCTTTCTAATCGCGACAAAAGGAGTTTTTTTAACCGAATTTCAAGTATAGGCCCACGCACTCAGTTTTATTCAAACCACCCATTATCTGTCATTTCTACTGCTTATACGAGTTAAAAACAGCCTAACAACAAAACATCATCTTAAAGGTATGTGTTCTTTTCGAAATTAATTAATTCAATATGTATCTCACGATTTCTTCATTCTGTGAACAAAATCACGAATTTATCTATGATTCTTTTTTTTTTAAATGTTAGCAGCAATGTGAATTTTCCAGAGAGCTCATATTTCAAATAGTCGCGTGAAATATAAAGCGGATACGTGCCCGCGATTAGTATTACTACAAATGCTCCTTCCACGTCTGCTTTAGTTATTCAGTAGCTTACTCCCTTGTGTTGTTTTAAAGGTTAAGGTAATATACTTTGAACAAACGGTTTTAATAGCTTACAGTTACAGAGTAAGTCTAATTCTTCCATAATTACTATATCAGGAGTCGAAGAAAATTATAACTCACATACTACGAGCTCCCTTGAATTTATTTGACAGAGTTAACCCTGTTTAAGGGTGGGAATGGGTTGAGAGTTTAAAAGAATGAAATACTTCTCCCGCGTAATACAATTGCTTACCGGTTTGTAATTGTGATAAGCGAGAAGAACGGCAGAGTGTATATATAGTGCGACAGTAGGAGCGAACTTGAAGAAGAAGTATGAGACCTCATAGAGTGCGCGGGGTGAATTTTTAAGCGCATTCATAAAAATTTATGAAGATAATTTAGTTATCAGCGAGAATGAATGAAATGAATAAAACTTAACAACTTGTGCTAAGGGGATGTATAAACTTGTGTAGATGTATCAGTAGACAGTAAAAAATTAATGAATGAATAAGATCTGTTATTTTATGATTTCTTTCTTTTTGTTTTGTTTTTGAATTGTTTTATGTTGCTTCTTTTTTATTGGTTTATTTATTTTTATTATTATTGTGGGTATAAATAAATTGATTGGAACTCATTTAAAAATAAGTTTAGAATTAACTTCAAGGAATAGATTTAAGTTTTTTCCAATAAATAAATGTTGTTTTATATATCAGACTAGCAGGCTCGGCAATGATTCGCTATTACAGCATTTACAGCGACTGTGCGAAAAATGGCCTAAAAATGAAAACAATTGCTAAATAAGGAGTAAACCAAAATTTGTCTTTCTTTTGTACTATTTGAGTGAGTTTTCATAATGAAATCGCAAAAAAATCCTTAGTTTTATAAAAAATCGTCTAAAATTGAATTGAAACAAAAAAAAAATAAATGACAAATCACCCAACATTTTTGTAAAAACTCAAAAAATACTAAGCTCAATGTTTTTTTTTTTTTCAAGAACACCCAAAATATAGAGAAAAATCAAAGCTAAAAATTAAATAAATCGTCCATTATTATCAAAAAAAAAAAGGCCATTTGAAAAATGGCCCAAAAACAAAACACCCAAAACTGGAAAATTAAAAATCACCCAAAACTGTTGTATGATTTTCATTTTGAACTATTTGCGTTTGAAAGATCGAACAGAAAGAAAAACGCAAAATCCTCCAAATAAGTTCTTTACTTTCATGAAAAATTGCCCAAAATATCGGGCAATATTTGTATGCATTACATGCGTACATGCCCCAAAAACAAACCGTCCAGATCTGAAAAATGGAGACTCGCCCTATAAGGATATTGGTGCTATTTTAAACAATTAGTAAAAACCGCTGAAGAAGAATAAGCACAAAATTACTCAAAATTGCGATAAAAAAATGTCTGGACTTACCTAAAAAATACAAGAAAGTTCAAAACACGTTTTTAAAAACAACTATAAAAAATAATGAATAATCGCAAAAAAATGAAAACGATAAATCGTCCATCGCTCAAAATTGCGATAGAAAAACATGTTGGGCTTATCTGAAAAATATAAGAAAATTCAAAACACGTTTCGTCCAATGTATTTTGATAAAATAACCCTATTACCAAACAAAAAACAGCGAGTTCCGGCTTGGGCTAACTTGGTGCAAGTTTGGATACATGCAAAGTGGATCAACCCAATATTTGTGAGTTATGTTACTTCGCTAGACGACAAAAACAACTTTAAACGAATTTCAATAACTTACCTACTTCTTAACTACACTTGTGAAAGAATTGGTATAAGTATATAAGATGAATAATAACTCTGTCTTTTTGCGCTTATCCTATATTCACTTCTTTTCAAAACGTTCACCTATACATAAAACATTCGCTGTCAGGATGTAAGATCTTCGCTTATGATGGCTCCATCCATCACAATATCTGCAAGTATAGTCAAATTAATGGTGAAATTAAAAGTAAAGGACCCAAGACGCTCCCTTGTTGTACCCCAACTTTGAATTGACATTTTTAATTGACTCTTGCAAGGAATATCATCAGCTTTGTTTGGCTGTGTTTTAAGTATTCATGATCTCTGGTTTCCTTTCTTTTTTTAACTCAACCTACACATTTTTAAACTTACTAGTTAAATCGCAATGTTTTTTGCATTCTGATTCTTATATTGTGACCTACTTCATCAATTGTCGATTGAAAAACGAAACCTAGCCACAAAATCTGCCAATACCAGCTCATTGATCTTCTTATCTTAGCCGGTCGTATTGGGCAAACAAAAACTTAAGGTACCCTATTCACGACGCGACGTACACAAAATGATTGATTAAGAGTCAAAGTCACTTTATCCCAGGATCTTCATAAGCGCTGTCGTGGCAATAATTTATTTATTTTAAAATTAATTAACTCTATTTATATTCAATACTTTTTCTCTTAAAACCTCTATGAAATATTGAAATGAATGCCATTAAGCTTTGACAGCCGCAGGTTAATATTAATATTTGCCCTTATACAAATCAAAAACAAAATAATATCCTTTTACTTATTCAGCATTTAAATAACCCAAGATAGCATAATTCTTCATCTTGTGACTTTTATGATTCCCTACATATTATAATATTCAAAACCATTGAATAAGCATAAAGTTAAACGACAAAAATATTTACCTATTCAGCGGCCATTTAATCAACGAAACCTCCATAATGAATTTTCCCCCGAACATTAAAATGAGGAATGACCACTTAGCCAAATTACAATCTGGACCGATGCACGACGGACATTTGCTACTCATTCGCCTTTTGTTATAATATATGCGCTTCCCACTGTTTCATATATATATACACATACGTATAGATATGTAGATGTTTGCCCCATATTAGTTGGAACCCTTGAATCATACATCATCTCTAACTTCGCGACAAAAATATTTTTTAAATAAAAATGGCAAACAATATTCGGGGGCAAAATAGTCAAACCAGGAAAAGCGAGAGAGAGACAAAAAAAAATACATCCTTGCATGATGTATGGCGGTGCTGAGCTGTCACATATGCCTAACTTGGAAGCGACTCTGGTAGCACCATGGAAATTAAAAAAAAAAAGGTACGTATAGAGGTACGCTAGACATACGGAAGATGTGGCGGAAAATGTTGGCAGCATTTTTTTGCAAGTTTGGAATAAAACGGGGAGTTGCGAAGACGAATCCATTACACATGAAAGGTTAAGTTTCAACGGTATTTGTATTTCTATCCGTATAATAAATCTGTGCCAACTCGTATTTACCGAGGTCGTTATTCTTCCGGAATCGTCTGGATAAGTATAAACTTCGGATGTTATGCAAATATGTTTGTGACAACAAATGTGGTTTGCCACAAAGCATTTTATATTTTTTAGTGCAAAAACATTTTTTTAAGAAGTTTCTTCAAAAGAAAATATTTGTATAAATCTTGCCGCTGGTGGAGCGTTGTATTGACGACGAACCGAATGAATCAGTGGCGCATGGTACACCGAAATTTCTTTTTCCTTTTTGTTTTTTATCGGTTTTGCGGACTCGTTTCATTTCAAATTTGCTGAAGTTTTTTGTCAAAGGTTGCATCGTCATATGTCTGGCATCTGGAGTGCACAAAATCAATAATCCGATGGATACTGTAGATACACTCATTACAACTCGCCCAATATCGGTAATCTATGTTCTCATTGAATTTTTACATATTCGAGAAATATGTATTGGTAACTTTTCGGAATCAGAGAAAAATGTTTCTCACGGAATAATTTTGCAGCACAAATGAAAATTGGATAAGTCCAAAAGCCAATATTTCTATTTTTGGGTTGAAATCTTTGATATAGAAATCTTCAAGATATACGAAGTCTTGTAACCAGTAATTGCTTTGCAATTTCTTTCACGATAAAAACTCTGCTGTGAACTATCTTGGTTTTTTTCGAACTTAACTAAACTAAAACTACTGAAATGTTCAAGAACTCTCAGGCCATTTTCATATGATATTGATTGTTTTTACTTCAACATGTCGCGATAACTGGCACCGCATTTTAAATAAAATATTTTTCACGAAATTGGTGGTGCTCTGTTAATTGCTGAAGTCCTGGAAATGTTTTTTTTTTTCTGAGCTCTCTCTTGCTCAATTTACTCCTTTAATTTTTCTACAAAAAATTCTCAGTTATTAACACGAATTACGGAAGTCAAAGACAACTCAACCAAAGAGGCATTCTACGATTTCCTGGAGAACGTACGACGATGTCCGTACGACGCACGTAGGAAAGGAAAATGTCATACTAGCGATCACTCATTTCCCACACCCACACCACACTCAGTTTCTACAGAAAGGGACTTGGCGGTATTGGGATGAAAAAACCTTCGACCAAATTAATCACATCGCAATAGACTCCAGACATGCTTCCAACATCTTGAATGTCCGATCCATTTCACGGAGCAAAAAAGATTCGAAACACTGCTTAGTTGTATTTCGAGTAAGTAAATTGAAAAGATTTGATGACGCGAAGCTAAAATTGCAAGATACCAAACTTTTGCTGATCCCGAGTCTATCGCACACCAAGTTCGCCACCAAGGACGAAGAACCTGGGTAAACATTTTAAACAAGTCATCAGACGTGCCACCACTGATGTTCTGAATTTCAAAAGCATACAAAATGATCCATAGTCCTGCAAATAATACCAAGGAAGAATTTATGCTGAGATTGTGACCACAATAATTCATCATTTTCCAAAAGCTATACAACACAAGAAAAAGCAATCACCCAACTGACTTTAATCTCTCGTTAGCTCTAATACAAACAATGATGAATAGCAAATGTACCAAAACGAACAAATTCATTAATATCCTGATTGATTTCACAATGTTAAGATTTTCTTCCTTGTTTTTTCATTCAAATAAACAACACAGAACTTAAATATTCACCTCTTGCTTCATTCATCAAAGACCGAAAAGCATCTATCTTTGATTTCTTCATTTATGGAAATATACCTCGAAGCTAAAAACACATTCGGTCCATCAATCATATAAACGAAAAGAAAGGACAACGACAACATAAATCATAAGTCCGATCATCATCAGTCGACAAAACATCACCATTACCACACCGAAAATCATCAACCCCAAGGCAACAAACGCAAGGAAGTCCTTCATGCCAAAAGAAAGAAAAAAAAAAAAAAAACTGGAAAACCCTGAACAAAAAATACATTCCAGCAAAACTTCTATCCCCCAATCTTTCGAACGAAAGTGTTAACCAAGAAATGTACAAAACCAACTCTATAAAGATGGAGGAGATAATTGTTTGCTTTTTTAGTGTGAAAAAAAAAAAAAAACACAAAACTCACAAGGACTATATATCCTGACTCCATACTCAAGGCATCTCTCGATTACATGTCCTGGCTGCGGCAATGGGGAACAAAGAATCAAGATATTCCCGAAAAGCAACATGTTCGCCGCCGCCTTAGTCCTCGTTTTTGCCAGGGAGACTTGGACCCACAACAGCAACGGTATGGGGACTGGGAGTTGTTTATATGCCATCATATGTGTCTTCTCTCGAAGTCCATACGGATTCTCACACATCACACATGTTTCTCTACAGAAGATATAAAGGCTCTATGTACAACCCCCATTGGAGGGTGGTTGGTGGTTAAATGGGATTTATGTACTATCCACGGGCATATGTGCATCTTTAGGAGAGAGCTCCATTTTTTTTTAGCTTAAAAGACTCCATTTCGATTTTTCGATAGGGCAGCCAAAAGGATACGCCCCCACCGAAATGAGTTAGATATAAGAATTTTCCTTTCTGGGGATGGGGGGTTGTTTTCGATATTCGAATTTTCGAATGAGTATTCAAGTTAAGGAGCAGAAGCAGAAATTCTCATCTCTTTTTTGTTCTTTTGTACAAATACACCGAACCAAATCGGTCCTTGTAGTAATTTCGCATCTGTAGTGTGAATTTTATTGAAAGTTTTATGTTTCAGCCATTAGAAGAGGCCGAAATGGCCGACACATCTTGCTGCAGGACAATGAAAAAGTTTAACACTTTTCCCATATAAATTAAGTTCAGAAAAGTGTCAGCGTTTTAACGAACTCATGCGGTTTGGTATTGCAGTCGTAAAAATATGGTGGCAGTTAATATTGAGTGTAATAATTTTGATTATAGAGTTGTTAAAAGTTAAAGTTCAATACTGTCATCTGGATGAGAGTAGAAACATTTTGATTGGATGATCTTTAGATTTGGGCTAAAATGGAAGGAAGGTGTTAAGGATTGCTAATGTGACCTTTTAAAAGTCTTAATTATTTAAACCAAAAGTTTAAAAATCAAAAACAAAACAAAAATATTCTTTGTCTATAATATAAACTGTAAAATAATTTAGAAGGTTAGATAGTTTTTTGAATTTTTAAGCAACTTTAAAGTTATTTAAAATGTTAAATTAGCGGGTGGCAGTTTGAGTTAGCCAGTTTTTCACTCTAAGCCGATGATAAACAATTTTTGCCGAAAACCTTGTATGTTCTAATTCTAAATAACAGTCTTGACATAGCTGATATTTTAGGAAGTTAAAATCGGTTATATAAATTACTGAACAAGATACTTAAAATTAAAATTCAAATTTTGTTGAAGATAAACTCTTTGCTTTAGAAAATGTGACGATTGCTAAGGAGTAACACAGTTAGTGTGGCAGCTCAATAAGAACCAAATATTATGCCAGTTGTAGATATCATTGAAACACAATCAGTGAAACGATTGAAATTTTTTCCGACAAGTCGGTTATCACAATCACTATTTTGAGGTTAGAATTGATCATATTGAACTCATTATTGAACGAAAAACTGACAGCTGAGAACAGTGAGAAAATCGAACTAAAGTCAACATTCATTAAAATCATCAATTCAATCAAAAAATTATTAATTCATTTCATTTTACACACTGGATTACTGGTCTTAAAAATGAAAAATAAAACTTTCAATGAAAGATATAACTTCCAACAAAGTTATATCTCCCAACACTATAGTCATGTCCGGTTTACGTATACCAAGTTCAACTTCGTAACGACTTTTGAATATTAAGTTAGTCATCTCATTCGATTGAGCAATTTTTCGCGATGTTTATAAATTTAAGTGAGTTTAATGCGACCCTTACACGGTCCGTCAGAGGACGCCAGTCATCTACACATATAAACAGTCATCAGGCAAAATCAAAAGGGTTTTCTTAAACCGATTTTCCAGGCAAAAACGATTGATTTGGATTTGAGATCATCAGATCTTTGAAATAATCGTTTTTTCAAAAATAAAAATGTATCGCAGGTTTCCAGAGTCTCCAGAACAAAAAAACATTTCAGAAACATTCGAAAAACATTTTTGAAACATTTATTAAATAAGAAAAATTTGTTTTAAATGTTTCTGCAATGTTTTTAAAATGTTTTTATAATGCTTATTTAGTGTGGACGATGAAAAACATTCAATTTTTCGCCAATGACACATAAGGAGAGAGTGTTTGTTTACTGTGAAAGCCTCCACACTAAATGAAACATTTCCGAAACATTTAAAAAATGTACATGTATGTATGTAGGGTCAGATTATTTTCGAAACTACAATTGAGTACATTTTTAACCCCGAAACAATGCGCCGAAATAATGACGCTGTTGTTCATTGAAAACAGACACTCAGCGTGCATATCGTCGAAAATATCATGGGTACATTGAGTAGCCCCTCACGTCTTCAGATTTGACACTTTCGGATTCAGACTTCTTTTTTGTGGGGTTATTTAAAGATTAGAGTCGTAGAGTGTACGCCAGCAAGCCTCAAACTATTAACGAACTCAAGGAGAACATCATTGTTTACTTTTCACATTATCAAAAACGAAATGAAAAAACCTAGTCCAATAAAATTAGCTTTAAAACTTACAAAACATACTGTAGTCGAGATTATATTTTTTGTTTTAAATAGTACCATTTGGAGAGTCTAAATCCACAAAGTACACGCTATAGAAACAAGAATGTACACTTCCAACACCAAAAATGATATATTTTCGTATAATAGCAACTGTATTTACTCATTCGTCAACAAAATAAAAACTTAATGAGAGAAAATGTTCACTATAACGCAAAATCGTATGATACACATCTCATTCTCACTCTTTGAAATTTCGTATCCATTGTTCTCGCTCTTTTTTCCAATTGGTCTGCTTTGTTTTTCAAATTCTTTGAGTCTTAAAAATATCCCAAGTCAGGTGTCTAATTTCACCGATAGATGGCCACGGGGAAAATTGAGATATGCGATTACTATTAAAATAAATATACAAAGGTTTTATGAGGAAAAATATATTCTATAACTTTGTGTCACAAATATTTTTGACAGAACTTTCCCAAAAAAAAGTTTTGGGCAAAAAACTGTAAACATTTTGACGATGGAAACATTTTTTTTCGAATTATCTCGCTTCCATGTTGATCTAAACAAAATAAAATGCAACATATTTTTGGTAGAACTTTAAATTTCCGAAATATCTGTATATTCAAAGTTTCTGTACAAATATTAATATTAATTAGAATATACCATCACAAAGTTCATATCATGCTGCAAATATTTGATTTTTCATAATGAGGAAGATCATAAAAAAAAATAGAAATTTACTGCACGACTTCGTCATGATATATTTTAATTATTTTATGTTGTACAAGAACTTTGAATATACAAATGTGTCGGAAAATTAAAGTTCTACCAAAAATACAGGAGGCGAGATAATCCAAAAAAATTATTTCCATCTTCAAAATTTTAACAGTTTTTTGCCAATAACTTTTTATGGGAAAGATCTGTCAAAAATATATGTGAGACAAAGTTGTAGAAAATATGTTTCCTCATTTTTATGAAAAAACGTAAATTATTATACGATTAACAGAAGTCGTAAAAATCTTATAAATGCATTTTTCAAAATGGCTCTCCAAATGGTACTCATTAAAACAAAATTATAGGATGTGTTCATAAACGTCAGACTAACTAAGATCTGCAATCAAAAAATTGATAAAAAACACTTATTTTCTAAAGGTTAACGTTTTTTTTCTTATTATTTTGATAGCTATGTCCAAAATACTTACAAATATAAAAACAAAACACTTTTTATTGTTTAAGAAGTGTGTTTTTATTCATTTTTGTTATAGCAGATCTTAGTTAGTCTGACGTTTATGAAAACACCCATAATCTCGACTATACAGTATTTGTCTGTCTGCTAATTTTACTGCACTAACCTTGTTTTTCCAAATTTAATCGGGGTCGCACTTCTCCATACAGTTTGAATTTTGTGAAGGTCGTACAAAATAGGTTGTTTGTCACTTGTCAGAAAGAGTGAATGCTGTTCGTGAACTGATTTAAGATTGGGGCATGTCTGATGGGCTCTTGTTCTACTCGCATATATACAATGTATGTACATTCAATATTGGGTGAACATTTGGCCGTCAAAAAGATTGGTTCGCGAAAAATATCGCACAATTTGACAATCGGTCAAAAAAAGGCTTTTTTGGAAACAAAAATCTTGAATAAAATGCTGGAAATCCAAAAAACCTTGATGTGCGACGAACGGATCAATGCACATCAAACCGAAACAAAACAACAATTCAATCGACTGCATGGGTTCAGTTTTGAGCATTCAAAATATCAAATTGATGGATCATCGAGCAATTGTCATAGCCCAGATCGAATTGTATTTTTTTTTTCACATATTTTTATTTGTGACCCAAGATTTTCAGCAGACCAAAGAAATACTTAAGAAACATTTCCAAAACATTTTTGAAACATTTATTTTATAATAAAATATTTATAAAATGTTTTTTTATACACATATTCTTCTTTGGTCTAAGCGCTGGATAATAATTAGTTAAATGTTTCTCTGTTTTGCATTCGCGGTGGGAAACTTTCAATGTTTTGAAAAAAGGAAAATGTCAGGAAAAAGGAGTGTTATAACCGAAAATGTCAAGCGAGTGAAAAAATTGGAAACACGAAACATTTAAAACGTTTTTTAAGCAATGTTTTTTGTAATGTTTCTTTGGCCTGGATACACCTGTAAAAACATGTTTTCTTCAATTCTGATATAACAAAAACTAAGAAGATTCATTGAACACCATTGAATTTTAGAAACAAGTTAGAGCTATATTTACGTAACATTTGAATTTAAAACAGTTAACCAAAATTACTAACAAATCACTACAAAAAAACTATATTTTGTAAACACGTAACGCCAGGCCCACAATTCTATCAAAATCATTTAAGCGGTTTCCGAATACAATTTGCAAAATGGGAAGTACTCGTTATAGACTGAGTAGAAAAAATTTCAACAATTCAAATTCTTCTTCAAGGGAATCAGCAAAAGTATATACTTGACACGAAGTTTTAAGAAAATCCGTCAGGTCGCTCGGTGAACTGGTTTTATTTAAAACTTGCATTATGGAATTATAGATAATTTTTTTAAGATTTTTAAGATTTGAGGTCTTAAATGTTTTAATTAAAAAATTATAGAAACTTTATTAAATTATCACCCCCATTCTTTAATTTTTAAATGTTTTTAGAAGCATCTTGTCCTTATATCCTAATTTTGTATTTATTTGTTTACTCATACAGAATTTTATAATTTAAGAACTTATCTCAATCTATTTAATTGCATCATCTGTATTAAACCATAACTTTTTATTAAATTGCCCGACTTAAAAATCCTTGTCGTATATCATTTTCTCTTTTCTTCTTTTATGACATATTTTATTGTTCGATTTTGACCCTATCAATTATCAGACTTTTAATTTTCCCATTGCCGGTGTTTCAGTTTTTCAAAATATGAGTTAATCGGATTTGCGTGTGGATATCTCCTTCCTCACACTTCTGTGGGCTAAACCAATGATACCATAAGCTCATAAACGACTTCTAAAAGACACACTGTCATAATCTCATAAGAGTATCATTTATTGAAATAAAAAAATCCTTTCAAACAATTTAAATACAAGATGTCCTTTGGGCGCACAAAGTGCACAAACAACTCAATCATTGAAAAACTGACACGTGGCAGCCATTAATTTTAACCCAACACACACGTCAGCTTCTGTTATCAGTTTCGTAAACACTACAAGATGGCGACACGTGTCACGGTTCGGGTGGTCCAGCTCTTTCGCCTTCTTCCCGCAAATTCTAATTCCAAACATCCGCCAACAAAAATCAAATAAAATCCTATTAATTGAATGATTATCCCATTGGGAGTGCTTCACTTGATTTGGCAACAAATTCATATGGGAATTTACTCCAACAAATCAGACAGCAATCAGAAAGTCATTTATTTTTTTTCACAGTAAGGTGCCGAAGAACGGATTCTTTTTTCACACATCGCAGATGGGGATCGGCATCTTGAATGGGGCGATTAATCAAAGTGTACACAAATTGTGTCTATGATTTTGCACCTCTACACGAGAAAACCTTTGAACCATAAGTAATTGAGTTCCGATTTTCATATCCTGTCAGGAAATTAATTGAATGGGATAAAGTGTCCTCCCAGTGGAGACATGTCGTTTATTATCTCATTTTGTGGAGTTTCTTTACATTGCCAACATAGTAATCAGAGAAAACTTCAAAAGACGGACTGATTTAAGATTGGGGCATGTCTGATGGGCTCTTGTTCTACTCGCATATATACAATGTATGTACATTCAATATTGGGTGAACATTTGGCCGTCAAAAAGATTGGTTCGCGAAAAATATCGCACAATTTGACAATCGGTCAAAAAAAGGCTTTTTTGGAAACAAAAATCTTGAATAAAATGCTGGAAATCCAAAAAACCTTGATGTGCGACGAACGGATCAATGCACATCAAACCGAAACAAAACAACAATTCAATCGACTGCATGGGTTCAGTTTTGAGCATTCAAAATATCAAATTGATGGATCATCGAGCAATTGTCATAGCCCAGATCGAATTGTATTTTTTTTTTCACATATTTTTATTTGTGACCCAAGATTTTCAGCAGACCAAAGAAATACTTAAGAAACATTTCCAAAACATTTTTGAAACATTTATTTTATAATAAAATATTTATAAAATGTTTTTTTATACACATATTCTTCTTTGGTCTAAGCGCTGGATAATAATTAGTTAAATGTTTCTCTGTTTTGCATTCGCGGTGGGAAACTTTCAATGTTTTGAAAAAAGGAAAATGTCAGGAAAAAGGAGTGTTATAACCGAAAATGTCAAGCGAGTGAAAAAATTGGAAACACGAAACATTTAAAACGTTTTTTAAGCAATGTTTTTTGTAATGTTTCTTTGGCCTGGATACACCTGTAAAAACATGTTTTCTTCAATTCTGATATAACAAAAACTAAGAAGATTCATTGAACACCATTGAATTTTAGAAACAAGTTAGAGCTATATTTACGTAACATTTGAATTTAAAACAGTTAACCAAAATTACTAACAAATCACTACAAAAAAACTATATTTTGTAAACACGTAACGCCAGGCCCACAATTCTATCAAAATCATTTAAGCGGTTTCCGAATACAATTTGCAAAATGGGAAGTACTCGTTATAGACTGAGTAGAAAAAATTTCAACAATTCAAATTCTTCTTCAAGGGAATCAGCAAAAGTATATACTTGACACGAAGTTTTAAGAAAATCCGTCAGGTCGCTCGGTGAACTGGTTTTATTTAAAACTTGCATTATGGAATTATAGATAATTTTTTTAAGATTTTTAAGATTTGAGGTCTTAAATGTTTTAATTAAAAAATTATAGAAACTTTATTAAATTATCACCCCCATTCTTTAATTTTTAAATGTTTTTAGAAGCATCTTGTCCTTATATCCTAATTTTGTATTTATTTGTTTACTCATACAGAATTTTATAATTTAAGAACTTATCTCAATCTATTTAATTGCATCATCTGTATTAAACCATAACTTTTTATTAAATTGCCCGACTTAAAAATCCTTGTCGTATATCATTTTCTCTTTTCTTCTTTTATGACATATTTTATTGTTCGATTTTGACCCTATCAATTATCAGACTTTTAATTTTCCCATTGCCGGTGTTTCAGTTTTTCAAAATATGAGTTAATCGGATTTGCGTGTGGATATCTCCTTCCTCACACTTCTGTGGGCTAAACCAATGATACCATAAGCTCATAAACGACTTCTAAAAGACACACTGTCATAATCTCATAAGAGTATCATTTATTGAAATAAAAAAATCCTTTCAAACAATTTAAATACAAGATGTCCTTTGGGCGCACAAAGTGCACAAACAACTCAATCATTGAAAAACTGACACGTGGCAGCCATTAATTTTAACCCAACACACACGTCAGCTTCTGTTATCAGTTTCGTAAACACTACAAGATGGCGACACGTGTCACGGTTCGGGTGGTCCAGCTCTTTCGCCTTCTTCCCGCAAATTCTAATTCCAAACATCCGCCAACAAAAATCAAATAAAATCCTATTAATTGAATGATTATCCCATTGGGAGTGCTTCACTTGATTTGGCAACAAATTCATATGGGAATTTACTCCAACAAATCAGACAGCAATCAGAAAGTCATTTATTTTTTTTCACAGTAAGGTGCCGAAGAACGGATTCTTTTTTCACACATCGCAGATGGGGATCGGCATCTTGAATGGGGCGATTAATCAAAGTGTACACAAATTGTGTCTATGATTTTGCACCTCTACACGAGAAAACCTTTGAACCATAAGTAATTGAGTTCCGATTTTCATATCCTGTCAGGAAATTAATTGAATGGGATAAAGTGTCCTCCCAGTGGAGACATGTCGTTTATTATCTCATTTTGTGGAGTTTCTTTACATTGCCAACATAGTAATCAGAGAAAACTTCAAAAGACGGACTTTGGTATGTGGAAAGGGGTTGTGATTGCATATCAACCTTTTTGTACATCACCACATCAATATCCTGGGGTTATTTGAAAATAGGCTGGCTTTTGAAATCTTTTCTAGGCGACCATATGCCATGTGACTTGGAAGTTTTTTTCATTACATATTCTCGGGTGAAATGATATCGCAATGTTGAAAGGGCTTTCATATTTAAAAAAAAAAAAAAGAAATCCAGTATACAATTTGTTGCGCATATGGTCAAAGTGTTTATTCAAATGAAAAGGATTCGGTTTCACTTTTATTTGAATCGTGATGTTTTTTTTTTACAGAATTTCACTGTATGCGAGAGATTGTGGGTAATTTATACAAAGCCGTCGGCAATTTTTCTTGAGGTTTTTCACTTGATTTTTCAAGTGTAAATTGGTTGATTTTCTTGTTTGTGTTCACGGATCCTAATTGTAAAGGTTTTTGTTTGTCAAAGTCTTTGAAGTTACATTACATATATATAAATGCCGAATACAATATACAAGCTTTTTTAAGACAATACCATCAGTTTATTTTGATGAAAACCAAATTAAAAATATGTTAGCACATGTGACTTAGTGGGTGTTAATTTATTAATGGAAACTGAAACAAGTAAAATTTATGTGTGGGAGGACGAATTTATTGAAAGATTAGGGGAGCTTGAGGATCCATGGTACCCTGGGGTGGAATCGCGTATAAGATGATAGTTGATTGTCATATTTTTGATCATCACTTGTGATCAAATTGAGGTGATCAAATTCACCATTCAACTCAATTCAACTTTTTTCAATATGTCAGTGACTTTGTGAAAAACATTGTTGCCGTATAAGTCATATTTTCAAGTAAATTAATTGAAATTGTTATTTTTTTAGTGAATAAAAGCAATAGTTCTAAATTTAACCATTTATTTTCAATTGTTGTATACTCATATGGTAAAAGAAATATTGTTTTTGATGATTTGGTGACTAAAATTGAAAAAAAAAGTTGCGTGTGGTAACTATCTAGTCACATTGCCACACAAATAAAAATGAAACGTCAATTTCATGAGAAGATGACTATCACAATATTTTTGTGATTGGTTTCTTAGCTATCACTGTGATGAGCACCTTACGCAGACAGAAAATGTAGATTTTGACTGTCATTTTGATTTTGACTGTTTGTATACTTATTATAAATATTTTTAGTTCTGATTTGTATTTGATTGATTGTTATCCACAACGTGATTCACAGTAATTTTGATTATTTAATTTTAAAGAATAATAGAAAAAAGTATTTAACTTACCGAGAATCTCTACCTTGATATATTTAATAGGATAATCTTGATCATTGGACTAATTTCACTGACAGATGGCAAGCAGAATTTCACAATTGTGACATTTGCACCATTGAGGCAAAGTCAGTTGCTGCCTGGAACAAAAAAATAAATCGTTAGTACACTGATTCTTTTGAAAGAATGACAATTCATTTGGATAAAACAATAAAGGAGTAACGAGGATAATACCACATAACTTTACTATCTACTTTTTATTTGCTCTATAGGTAGATACTATAAGGCAAGTCTTGGATTCGTACAATAACATTTTTTTGAGATAACAAACAAACATGGCATTACGATGATAGGGAAGATGAAAAAAGTGTCTGTCTTTCTGTCTGTATCGGCACTTAAAGACTAAACGGCTGGGCCGATTTGCTTCAAACTTGATAAGTAGTATTTTTAGGGTGAACGTGTTTTAAGATCGCTTTCTAGGCTTTATTTTTCTCGAGAACGGCTCCAACAATTTCAACCAAATTTTATATGTGCAATTAGGAAGGTATCAAATGTCTATCAGAATACCGGAAACCAAACTTACGAGAAAGTTTGTTTAACGGTGCCTACAGTATTTTCAAATTTCGATTTTCTCCACAAGCGATCTTAACTATTTTTTTACCTAAGCTACCAAATTCTAGTAAGACAGCATACTCATTTTTTTTTTTTTTTTTTGATATAATTTTGTCAAATTTTAAATGATTTTTCTAAAACATTTTTGTTAATTCAATATTTTAAAAACCACATTTTTATGAAACTGAGTTTTAAAATGTAAAAAAATGTGTTCTCAAAACATGCATACTTACTTTTTTTCAAAAAAATATTAAAAAAAAAAATGTTTTAAAAAATATTTAAAAAAAAATCGTTTTTTTAAAAAACTGGTACGACGATTTTCAAATTTTTGGTTTCATAAAAATTTACATAAGAATTTTTTTTGCATACTTTGATTTGTAATAGAAAATTTGTGAGGTATGATTTTAACGATAATAAAATTTCATAGTTTTTTTCGTTTAATGCTTTTTTCAATTCAATATTTTCTTGCCCTCAGGCAACTTGCCAAAAGAGCAAATTCGTTCGACCCAGTTGTGCCCTTTATTAATATTGAATTTCATTTACAAGAGAAACATGAACATTTTTTTGTTTTTGTTAGTAGAACAGTAAAATTAATTATTTACTTCTAAAAAAACCCAACAAAGCTGCGAAAGGTTTTTAAAATTATGATTTTTTTGGAAAAAATGTTTATGTCAAAATTGTAGCTTGCAATTCTCAACATAAAAGGTTGTTGCGTTTTTAATTGTACCATCAAAAAGTGTTTAATTGTTAAAAAATGAGTTTTTCACAACAGTGCACTTTTTCATAAGTAGGGCAGAAGGAGGTGCATTTGCCAGGGGTCAGATTCTGTATGAAAAAACGAATAAACGTTTTCGTCTGTGCAAAAAAAAATTGAGCAAACTGTTGAGTAAAACGTTCGCACGCACGAAAACGTTTGATCGTTAGCAAAATCATATTTTTTATGATTAAATCAAAAATAAGAAAAGTCATGTAGAAAAGCCTCCCTGGTGGGGATGATTTACTATGGAAGTGGTGGACCTAAACATCAAATGTAACACAATTAATGCAAGCTTTTTGAAGGTGCCTCTTAAAACCAAACCCCTGAAGTGGCGTTTAGTTTTTATTTAAATACGACTTACCTACCAATTAAAATATTATACCAATACAAATTTTTGGATTTTAATAAAATATTCAGGACTAAGCACATCTGTATGGCGATAAGATTAACAAACTTTAAAACCGAAAAAATACACTTCAACAATCAAACGGAGTAAAGACCACTTTTGACAAAAAATAAAAAAAAAAACAACTCAAACAAAAATAGAAATAAAAATTTGTAATTTAATTTTTAACAACGATTTTCTATTCTTCAAATAAAAGCAAATAAAAAAGCTAAGGGAATAAATATTTTTCACACAGCGATCACAAAACGAACTGATCAACAAAATTCATCTGTCAAACTAAAATGATTGTTTTTCTCTTTCTCTCTTGTGGTTAGTAACAGAAAATAGGACTAGATTTGATGAGCAGGTGAAAATATGCAATAATTATTACAATATATGGAGTTACGTTTAAAAAAAAAATCAGTTAAATTAAAATTTTACTGTGTTTTTCTTACAAATTATTATAATTAATTGTTTCATAAACTAGTTTGCTTAATACTATGTTTCCACCAAAAATAAAATAATGATTTGAGAGAAGAAGATTTAAGGCTTTATTACGAGTCTATTCGCAATAAGTCAACTAGACTTTTTTCAATTCTATTAAGCTTTAAGTTGGTATCGCGAAGTATAGAATTAATGAAATAGAATCAACTTTCTGTACTGTAATAGAAAAGAAAAAGCTCTTCAACTAAATATTTGATTCAAATGTCAAAATTCATTCATTTTTATTTGAAATTTCAAGTGACTTGCTCTTTCTACTTTTTTTAAAAGTCGAACAAGAATTTACAGTAGAATTTGAATTTCTATTGAATAGACATAGGAAAAGACTCTCGCAATACCGATAATCGGTAATTTTTCTATTCAACTTAAAATCTATTTTAATAAACTCTCGCAATACGGTCCTTAGTATAAGCGTTTCCACCGGTCAAATACATTTATAGAGTGATTAATTACAACTCAAAAACACAGCAACATTTTGTTCAGAAATTTTATATTTTATTAACTGAAAAATGCTATTATTTCACAAAATTTAATAATTTATAATATACCGTCGACATTTTGCAATTTAAGTACACACTTTAATTAGAGAAAAATTAACAGAAATAAAACAAAAATTACAAATCTTATTGACAAATTCATTGTTGACAACTAAAATGACATTTGAAATGAAAGCGTTCAGTCCTAAAAGGGTGTGTGTTAAGTAAAATTTGAAAGAGATTTATAAGATTTATACATTTTTAATCATGAAGATTTAGGATTTGAATCTGTATGGTAAATCTAGTGATTAAAAACGAGATTATGAAAAAGTCTGGTCAAATCAAGACTAAGTGCTCAGTGGAAACAATGTGTATTTTTTTTTTAATTTTACGAAAGAAACAGTTCAAAGTTCAAAATATGTACATAGGTATAATAAAAAATCAGAAAGTTGTTTTAACAAATTAGTTTTAATTGTTTGTATTTTAAAATTTGGTATGACTTTACATAATTTGTAAAAACAATTTTTTGATTTTTTATGACATTTTGAACTTGGAAAAATTATCTAACGTAAAATTTCAAAAGTGAGTAAGTCACACCAAGACCACTGAGTTGTGCTTAAGTTTTTAAAGATTTCTAAAAGAGGTACCTCATGTGCATCTATACGAGTTGTCATTTTTTTTATAAATCTACAAAAGACAAACTCCCTGCTTATCACTTCCAACAAAGAAAAACATCAGCAAACAGATTTATGACTGTCTGTTTTATCACAGCAGGTTTCTCACATTTATGGCACAGTTCTTCTCCACAACAATCTTGCTTCTAGTTCATTTAATTTTAAAATTGAAATTTGTTATACGACTGTGCTATACCATTTGAGATTCATCATTGAGATTCATCATACCCACACAAATAGTGCTGCTTCTGTTCTTATTGTACGTTTGTTATTCAACCAAGATCATGCCAAATGATTAAAACAAAAATAAAATATTTTAACTGCCAACCAAACCAAACCACCCACATTATTTGTCTCTGCTTGATATTCTCTTCCTTTCCGGAAATACAGTGTAGTCATGTCATACCGTGCCATAATAAAACAACAACACAAAAAAATCAGCGACACCGGGGGAATATAGCACAACGAGGACGACACACCCCTTCATTTATTTTGTTCCATTTGCCTTGTGATATGCCTCGGGGTTGAAATCGACACCCTTTGTTGTTCTTAATATTTCCTTCTTTTTTAAACAACAGTCATACAATACAACCCCCAATATAATAATATTTCCATTTCCACTGTTACAACGCAGCAACAACAACAAAAAAGTCAAATTCCAGCGGTTTTGATTGTCAACTCTCTTGGTAAATACGATTAGGGGTTGTAATTGATTTGGCTAAACGGTGGAGCACCGTTTGCATGATAAATAATTGAATTCGAAAGAGTACTTACGATGTCTTCAAGGTAACGCCGCCGTAGTTAGAGGGGAGTTGATACTTATTTTATTGTTTCTTCCTTGGCACACTGATAAGGACATTTCGACTTTTTTTTTTTCTTCTCTTGTTTTTTGAAGAATGGAAGAAATGCTTTCAATTAAGATGTCTTAACCATTATCATCTAAGACTAAGCTATGGGATGTCATTCATTTTCTAATTGATCTTGATAACAGTGATGAGAAAATTCTTTCATTATTTTTCGACGTGGCTTAGAAGATACTAATTACTTCTTACATTCATTTATTTGTATCCTTTGTGCAAAGACTATTAAATGATTTTAAATATTTTATGTAATTTACCGAAATTTATGGTTTTACTTATCTGACATTTTATGTGTTTTTTTTTTATAAAGTTTTTAGCTTGATTTAGTTATTTTTTTAAATTGAAATTTTTTTAGCCAGTGAATTTTTTTGAAATATTTCCCGGAAACTTTAACTTCTTTTGTGAGATAACTTCGATGACTTCGGACATTATTGGTTCATCAAATTTTCACCAGCTTCTTAAAGATGACTATGAAAAGTTTCCCAGGCTTTTCATTACCCGTACCTAATTATGAAAACATCCACCGACACCCGAAAAAGATCAGCGGTCAAAAACTCGAAAATAAAATCGATTGGGCTACGCAACGCAGAATACCCTGGATAAAGATTTTACACGTCGTGTTTAGGTGGCTCAGCGCTCAGGGTTCTCATCTTCAAACTTATTCGCTCAACGGAGATCAAATGCCTAATGAGTGGAGGAAAAATTATCTTCTCCGAATTATATGGGGAAGGATGATGGTAGAATATGGCTATCTGATAACCAGTGCGGGTTTATTTCGGGTAAATGAACCAAAAATCCAATCCAAAATACAAGAATCAGAAGTGGTTTGCAAAATGTGTTGGTTGAATTTGATAAAACATCGATCGACAACGACGAAATCGGCGAATTAGGTGGCTCCAAGCCAACGAAGAACTGCGAAAATATATGTGCAAATGATTATCTATATAGTATAGTTAATACATAAGTAAAATTTTGCGGAGTCACCGAAGAGTTCCCACAATCAAAATTCATAAGAAGCGAGTTGTTTGATTTTTATTGCAGTTTTTAACTATCTGCTTGGAGGTTCCGGACCTGGAAGTGAATCAGTTATTCTTAGCTGGAGATGGTGCTATCATAACTGAAGATCCTATAAATATCTTTGTAAATACAACTTTATGTTAGAATAAATGTTTTGGAGGGACTTGGGTATCACATTTTTTAATCCCACTGGCCTTTCCGCTATTTAGTGACTTAGGGATAGGGAGTAGTGCTTCTCAAATGCGAAAAGTTTAAATACCTTGGATCTTTGATCAATTTCGAACACGTGTGGACGGGTCAGAATATTTTTTGTTATTAGAGACAAATGACACCAAGATGAGGAGTTAAAAAAAAAGCTTAACAAGGCATTCTCCATTCCGGTTCTGTTGTATGAAGCTGAAGCATGGGCCTTTTCGCACATTTCAAGTGGTAAACCTGTTCAACAGAAATAATAAATCTGTTCAAACTGAAGAGCAACAAACTATGCGTCTTTTGAAGTTTACAAAGTTTTGCCTTTCTACTGAAGAAAGGATTTAAAGCATAATTTAATATTTTGACAAAACTATAAGTATTGGAGACAAGGCGTGCATCATTCTAGCACGAGTGCAGTCAAGAATATTTCTGTTTTAAGTGATAGTGTGACTTTTTTGTTTGATCTTTGATGTCGTAAATGGTAATTGAGACTGACTTTTGTTTTAAAACGACAAGAGTTAGTGCTATGCACGAAAGTCATGAAATATAAGCAATCGACTTGGCAAACATTTGGTTTTAGTTCAGCATTAGAAAATTTGTAATATTAAATACACAATTAGTGGTTTATTACAAGTTTATAAGCTTAAATTAGATCACCCTTTATACCCGTAAGTTATGAGTTTTATTATATTTTATTAAATTGTGAATTTTTTGGTTACACCTACATTATATAGAATTTTGTTTATCAGAATCTATGTATTTGAATTTAGCGTGATTGCCAAATATCTGAAAACTGTAATGATAAGGGAAACATAAAATTTCTCAGGTGTTTCTACAAAATATTTTTTTTTTAAACTTTATCAAAAGCTAGTTATCTATTTACTAATCGAATCAACATTAAGGGCCAGTTGTACAATCGTGGTTCAATGTGGTTCAGGTTTTTAACCCACCGATTTTGGCAGTGCCCCGTGGCGTAGTGGTTAGTGTGTCGGACTATCACGCCGGAAGTCTGGGTTCGACCCCAGCTTCGAGACACCTTGTTTTTTCAGGGGCATTGACTCTTACGAGGAAGCGACAAATCCTCCAAGAGTATCATTGTCATCAAAAGTGCATCTCACCTTAGTCGTTCGGATTGGACATAAAATTGTAGGTCCCCTCCAATCCTGTAGAACTAATAACGCACACAAAAGTATTGGTTGAGAGTTGTAAGTCACTAGGCCGGGATTCTTCGGATCTGTCAGTGTCACTAAATTTATATAATTTTTTGGCACGTTAAAATGTGGTTCAGCTCCTGTAAAGGCATGCAATCGCTTTTTATCACTGACATGTAGCTTTAATCAGAACTAAATCTTAGTTAAGTAGCCAAGTCTGGAAGATAATAGCTGAACTGCAGTTCAAATGTTTGTACAACTGGCTTTAAGTTTCTCAATCTTAATCAAGACACTGAATCTAATTAAACTCATCGGAAGGGACAAACCAACGACTGCCAACCCAGCTACTAATATTGTATATAAAATCTATTATCTATACTGATCTATCTTTTCGTATCGAATTTTATTTGTTTTTTATTTATGACCCAAATTCTGTTTTCATAGTACTACGACAAAATACCTTTTTACCTTATTGGGTGTACTATCATTTTTTGCCTTCAACTATAAATACAATATGATTTATAGATAATATGAAATCAAGTCCACCCCACCACTTTTGATCCAAAGAAGTTCTACCAAAACTTGCGATATTTCTATCCGTGGGATACCACTTAACTATAATAATATACCATCACAAAGCACCATCGCAAATATCAAATAGCCAATCCACCCTATGCTTTTTTTTTATACAGAAGACCCGCACTCAATTCAATTTAGTTGACTTTTATGAAATTGACACTTTTCTTTTCAATTTTCGATTAATAAATCTTTCTTCGACAGGAAAAGTGTACAAATTTGGAAAAAATGGAGCTTCGGGGCAATACCATCAACTGTTATTGGTTTGGTAATATAGGGGAGATAAAAAAAACTCATCTGTTCGGAAATACGTCATAAAAAACAATTCGTCGATGTTCGATGGACATCCGCAGGTCATTCTATATGGAACAGGACAATGAGGATAATGAGAAATAAGTGAAATATAATGAGATAAGAGTAACACTTTGAGTACCTTGATATTTTGTTATCGTAAAGGACTTTAGGTCCCAAATAATATGTGAGTGATGGAAGTATGTATAGCTGGATAGTGGATTTTCTATTTATTCAATTGACTATAAGGATGAGATTCGTAAAAGTACTTTAGAAATGCATTCAGGTTCTTCAATTTGATTGTCGATGTGATGCGAATATGATGAGCAAATGTGATACCTTTTTCTAATGTAAAGCCTAGTATGCAGCTGAAGTGAAACGAAATTTTCCGTCGTCTCAAAAAACACAGACGAAATGTTAACGAAACGGTATCGGACAAATTTTCATGTAGAGTTGCACCATTTGTAAAAAAAAATATTTTTTAAAACACGCAAAAAGAACAGAACTTCATTTTATAACAATATTTACCATAAATAAACACGAACAAAATAGAAACGTCAAAATTTCGCGAGCAATTAATGTCCCAGTCAATTAAATTGTGTGCGAAAATAGTGTAGAGAGTCATGGAGACTTGAACCGGTTATCTACCGTTTCACTCTGTATGGGATTTTTCGTTTCACTTCAGCTGCATACTAGGCTTAAAGCCGGGAACACACGCCGAGCCAAAACTTATTAAAATTTTAAAAAAATTGTGAATTTTTGAAAATTACTTTATCAAATTATCAAAAACAAAATTCCAATTTTTTAATTAATAAGTTAGTGAATGTGGTTTTTGAAAATTTAATCAAGCAACTTTCAAAAATAAGTGCGACCAATGAGAGAGACTCGATATTCCAAATTTGGACGTTATAATTTTCTGAAAAGCAAACAGGTACTCTGACTGCTATCTTTTTGCAGCGAATTGCTAAACGGAAAATGTCAATAGCAAGTTTAACATCGAAAAGCTCCAGTCGCAAGAAGTTGTCTTCACCTCTCACAGTACCAAACCCTGTGCTGCCAACTAATACGCCAAGAAGCCACAAACAATATGCTTGGTTTTTCTACACTACCAAAAAGAGCCCCTTACGAATGCCGACGTGTTCAATTGTTCATCATGAGTAGGCAAAGTAGGAAGGCGATAAGGCGAAGAGCTGCTGCTACTGAACTTTACAATCAAACAAAAGAAAACGAACACTCGATTCTATTAAAAATTCTACCAGAAACGCCAAACGAAATTGAGAACGTGAGGAAAGAATCGATATCGGTGTTGAAAATATGGAAATCGATGATCACATGCACCCAATCCTGAGAAACTTTACGCAGCAATCGAAAAGCTTAAACATAATAGAACTGATGGCTTGAGACAGAATTCTAGATATGATACGGAACTATGGATAACCTTCGCAACAAACGTTCACTTATGCAAAATGACGTTGGATAAAACACGGAAATGCGTGTCAAGGTCGGAGACAACTTAACCGAGACAAAACTCGGGTGATTATGTATGAGGCGATGTCAATGATGACAATGATATCATTGGATGAAGGTCAAAATCTTCAAGATGTGTTCGTTAGCATCATTCAAGTGAAAGCCAGCATCAGGTCATACAAAGGAATTAGAAGATATCAAGAAACATGATATGCGAGACTGGAGGCATCTAGCTAAAGTTAAGACTGACTGGAGAAACATGATGGTTAAAATTAAAAGAAGGAGGAATTTTTGGCTTCCATCACGAAGCCAAAAGAAGAAGAGGAAGTCAAAACTCTAACATCAATTTTTTGCTGAAATGATGTTAATGTTAATTGGATAAAGTTACAATATGGCGGCGGCGATTAGCACCTATATTTCAACATATTGGAATCAGGAAAGAGTTTCGAAAATTGGATCGAAGAAATCTTAAATACATAGAGTTCTTCGTTTTTTTTTTTATTCCAACATTTCCAAGCTTCTGAAAGTCACCTAAAAGTTTAATAATACAAAAATCTTTCCATTCGATTGACCAGCAAGAAACAAGTTACGAAAATCCCACCATCTTAATTCAACGATAGAAATGGCCATATTTTTAATCTCATTCAATGGTTGTCAATAAAAACGAATTGACACCATAAAATCATTCGTTCTTCTTTTCCGTTGTCGCCAGAAGCTATGCCAGTCTAGAGATATAGTTTATTCCATCATTCAGCATATAAAAAATAAAATAATATAAAAAAAACTCTGAAAAGCCATTTGACATCAAATAGGATTTTGAGCTTCACACCAACGAAACTTTGAAAAAAAAAACATCAAAAATAATGACTTCACGCATAAGGACTTTCTTCGTTTTTTGCTTCCCAAGCTGCCATTTTTTTATATTTTGTCAGAAGAGAAAATGTGTTATTCCATGATGGGAAATATGCCAAGAGATGGAGTGTATTTACAGAAAAATAATATCTAATACTTTACCACCACCACCACCACCCCCATCCATTTCAAAAAGGGAAATCCCAATAAAAAGATGGCAGTGTGACACCAACATTTTCACACATAGGTATCTTAACCATTTTAAGGACGAGTGTGGCGAACTGATAAGCGAAAGTCCCCCAACATGTGTTACCAAACAGTATGTGTGGATTGCGGGGGGGCGAGAATAGGTTCTCCATAACTACCATCAGCAACACAGAACGGAAGGGCCTTTGGAATGGATCCTTAGCTTGGCAAGATGGAATATAAAATATTTTTTTCGTTAACACAAAGCCGATTTCGGAAAATATTGTTTCGTACACACTTGCACATGTGTTGTTGGTGTAATATTTTTTTTTTTTTTTTATTTTATATATTTTGAGGAGCCTGTCAAATGAAATGTGGCAAAAAGCTGTAAAAAAGGATAACAGCTTGAATTTCATTTCGGCTGCTGAGTGTCAACGGGTTAATAATTCCTTTGGTTCCATTTATGTTCATGTATAGCACCGCACTCCTTCGAGCCGTATATATAGTAAACAACAATCTGCTGTGGTTCTGACGCGTAAAAGCTCCCACTCAGTTGAAAATATGTTATCCTTCGGAAAAAAAAGAGTTTGGAAGAAGTAAGAATTAGATAAATAATCATGTGGAGCAGGCATAGTTTTATGTCGTTGGCATATGTACATTATAGTGACAATGTTTAGGCGATGAGTGTTTTAAAGCCTTTTAATTAGTTAAGCGAATTTGGAGAATTAAAAAGGATAATCCTTAAGTTATTTAATGAGTTGAACCATCATAATGTAGATTGAAGGCATGTCCATGAGCTAAAACATGTGGACATGTGACAACTACTAGTGATGACCATTATAGTACAAGACAAGACAGAAGGTTTTTTTTTAATGATATTTGATTAATTTTAATTTTAAACGCAGACAAATTGTTATGCTTATTTTTTGGAGGGGTTCAATGTAACTGACTAGACCTTAAAAAAATACATCCGCAAGCCTTCAGGTAAATGATTTTATGGAAGTACATAGTACTGTATTAAGACAGATCTATTTAGATTTATGGCTCAGTCGTCTAGACTGGAAGAGGTCCAAAGAACAGATCTATCCAGATTCTTTCATTAGGCTTTCATATTAAATACGCTGCAGTTTGGCTAAAAACATAGGCTGATCGAACAATTATCGAACTTCTTATACAAGCTTTATAAAAGCTTTATACCAGCTATTACTTGTCAGTTTCCAAATAATTTGACCTTACACAAGCTTAATTGTTAGGTGAGACATTATTAGGCTTCAAACCAAGTTTGACTTAAAGTTTCCTGAGAGAAAGGAAACGAAAGATGATATGGTGACAAACGATTTGTGACACCAAGATCTTTACTAATGATGGCGGCTCAAAAATGGAGGGTGGAGTTGTGCGGGCGTCTTTTTAGTATATCTGAACACAATTAAATCTTTTCCGTTGAGTAGCTTCCCAACCCTTTTTGTCTCTCAGACCGAAGAACTTAGCTGCGAACCCAAAGAGCAGAAATGTGAACATCTCTTTTTTCTGAATATAACAAAAAAAAAATATATACAAAAATATGGCCAACACCATGAGATAAACATACAAATCTAGATAAAGCTTATTCGATTAATTGGCCAATAAAAGATAAATTTAGATTACGGATTCTCTGTACCACTTTCTACCGTAACTGCAAGAAACACGCATTCACTCGCTCTTGGTCAGATTTCGTTTATAAATGCTTAGAATTCCATTTCTTGAAAGACCAAAACATTAGCCGTGCACTTTATCCTGTCCAGTTGGTCGACTATACAGGGTGAGTCATGAGCAATGCGACAAAGTGCTAGGGCGTGTAGGTTGCGTTGAGACAAGAAAAAAATCGTATGGGAGGGGGGGTCTATTCCCCTCCGTTTAGCCGGGAGGGGCAATTTTCGAAAAAACTGACTTAAAATGGGAAAAAAATTATTTAAAATCAACGGCTTCATTCACAATGCTGTGCGATACGTTTTTGAAAAGCCAATAACTTTTTCTTTCATTCTGTGTTTAAATAAATCTATTCTAAGAAATAGTTTTTGAAATATTAATTTTCAAAATCAAAATTTTGAAAAAAAAAATTGAAAAAAAAATTTCAAATTCATTTTTTTCAAAATTTTACGTAATTAAGTGCTAATTTTAATTTCAAAATTCAATGCTGTTATTAATTTTTAGTCAAAAACAGAAAACCGGATGTCAAAATGTATCTTAGTTTTTGAGAAATAAAAAAAAATTAAAAGTAAAACTAGTAAAATAAGTAAAAAGTTAATTCGTTTTTTTTTATTATTTGATTAAAATCGGATGGTATGTAATGAAAAATAAGAAAGGAATAATTCCCTTATTAATAATTGACCTGAGCAGGTCAAATTTGGAAAACCAAAAAAAAAAAGTGTTTTTCTTGGAAAAAAATACTTCTAGTTTTTCTTATTTTCTCAAAAACTAAGATACATTTTGGCATCCGGTTTTCTGTTTTTGACTAAAAATTAATAACAGCATTGAATTTTGAAATTAAAATTAGCACTTAATTACGTAAAATTTTGAAAAAAATGAGTTTGAAATTTTTTTTTCAATTTTTTTTTTCAAAATTTTGATTTTGAAAATTAATATTTCAAAAACTATTTCTTAGAATAGATTTATTTAAACACAGAATGAAAGAAAAAGTTATTGGCTTTTCAAAAACGTATCGCACAGCATTGTGAATGAAGCCGTTGATTTTAAATAATTTTTTTCCCATTTTAAGTCAGTTTTTTCGAAAATTGCCCCTCCCGGCTAAACGGAGGGGAATAGACCCCCCCTCCCATACGATTTTTTTCTTGTCTCAACGCAACCTACACGCCCTAGCATTTTGTCGCATTGCTCATGACTCACCCTGTATAGAATTCTGATAAGACACAAGTCCTGGGGTGGAATCGGCTAAGGTGATTTGTGATAAGTGACAGTCACAATAAGTAAATTTGGTCTGTGTAAGGTGATCATCACAGTGACAATCACATTTATGTGATCGTTTCTCGTGACAGCTAATTTGTTGTCATTTTCATGTTCATTTGACATTGGTGTTTTAGTTTTCTTTGAAAATGAATGTTTTTGTGCCTGTGCAAATCTTTTTAAGGCCTCAAAATGCTGAAAATGATAATTATATCTATAATAGAAATGTTCGACTATTGAGAATAAACTTAAGAAATAAAATAAATATACTTGAACTTCCAAATCCAAAGTAAGTACATGTGTTATAAATTCCTCCTTTCATGTGTACATTTTTTCTTTTTATTTTTTTTATATTTGGTGTTAAAAAACTAAATAGATTTTTAAAAAACTTTCGGGTGATAAAAAACACATTTTTGTACATTCTTGACCTTCTTGATTTGACAACTGGAGTTCGGTCAACCCACATCCCACCCATCCTACAGTTGGCTGTAACGCTGAACTTTCTTGGGGGTGGTGGATACCAAAGGCAAATTGGTGCGGACTGGTCAGCTCCAATGGGCCAATGGAAATAAAACAAAATAAAAATAAAAAATATTTTTTAAATTACTTTTCCACTCAGCCAAAGTCTTTGTCGGTGGCCCATTGGCATTTAATGTTTCAGTCAATCTTACCCAAAGAATCCTATGGGCTTCCAGACAATTTATATTTTTTGCGGAAAAGGATTTGGCCAGATCCGGATTTTTCCCCATGAATTCCGTCATTAGTTGAACTTGAACTTTGTTCGCTGGAATCCTATGAAATAAAATAATTTTAATTGTTTGTTGAGCTCTTGAGTTAGCAATAATATTGTTTACTTACATTTTTTTTAACAAAATAAATTATAATCGTCTCTAAAGCAAACAAACAACACATTTGAAAAAAAAACTTTGCCGGTAAAATTGACAGAAATGAATTTCTGACAGCTGAAAGTTCTGTTCTTTCAAAGTGATGCCAAGTGCTACACAAATTTGTGTGATCACCTTACACAGACTGAAAAATAAAATTGATCACAATTGATTGTCACATATGTGACAATCACATATCATCTTAGCCGATTCCACCCCTGTATAGGCCGACTCCAAAAAGCGCGGGCGAATAATTGATCCTTATTTACAATTTTTTTATAGAAATTTAAAAAATTATCTTTCCGATGGAATTTGGAAAGTTCTTTTGCTTGTCATAAAATTGAGAAAGAATAGAAAAACTTAAATCTGCCATCGGCCTTTTTGGATTCGACCAACGGACCTCCAATTTGAATTAGACTGTCTTCTGCCACAAACCAAATCTCAATTGACCGTTGTTGGGCAAGTTACCTGGTTGGTGGATTCTTCGAGCTGGATCGCGAACCCGAAGAGTAAGCCATAGCACTCTGAACGAGCTTAGTAGCCCAGTTTATATTTCTAAGAACTCCGAGATCTCCGTATGCTCCCAAATATAAACACAATTTCTCATTGAAATGTTACACTATTACTGTCAAAAAACTGAGCCTGAAATATTTTGGATTTGCTTGCTCAGGTGAACGCTTAGTGTATCCTGTTGCTGTTTTTTTTAATAAAAATCTCGCATGAAGAACTATCATTCCAACCTCTCTTTCTCGATGATCAGGAAATGACACCTTCATCTGGCAACATGACGAGAGAAGTTTCTTCTCACCAAAAGTCAGTTTGGTCAGTTACATATATCCATAATTTAATATTTAGGTCTGTTTTTTTTTTTCATGCTGGACATTTTGTTAGAGTCTCAATTGCATAATTTGAGTAAGACGTCTATTTTTGGGGACGGACCAACATGGAACACAGAACGTATTTCCATTATCAATTATAGTTGTAAAAATAAAGAAAGATTCAAGCCCAGAGACCTGTCTGAAAATACTCTACTAAATATTAAAGTTTCTCAAGATTTGAAGAAACAGAAGGATGAGCAATGAGCATTCTCTTTCGGCACTAGTAGATGGGGGCACAATAGAGATTAAGTTTACAGTGCATCTAATCCCATTTATCCATTAATTCATTCATTCAAGCATAAAGACTTGCTTTATCTTGTATTCTTTATTTTCAACAAACGAGACTTTTTACAAAAAAAATAATAACATTTCACAACAGAATCATTATTCTTTCAAACCAAACAGTTGAGCAAAAAAAAATACTCCACAACTCTATACGAGTCCAGATACCACATTCTCCGATGACGAAACGAACCATTAATCAAAAATGTCCGCGAGTTATCAGATTAATCCGGGATTTAAAAAAAATCCAACACAACAGTTATAGCCGGGCATGGGCACCCATACATGGATGCTGGGTGATCCTCTTAACGTGGTGTTTGGTGTAAAAGCGGACAACGACGACGATTTAGCCAACCACTGTCAACACTGTTAAAAGATAATAAATGTGGGAGTGTAGGTATATAAAAGATTGAATCCCAAATGAAAATCCTGTCGACGACACCCTTGCCTCCTGGTTCTGATGATTCTAGCTGGTATCGCAACATAACGCGAAACCGGGTGCTGGCTGCTATATGTTGTTTGGCCAGCACGATTGCAATTTCCCACCAGATAGACACCAATCGCCATTGGAGACATAAGCCGATTTTCCGATTTGGGTCCTTCTGTGCGGGTAAAATGTTTTAAACACACACCGACATCGACACCAAGCAACGAAAAGTGTACTTATAAATGTGTAGGAACATCATCAACCAACCCACAGCCTTCTTATTTTAAGTACAAGTCCATGGAATGGGAATTGAAAAGGCAGGGAGCAGGCAGGACTTTCAAAAGACAAAATCTGGTATTACGGTGAAATTTCGGATTGTATCCTTGCCAGGGGGTCACAAGTGCCATATAAATTCGACTTTGTGTAATTGTGAAATTTATTGTTTTTGCTGTGGCATTGTTCCTTTATTTTGTTAGGATTGTGTTTAATTCTTGTTCGTCCTGATAGGCTATTATCCTTTCATGCTGTATATAGGCTGATTAAAATATTGTCTGTTAAGTGGTCAAAAATAGAAGGATGGAATGGAGCCCAACTCACAACTGGATTTTCCAACAAAAGTGTCCATATACATAGGAAACATTTTGATCCTGTCAGGATTCTCAATTTAATTAATATCCACAAATGCGGAAAATTTTAAGTCCATTAAAAGAAAATAAACTTTCCAGAGATGAGAGGTTAGGTATACATAAACACTATAGAGATACAAACAAAAAATAAGATTGTCCACAAGAATGTCCTGTATAGCTTATTATTTATATATACGATGGCATAGGGTAAGACACAGAGGTATAGAGAGCGGGTAGGAAGGTTTAAATGAAATCTGCGGAAAAGCCTTAATTCAATTTTACGCGATCGTGAACTCGTTAACACGATTTCTCTCGAATGCATTGCAACATTTTTTACCGCATGTTTTATTTTCCTTTTTTTTATGACAGGGTGTAGATAAAAGTCCTCTTGCAACTAAGGGATGAAACGCATTTTTCGTAGAAAAAATCTATCTATTCATAGATACAGTTAAGGAAGCATCAAGTATAATGTGTGAATAGCCGGGTTGTGGTTAAAAAACGTCCTTTTTTTATGGTTTGTTTTTGAGGGTGAAGGAGTTTTGTTTCCAAAACAATTGAACTAAGTCTGTATGAACAAATGTTGTTGACATTTGATGAGCGAATAATTGGCGTTGAGGATAACAGCCGGCTTGTTTATGGGATTCTGGGGCTTATGTGATTTATCAAGTGCTGCAAAGCTTGATTTTGTCATAATAAAATCCAATTAGAATTTTTAATCAGTAAATGCTTATCAGTTGGGAAAAAAATAAAGGACACGAATAAAAATCAATAGCTAGAAAACCTTGTCGCGCATCATTTCAGAGCGGCTGCAACTATTTGACGAATTCTTTTTTGTTGTAATTATAAATTGTCGAGACACGTTTTGTATAAAACAAATATTTGAAAGAGTACGGAAAAGTGAACAATTTTAGTTTAAACAAATCTTTAAAAAAATTAGTTTATTTTCAAAAATTACTAAAACCATGCTTGGTTAAGGGAACGATTTATTTTAGCAGAGAAATACGATGATGGGCAACGTGATTTAAGCAACCATAATCATAAGAAAGTTAAAGGCGACGATGTTGATATGCAGTTTCAAAGAATAGGTAGGTACCCCTAATTCCAATTGACTATCTATAAGAAATTAAGCGTTTCCTGTTTCCTGTATTCGTCATAACAAAGTAGAATTAGAAGTATACACTGCCGGTCACTTGATTGAGGGTACGTTGATGTTGGCAGGAAAAGTCGATGTTGATGGTTTCAAAGAACTATGTTTTTTAGGCCGAAAAAAGGCAAGGAAACTTTATAGAAGTAAAACACTGAAAACCATGGAAAAAAAAAACAAAAACACGCACAGCAGAAGCAACAATACCTAGAGAAAAAACACTTCATTCGGCAACTTTTCTCAAATTTTACTCTGTCAGCGCCTAAAATTAGATCAAGAAGTGGTAAAAGGCAGAGTTTCAAAGTTAAAAATCTCATACAAATCAGTAATAACCTCTGGCGTAGGAAAAAAGAAATAAACCGGTTCAATAGCAAGTGCATAAGAAGCTTGCTATGAAATTTACCAGAGATTATATCGCTTGGCAACGAATGGAAATGTGTTGTCTTTTTGGATGAAAAAAGTTTAATTTTGACGGGCCCGATGTTTACAATATTGTAATATCAGGATTTAAATACAGAAAAAAATATTTTCTCAAGACAACACAGTCGTACATCAGGGGTGGAATCGGCTAAGGTGATTTGTGATAAGTGATAGTCAAAATCTGCTCTTTCTGTCTGTGTAAGGTGATCATCACAGTGATAGCTGAAAACCAATCACCAAAATATTGTGATAGTCACCTTCTCCTGAAATTGACGTTTCATTTTCATTTTTGTGGCGATGTGACTAGAGTTACCACACGCATACAAAACATTATAAAATTTTCAATTTTAGTCACCAAATCATCAAAAACAATATTTCTTTTACCATATGAGTATACAACAATCGAAAATAAATGGTTAAATTTAGAATTATTGCATTTATTCACTAAAAAATTTATAATTTCAATGAATTTACTTGAAAATATGACTACGGCAACAATGTTTTTCACATATGTCACTGACAAATTGAACAAAGTTGAATTGAGTTGAATTGGTGGATGTGATCACCTTACGCAGAAGGAAAAATCAATTTTATCACAAGTGATGATCAAAAATGTGACAATCATCTATCATCTTATGCGATTCCACCCCAGGTATTATGGTGTGGGGACGTAGTATGGCAGAATCGATTTAGAATTTATTACTATTACAATGAACCGAAATAGTTTCAAGTTTGTTCAAGAACACATGTTTCCAAAGGTTAATAGTGTTTTTAGCAATTACAAACAATGTTTTACATTACAAAGCTTCGTCGCAATACCGGTTTGTGCAGCAATTAAGCATCTTATTTCATTTCATTCATTTTTCTTCGGTAAAAACATACAAATTAAAAAAAAAAACATATTCAAAATTATATGTATGTATATCGATTTTTTAAAATCGATTTTTGTATGTGAATTTTTTTTATAGTAATAAGTGCTGTTTTCGAGAAAAAAGTGGTTTAGAAAACGCACTGTTTTTTTTTAGACTCTGCTGAAAACTAACTTTACATAAACAACAAACTTACGTTTTCGTTTTGGGCAGCAAAGCAATGCATAACTTTATTTTGGACAACGAACATAGCTTTTGTGTGTCTATCGCTTTTGGACAACGAACAGAGCTTTTGTGTGTCTATCGCTATGACCGAAAGATGAAGAAGCTAGTTGCACAAAGAATTACGCAATGGATAAAATTAAAAATCCCATTCATAAAGCGATAGAATGAATTTAATCTTTTTTGGGCACCGAATTTGTTTACTACAATATGCGTTTTAACAGTTCTATTATGCAGAATAATTTGTATGATTTTGATTTTTACGTCCTTTGTTGTAAAATAATACGTTTCGTATTTTGGACTTTAGGTCAATTTTAGTTTTATTTAAATGAAAAGACAAATGCTGGTTAATTTAAAATCCTGATAATGTCTATAATCATATACGAAACGTCGTACAAAATTAACAACATTTGTCTTTTCATTTAAATAAAACTAAAATTGACCTAAAGCTCAAAATACAATAACGTATTAATGCAGAATAATTACGTATACAGAGTTCAATAAGATCTCAAATTGTCACAAATTTAATGTTATCACGCATATTGAGGAATCAAGATGGTTTCCCTGTATCGAAAAACACTCAAACCGAAGAGAACAAAATTCTTTTGCATACATATGTATTTGTTTTTCTTTATTTCCAATAATTGCTCCATGAGTAAAAAAAAAACAAGTCGATAGTAACGACATCATACGAGCACTATTTCAAACTTACTATTTTGAAAAAGATAATTTATCTTGTTTATAAACTTATGTCATATTCGAGTGGTTTCATTCCGAAGAGGAGGGAAATATGAATCCAATGGATCATTAAAAACACTCCCTTTATCAATTGTGCATGTGGTAGTTGACCAAAGATTGTTTACATTTATTTTTTGTAACCTCAAACGAAGCAAAAACGAGATAAAAAGTGTTTTTTCTCAATATTTGTTCCTTATTAACACTTATTATTGAAGTTCTTGAAATACACACACTGCGCCTTTTGTTTTATATGGCTTTGACCATATGATCGATGTAAACATTCCCTATTCAATTCAGGAGGGCAAATTAACACTCCCAAACATTTTACTCGGAGGGCCCTCCGAACGCCTACTCAAATATGACATTAATGATGTTATTAAAGAATGACGATGCGTAGTTTAGGAAGTATAAACCGAATTCCGAAAGAAGTAAGAAATCAAAGTTTACCCTCCCCCTTTGTTATTGGTATTTCATATTCATTTTCTCAAGAACTATTACCACCACATGTGCTCAAAAGGAAGGTAATTAAATTTGCTAAAGCAGATAGCCCTGTATATGAGACCGAAATAGTTGTTCTTTGAGATAAGTATATGGCTTTAAACATGGATGAATCATAAAAATTATATTCTCACTGGTACATACAATCAACCAAAAAATGCAAAACTACGGCCACTGCGATGTTAGCCTGTTTTGATTCACTAATCGAAGAAAGGAATTGACTGGACGAAAAATAACTCAGTTCTCTGACCTGTATCTCCAGACTCTAATTTTATACACTTTTTTATTTATTTGTATCAGGGTACATTCATAATATGTAAGTAGCGAAATTATCAAATTTGAGTAAAATGGCAGAAACGTATCCTCGAAACAAAAGTCAGACAAAAGAAGGACATAGCAACAACAAATAATTGTAAGTAGTAACTTGAATGTTAAAATAATAATAATATTTTAACTATGTGTCTGTGAGGCACATTGTCTTTTAAATGCAACAGGTGTTGCACGACACTAGTTAGAAGGAATAGAAAGATAGGAAAGAATTGTTTTGGTACAATGGATAGAGAACTAGTTGATTTTTATTTTTCATTGCATAACCTCATGGGCGACGTCCAGCATAAGCTGGTAGGTATGCTGAAAAGAAAGATATGCTTTTGTACCCTCTGGGTTAACAAGCAAGCACTCCATCCATTGTACCATTGCCGCCCAAATACACAAATAAAATTTTAAAATATCTAAAACCGTACAAAATATTTTTTTTTCAGATCCGTTAGAGCCGAACACAGTAAAACGGTAACTCCACTTGTACGTCCATGAGTTGTCTCGAGACCAACTTTAGGCAAATCAAATAAAGTGCTTGATTTAAAAAAAAATTTAAAATATTTCCTAAGAAATCAAAAGAAAATAATGCTTTTACTATGCGATGCCGCACTATCTTTCTTATGTAATGAATTTGTATCAGAACAGTTTGTAATGCAAAATATTGCTGCAAAAAAATGGAAGTCCTTTATAAAAATGCAGTGGATTGACAACCAGTTGTACCATGCGTGCCATGCGTATTGCGATCAACTCTGAAGATGGTAACAACACCAGTTCATAAATGAGTTGGTTCGAGGTCAACTTTCAATAAATACAAAAAGTGTTTTTCGAATAAATAACAATAGACCACCAACTAACAGTATGACAGCCGTCAAATAGCTTTAAATCCAGTCCAAAAGTAGTGTCCATCTACACAGATTGTTGTTGGTTCATTAAAATACTTTTGAACGTTGGACGCTATCTACGCATCATAATTTCAGTATAACAATCATACAAAAGCTATTCAAATGATTTTTCTCCATTTCTTATTTTTCCTGGTCTAGACTTTTAAGTATCCAATTTATGTTTTTTGTCGCGAATTTATGAATGAGATATGGTATTGTTAACAAAGCTAATTTTGATAACCTACTCTGTAGGATACACCAAAATACGGTTTTTATTTTATCCTCGACAAAAAAATTAAACTTGGGAAGATAGACCCAAGACCTTCTGCTCAACAAAAATCTCATAACCCTCTTTATGTATGTAAATCAGAAGCATTAAATTCCAATTCCACGTTATTCATAATTATTTCTTCAAAAAAAACTTTTGGTACTTACTTTGAAAGCACTCATGACATTTGTATCGTGGTTTTGTTTTTATCCGTTCTTCATCATTTCGAGATCTTCATTTCTTTGAATTATATTTCAACTTGATGTGATCTGAAAAAATAAAGATAAAATGTGTTTTACACTCTTAAAGAATTTTCTTCCTAACCTACCATTTGGGATCATGTTACAGTATTCTTTAAGAGGAAGACACAATCAGGATTTTATCCATTGTAGTTCAATTTCCAAAAATATAACTTTTCTTGAGTAGTCACTCAGCAAAGCAATTATAATATTATTGAGTGATCAAAAACAAGTCATTGAAACTTCCTGCTTCTTTATATTCTTTTTATAATTGATTTCTTGATTTTTCTTCCTTTTTTCTTGAATTTATTTGAAAACATAACTAGATAATATTTTTGTATAAAATCAATTTAATTAATAACAAATTCTTAAATAATTAAAATATAACAACCTTATGCAATTGTTAATCGCTCGAATCAGAATTTGAATCCAGCTCCAATTGCTGGATTAATTTTATTTGTCTTTCTTCTTCTTCGGTCAGAGAACCCGCAGTCTGAACTCGATTTAATCCAGAGACACTAGGTTCATCATCATAGGGGTCAGTAATCTCAGTTGTGGGTTCCGACTCATCAATTGTTTCAGTTTCGTCAATACTAATAACTTCAGAATTAGTTTCTGAATTAACCTCATGAACTTGCTGCTCTAGAAATCTTCCAGTTATTCCGGTATTCAGAAGAACTCTATTTTCTATATAATCTTCTGTTTCCTCTGGAACTTCTTCTTCTTCTTCGTCGTCGTCTGCTCTCGTCTCGTCACCGCCAAAATCATCTGGAATCTCTGAATCCTCTATTGTCCTCAATGCAGGAATGTACATCTTAAAGGAAAAGTTTGACTTGGGAAACGATCCTGTATTCAAAATCGTGCAGCCGTGCTGTGTGATGTTAAATGACTGGCATGTATCTCCGATCACAACCAAGTCGGGCAGCGGATACAGCCACATGGAAGTATCGTAGTCCCAGTATATTGGATTGACATATCGACCGAATGGTGTCAGATGTCCTTGGCAGATGAGTGTGCGGGCAAAGTGATTGTCTATGCTCTTCGTGTCGGGAAAGTGAATCGTATTTCGCGCTAATCGAGCCATCAGATCCAGCCGAAATACCACAATCTGTTGAGTGCAATACTGCAGCCGGCAGGGATTCGAGACGAGCTTTGTGCGTGGCCAAGCCTTTAGTAGATCACTGCACAGTACCGGTGGGATGGGCTGACGTGGAAAGATGTCCGATTCTATGGGATCCTTGGGATGTGGGACTATAATCAAGTCAGTCTCTTTTTTAAGCTGATCACATCCATTCGTAGCTTCAGCCAGTTTCTTGAACAGAGGAACAAGTTCATAGTAATTATGTGTTGTCGTAGAGAAGGGTCCCATTAGAACAATACACACAGGTGGGCAGGAGTCGTATCCAACAAAAAGCTTCCTAAGTTTTGTTATTACTTGAGGAATGTCCAACTGAACATCGGCGAGAAAGACCATGGTTGCTTCGGTGTTTGTCCGTTCAGTTTCCTGTAGAGCAACTGAATACTTTAGAAGCTTTTCCGACGAACCACCCCAGCTGTTAGCCGTGCCGAAAAATGCACGACTACTTGTGGCAGCTTCGGCTGGAGGAAATCCTAAGCCATCAACTTTGAAGATATTGTTCTCGTATGATCCTTCTGCTAATACAAAGGAGCCTTCGCAGAAAAATCCAGCATGGTAGCGTGCGGCAGTGAGATCCACCTGAACATAACCTGTAGGGTCTTCAATAAACAACTTACCCTCCTCAATCTGGTTAAGTTGGCCCAATATCACAGCTTCTTTGACTTCAGTGGCAGCGAGGAGATTTTCTACATTAAGCAGCTTGAATTTCTTTACTTCTTCACGGTTTGAATTTTGAATTATCGAAGGTAAAAATAGTTCATGACGAATGGTCTTCTGGTAGAGCATGTTGTAACGCTGTAGAAGGTATCCCACATGCATCGACGAATCACCAAGCATCGATCGAGGTTTCTTATCAACTTGGAACTTCTTGCTTTGCATGTTATAGACGAAGCGGGGAATATCGAAGGCGTCAATAACATCGAAGATGGTCTCATGTTCTTGCAATCCTACTCGGTTTATTTCGACAATAGCTTTCTCAATAATTGACCGATCGATGTTGGTCGAAGTGATTTTTAGATTTTGGATATTTTCAATAACCGTCGTAAGCCATTTCTCGTATTCGGATGAATCGAAGGGAAGCAGTTGCTCGGCAAGGTAGGTTGAATTTTCTGAGCGAATAACATAGCCACTTAGTTTAAATGCTTGAGTTATTTTTTTCTTTAGTTTTTCCATTATATTTTTAGTAGAAATTTAATATTTTTAACAAAAATAAAAATAAGCAAACTGGGAAAGTACTTGTTTGGTCTCGTTTCGTTTTGCAAAATTTTAAATTGTCAAAAGTTTTTAGCGCCCAAAAGGAAGTGCTTGGAGAATAAAATCTGAGTATTGGTACACTCGTGGTGAAAATTTTTTCCATTCTCTGGCTATTGCCGAGTAGATTTTTTCCGAAGTGAAAACTATATTGGGAGTAAAGCGAACTTTACACGGTCATTCATTTTACATCAATCTGTAATATAGTGTTTGTAAAAATAAGTCTGGGTGCATTTGCTTGACGAAAAATCAAAACCCTTTTGATTTTGCCTGATGACTGATTATAAATGTGTAGATCACTGACGTCCTCTGACTGACCGTGTAAGAGTCGCTTATGTGGATCGGGGAGACTGGGGGAGACAAAATTTAATTTTCAGTGTCTTAGGGCCAATTGTACAATCGTGGTTCAACGTGGTTCAAGTTTTTAAGCCACTGATTTCCATAGATAATCTGTCCTTAAAGTGCTTAAAATAAACGAAACAACCATCGTTCAATCGTTTTAACTTAACGCGATCTGCCCCCGTGGCTTTTGGTCGACTCGGACACACCTTTCTGAAAACATCGACATTTTGTGCCTATCCGTCACGTTCAAATTACTTTTCTGCCACCAATGAAGATTTTTTTAACGAACTGATTCGTCTCTTACACAATTCGAATTTTTTTCTACAGGAGGAGAGAGAAGTACAAGTTGATGACCTGTGGTCAATGTTTAAACTTTTGTTCCGAATCATTCGCTAAAATTTCACTGAACACAGCTAGGGAGTTTGACGTTGCGTTGACACCTCACAGCTGTCTATTTTTTGACAGCTGATGATGTTTTCAAGTAGATTTTACAAATATTTGTTATAATTTTTGTTTTATGTTAATTATTTTTAAAAAATAATGCAAACATCGCAAAATCAATAATTTATTTATCTGTTTTACATAAGTTAAACACAATCCTCACTTTGCATATTCCTCAACAAAACAACGCAACCAAAATGCTAGAAGGCTATCCCCGAAATCGGATGTTTATTGGATTAGGCATCCTAGTAGCCTGCACAATAATCGTCATAATTATAGAATCCAACATCGATGTCCATCAACATAATTTTCAGCCTCAGATTGTCATCGAAAACAATTCCACATGCTGGCTACGAGAAGAATACAAAGTAATACAAGAGTGTCATCCGTGTACAGAATTCGAAGTTGTTAGTAAAAGTCTAGGAGTCTGTATTAATACTCATTACAAAGAAGTACTAAAATGTAAAAGTGGTGAAATAGTCACACGAAGCTGTGATCGTGTTGCAGAAATCGAAAGAAGAAACCTAATAATATTTACAGTAGTGTGTGGGGTAATAGGTTTCCTGAGTTATTTGTTGGTTTATTGGAGAGAAAGGGTTCTCTTTAGACAAGTCCAGCTAAAAATCGAACGACAATTAAATCGACCACTGTTGCTTTAAAGGAAAAAAACGAAAGAATTCCCACGAAACTTCTGAGAGCTGTCAGTGTTGGTGAGCTATTCAAATTTCAAATTTTATTTATGACTAATTTGTTTTGTTCTCTTTTTTCAGAATATTCCCTATGGGATTAACAAAAGAACTCAAGTGAATTTTTAGTCTTTTCTATTGTATATAAAGTAAATTAAAAATAAATTTATTTATAATGTATTTAAGATGAAAATTCTTCTTGTTTGTAACTTGAATATGTTAAAGGACAAAACAACCGATCACAAAGGTTCTAAAATGTGCATCTTCCTTTATAGATTCTATTAGTAAGAACTCTATCCATTATCGTCACTGTCATTAGGAAATGTCACAGTTTATCAAATCAAGTAATCGCTTGTAGTGTACATGTTTCCATTACACTTTCCCAATCATGTTTTCTAAATACGCTCATAGTCGCATCCATAGGTTGACTTTCTGAATTCATTCAGAAAAATGGGACTACGAGCGTATTTAGAAAACATGATTGGGAAAGTGTAATGGAAACATGTACACTACAAGCGATTACTTGATTTTTATTCTTCCAGACAAAAACTTGCTTCCTTTTTGTTTGTAAATAATCCTTTATTAAATTTTAAACAAAAGACAAAAATGAATAACATAATTTATATTTTATGATTAATAATAAAATAATGTCGCTTAGACTAAAAAAAAAAGAAAATACAGAATGTTAATGTTCGGAATGTAAAAACGCTTGGAAAATACATACTAAAAATGTATAGTAGACCGAATTAATACTCGAAAGATTTGAACGCAAAAAGATACTTAATTTTGAAACGGACGGAAAGAAAAAAATTAAAATTTCGCTCCGAGGGACATTGATTGCTCTAAATTAAATTTTTCTATTCTAACTAACGAATACCGGACTGTAAAGACGGTAAATTGACCTAAATTTCAATTCTTCATTTTTTATTCCATTCGGGAATCAAATCGGGTTCGGCGGTAGATGCATTACTGAGACTGCATGCATTTCCATCGTTTACTGTGATATTTGCTGTTTTGAGACTGTTGTCGGACATTGGTAGCGGTTTGGCTACACCGATGCGAACAGTTCCTTTAGGGGCACCCTTGAGAGCTTGAACTGCCTGATCGAGCGATGCATTTTCCAAATTGATTGAGTTGACAAAAAGAAGTCGGTCCCCTGGAATAAGACGTCCATCTAGCTGCGCCACGCCTCCGGGTACTAAAGAACGGATAACAATTAATGTATCGTTTGGATCTATGGGGTCTTGATAGTCGAGGATAGAGAAGCCTAGTCCACGGTCACCCTTTACAAGTTCAATGACTTGCGGTTCTGAGCTCCACATTGCCAGTCCAGTGAGTGGTTCTAGAGATCTAGATTTAAGTTTGGTGAATGACTCGTCGGGGCTATTGCCGACAGTGGCAAGACTTCCATCCGATTTTGCTTTTACTAAGCGATCAGAAGCTGGAAGCAGATTCTCCAGGTTGTTGCTTAATTTCTTCAGAGTGTCATCGGAAAAGGGAATCAAGATATTCTTTCCTCGACCGCAAACCATACGAACATCTTGAGGAAGTTCCTTAAGAATAGCAACTACCTCAAGATGATTCATGCCCAACAAACGTTCTCCATTAACTTCCAACAGCTCATCCCCAGACTTAAGAACTCCATTGATTCCGACTGGACCATCGCTTAATATCGACCGGATGTAGTGGTGTGGTCGAACTTCACGGCCGCCCTCTACATCGACAGTTCCCTCCAGAGATATACCCAATCCTCCAGCGGCGAATTTCTTTATCTGAGCAACGATGACTTCGACATCTGGACCTACGATTTTCCTCCATTTTCGTAAGATATCTTGCTCAATTTCATCAGTTAGTTCTGGTTCAGTGAAAAATTTGTGACGGGAAATGATTGTAGTGTTTTTAGCATGAAGAACATCAGATTCCTTTAGAAAACCAAATTAAATAGATAACATTTTTAAGAACATAGTTTAAAAGAAGAAATATGGATTTCCAATTAAAATAAAAATGACCTGAAGAGACAATTATTTAGTTGGGAGGAGATAAACGATGACATTCAAAATGGGACTAAATAATTTTTATTTGTCGTACATGTTTTGCTAGTGGATAAAATATATTGATCTTTTTAGCTCTTCGAGAGATGAATGTATGTCTACATTTTATTTTTATGAGCGGTTAAGTACCTTTGTTTGAAAATAGAATATCAGCGTTTGATAGTCAAATTTTTTTATATCTCCGAGCCAGTTCATTGTTATCTTCCATGTGATCTGCAGGTTATTCAGTCGTCAAATTAAATGTGTTGGCAATTAAATCTTAATTAGAGATCGGAGCATGGTATAAAAGCTACAAATTAATTTTGGTTAATGATTTGGCCACATGAATCATGTAGAAGGTACATTATTCTATGAAAGAAAGTTATCTGGTATTCAGTTTTATAGGAATGAATAAAATTTAGAAATTTTTAAAAACCAGACAGAAGAGAAAAATATTCATGCTGTTAAAAGCAAAATTTATATACATCTAAGAAAAGTCTATCTAAGAACTTTTTGTATATAGACTGATATAAAAATAAAGGAAGGTTTCTACATTTGGGGAAAATTAAAGACTAAACTGGGGAAAAATAGAAAAAAAATGAGTTAATGTTTTCTAAAGCTCTCTAATGGAAAAAAAAAAGTCAGAGCTAATTGGGAGTAAATAAAGCCCACCTAATATTTTATATCGATACTTAGATGAACTCTATGTCATTTCACCATAATGTGAAAAGTATGATATCGAAAATATCGGTGGCTCTCAACGTACCGTAATTGAATATTTAATGTTGATGGAAGAACAGGCGAAACTTCTTGGTCTAGAAGTAAACGAGGAATAGCATCTACCTGCTTTTCTCTATCTTTAGATATTAGGAACATCGAAGTAGTTAGGGAGTTTATCTCTACGAACGACACCAACCGCTGCTAGTTCAGTATGGAAAAGGAAACAGATTCAAAAGTCCTCAAGCGTTAGACGAAGTTAACACTCTACAAAATCTTTGTACTGCTAGAACTGTTCTACGGCGCCGAGTGTTGGACGATAAGCCGAAAGGGCCTTGCACTGGTATCTTATGGAAGCGAAATTCTTTGACGGATGTTCAGTCCGAATGGAGAAAAATATGTAACCGTGAAGTCTATGAGCTATACAAAAAAAGTGGATACAGTCAATTAAGTCAATGAACCTTGTCTACATTGGCTCAACGACATCGTGCGAATGCACTTCAACCCGAAAGGTTCTAGGTGATAAAAAAGATATCCTCTGCTTTAAAGACCATGCCATCGCGGAAACAGAAAACGTCGTGCCAAGGGTTAAGGAGGACAAAACACTGCCAAAAAAAAACACTTGGATCGGTAGCTGTATAAATAAATACCGTTGGCCAAATGAACATGTAGTAGGACTCGAAACATAACAATAACTATAGCTGTTTAATGTTTACGAAAGATATATGAGAGAGAATACGTGTTATGGCTGCCTTAGAAACTACTTATTGAAAGTATGCCCTTACCCTTATATTTTTTATAGTTTAACGACGTCTAATCGTCATGTTATTTTAATCGTCATGGTGATCGTCATTTTGTTTGGATGGGGCATAATGTACGCCCGAGAAACCGAATACATACATATATTGCTACTCAAAATACTGCCTTGCTGATACCGTTTGTACCTGCAGGTATAGAATCTCATCAAGACAACGGTGTTCAGTAGCAAAAAGCTGATGCAGTCGGTTTCTACAGTATTTGATGTTTAAAACTCCGACGACTTTAGCTCTAAATATCTCAATACACCGCCAGTCAAAGTCTATCAAATCAAAAGTCGTAAATCGCTTCCGTAACTGTACCTCACAAGACAGGAATGATTTTTTCGGATGTTTTATTGATTTACAACTGATCAACAGATATAAAACTATATTTGCAAGTGTTTTGCAATCACTTGTTTAATTGTCTATTATGCTGACAAATCATGGATCGCTTTACTCTCCAAGATAGTGTAATATTTGTGACTATTTTTTGAGGATTAGTTTTTGGGTCTACCTGTACTGAAAGAGACATTGTGAGAAAGTAAAATTTTTCAGATGACTAATTATTATTTATAGAAGACTTCTTTTAAAAAAAGATCAGACGGCGAAGATTTCATCTCGAATTTCTTCATGTTTATCGACATTCCATTTTTGTTTGCTTTTTCTTCATTATTTTTCAGTAATTTTGTTTGCCCGATATTAATGTAAACTTTTTGAGAAGAAAAAGACAATTAAATAAGTTAAAAAACACAACCCAACATAAACACTATAAAATATTAGTTTACAAAGAATTCTTTTAAGTTAGCTCAAATCGACACTCTTTAGCAAATAGTTACGTTGTCAACACTTAAAACACGTAGTCTGTTCAGTTTTATTGCTTTTTGTGTTATAAAAGCTGTTAAATAAATTTTCTATTAGTCTAAAATGTATGTTGTTTTTGTAAAAGATTTTGCAGCTCTTTACTCGAAAACATACGATTCGCCATGGTGTTATGGAAGGCTCAGCTGTTAGATGACTTTAAACTATATCTAATACGCAATGATTGTTGATGATTAAAGATTGCTATATATACAAACAAATAAGTTGTATTTGTATTTTCAAACAATTTCTAAGAAAGAAATTTGACCCTGCTTGCGATTATTAGTCTCAGTTCTTTCAAATATATTTTAAGCGATGTGTATACAGGAAAAATTATGTCAGCTAACGTTTACTACCGTTTCCGGATTACTAAATGAGATGTTCTCGGAATGAAATAAAGTCACACAAAGCAGGGAAAAGACAAAATAATTTGAAGATAATAGAAATTCAAAAATGAGACGAAATTGTACATAAAAGAAAACTGCCTATAAACAAAATTGAAATTACATTTAAAAAGTACCTCATCTAATTCATCAACTTTGCTTTCTGGCAAATTAACAACGGGAACCTCTGTTGGAATAATCTTCATGGTATCTAGTGAATCTCTTGCTGCCATAAGTTTCTTTCCACTCCCGAAGCTGCTTAATGTTAAGGATTCTTCGCTTTTCTTAGGGGGCAATGATAAAGGTGCATCGGGTGTATCTTCTGGCGGGTCTTCAGAAGGTGGGATAGCCGCTGGCTTGTTTGGTATTGATACTGTCCTCTGTGGTGTGGCTGGCAATGCTCGTGACGGTGTCGATGGAATGCTACTTGGAACTTGATCGTTTGCAGCAATTGCTTGTTGCAACTGGTCGTATTTCGGTCCACGAAGGTATCTCTCTAGGCGTAAATTAACAACTTGTCCACTTTTCTTTAACAATTCTACAGCCTGGTGGTTAGAAAAGCCCTGTAAACTCTGTCCATCGACTTCGATAATTCGATCATTGACACGAATACGACCACTCATATCAGCGGCACTGCCGGGTGAAACGCTTTTAACGAAAATTCCCGAGAGTTCTTCTTTTTCGCAGACATAGCCAGCAATTGTGATACCTAAGCCATTAGCATCTTTGGTCAGTTCTACTTGAAGTTTTTCGGTCTCAGGCAATTCTAAATCGTCTAAATCTATTGGTGTGGCCATTGGTGGACGTTTGGACATATCCATTTCACTGCGATAGACAAATCGTTCATCTTCGGTTGTTGTTTGTGGGGTTGATGCAGTAGAGCTCTCACCAAATATTTCAGGATAACCTGCAGCAATTAAAAAGCGCTCTAATTCAATTGGATCGACTAGAACCCTAGATGGAACAGTTGCACATCCAGGGTCTAATTCGTATTTTGGCTGAACTTGTTCGATTGGTCGAGCCACAACTAAGCGAACATGAGTTCCGGACTGTCGAAGTACCGAAGCTACTTGTTCAGATACCATATCATGCAAATTAACATCGCCGATCTGAAGAATGTGGTCACCACTTCGAAGGCGGCAATCGCGATCGGCAACTCCACCTGGGAGGATGGTCTTTACAATGACTCCTGAAGTTCGAGCTCCAATTATACCAAACCCGAGACCTGTACCATCGTTCACCAACTCGATGGCCTGAATCTGGGCGTAGTCGGAACTGAATAGATCGACGTTATGCTTAGAAGAATCAGAAACGACTGACTGAGGACGTTCTTCATCAGCGCTGCGTGAAAGATCAGAATAGCCACGAGTTTTCTTCATAAACGTTCCATGATCTTCTGTAAGACTGTGTTCTGGACACATAGATACAATTAACAACATATTTATTGAGGGAATTACTCTCTACTTACCAGCTGAGCTAACAAGTGGATAGTTATTGCTAGTTGGACTACCAAGACTTCTGGGTGACATTTGGGCCGATGATACCCGTGGAGTTTCGTCACCAAAGTCGTATACAACATCGCTTGGTACGCTGAGCACTAAATTTCCACTAACATCGATGTCGAAGTCATTTGGTAGCATGGAAGGATGTTGCACCAGCTGAGTATTCAACTCTGACAGAGAATCCTGTACATGGACTATTGTTCTGAATACTGGATCCTGCAAAATGTCCAGAATCGTCTTTAAACTTTCTGCCGTGTTCATTTGCAGTTTGGGATCATCGGATTCATCGATTCCCTGCTTTACAGCTTCGATTTGCTGCAAAGCGCTTGAAATATCAGCACTGAGATGCATTTTTTTTCCAACAGACTAGCGCTCCGCCCCTCTTGTGAATTGTTATGGGTTGCGCTTCACTAATTCAATTAGCGAGCAAAATTTTGAGGAATACTTTTCAATTCAATTTTTGTTTTTGTAACTTATTGGTGTTGGCTCTTTATTATTTGAATTGAAGAAATTCACATTTTTTTCGCTATAAATTTCGAAGAATATGATTATTTTTCTATTTTTTCACAAAAGTTTCAGAGACGAGTTTATTTTTCTTTGACAAGTGGTGTGGTGAGTTTATAATTCAAAGAGGAAATTTGTGGGGGATTTTTTTCACAAAATAGGTCAGTTCCATGAATGAAAGAATACAAGATTACGACACTGGCATTTTCACTTGTGACGTAAGCACCTTGCACTCTTTTTCCTCTTGGTTGGGGTAAATTCAAAACAAGATTCCACCATTTAATTGTTTTTCTGTTTCTGCTTACGTCACAAGTGAAAAAACACAACAACAAAAAGTTGAAAAAAAACCAAATGTCGAAATCTTGTTTTCTTTCATTAATGGGTCAGTTCGACATTTTAACATTGTTCTGCAACTTAGGAAATTGTCTGTACCCATTTTCCTGCATCAACCAAAAATGTTGTTTATTCTCTTATCCATTCACAATCATCTACAACTATTTTTTTAATGTGCATAGCACTGCCGTGTTAACTTGAAATGAGGTATCTTCATTTATGGATTTTTAATATAAATGATCAAATTCAATTGACAAAACAGACAAGTAACAGTTAATAACATGCAAAATGCATTTATACCAAGAGACCCAAAATGTAAATATGTTCATCTTTCTAAAATACTGCATAAATACAGTAGCATTTAGCAGGAAAAACGGGAAGAAATTACAAGCTTATATTTTCTAATAAGGGTGTTCCTGAAACCGAAAAGCCCTATTAACCTACCTTTAGTCGTTTACATTTTTTTTTTTGGGTGTGAAAAGAAAAATAATTTGAATTTCATAAAAATTAAAGTTAATATATATTTTTTCACATAAATAGTATAAAATAAAACATAATTATAGAGAAGTCATTGACGTATTAGATTTGAACCGACTGGCGTTCCATATATAGTACGTCAATGAAAGAAATAAAGTAGCATGTCATCTTATTTTACAAGTAGAAATATACATAACGGAATCCTTTGTTAACCAGTTTATAAATCTCTAGTTTTTATTTGGAGATACCACTTCCTCTATCAGTGAGCTTTGGAATTACAATTTTTTCAAAGCGCGCAGGACCCACAATTATTTTTGCAAACGAAAAATCAATATTTTCCAATTGCAATTTTACCAGTGGGCGGATGTTTGTAAACAATTATTCCATTTGAAATTAAACTAGTTTTCTTAAAATACTTTGTAAATATAGTTAAAAAGTAATTAGTTAAAGAATGGTTATTCAACGAAGTTGGAAAATACAAACTGAAAACGGAAAACCCACCAGTATCTTACAAATGAGTGCAACATCCTCATCTGAAGACTCAAATGGATCGAATCAAACAAATAACTCAGTAGCAACATCAAATACAAATAATTCTTCAATAAAAATGGACCAAATTGTAAGTTTATAAAAGTTTTATAAAAAGAAAGTTTAAAAGTTAGCTAAAAAATGTGAACAAAAAACAATAAGCGCCAATTATAATTTTTGCATGAACTCCTTTTAATGGGGTTGTTGCTCATTAAAAACAGAGAGAGAGAGAACAAAAACAGATACCACCTTTTTTAAATTTTGTCTTCTCTTTAGAAGTATGTGACAACGCCACAAATGGCGGAAAACGTACTTGGTAGACTTAAACACCGTCTTGGAAGCCATGTCAGCGGTCGTAAATCATCTTCAGACGCTGCTATGAGATCGCTAGAACTTTTGCGTATTACCATTCAAATTGCTTTTGATAAAGAAGTCGATACAATAGCCAAGAAGTTTATAGAGGTATGCTTAACAAAACAAAATGGATACAAAATAATAAAATATTATATTTTTAAGATGTACTTCAAACCAGCCATCAAAAATATAAAAGAAAATCTTGGAGATCATGTTGTCACAGAGGAAATGGTAAAAGTTTTTAATGTCATCATCAAAACTATTAATTATGTCTATCTTTCAGTCACAAAAAATGATTTGTGCACTACTGGAAAATTCAAAAACACAATATAATTTGCATCGCAACAAACCATCGAATTTGCCAATACAAACTAACTTAGTAGCAGTCCCATCTTCATCAGCAGACCAAGTCACTACTAAACCGGAATCTTCAACACAGACCAATTTAGCTGTTAAAAGATCAGCACCTAAGCTCTCAACAACAGAAACATCGACTCTTACTCCTAAGAAACCAACATTGAATGCTCCGCAGCTGCAGCAGCAATCTTCCCAGCCAAATGAACAACCACTTACACAACAACAACCACCAAATCGACCACCAAATGCCACAGCCCCACGAAGGCAAATATTCTGGAATACCGCAGCCATATCAACTGAAACTAATTTTGTCCTTGATGTTCAGGCCAATCAAGCCTTTGGCTTTGGAACAGACGGCAAAGAGCGTCTAGCCAGTAAACATCCTGAGTTGATTCGATATCTTCCTGATGGTCAAGACCGTGACTGGTTGGTTGAACAGAAAATTATTCCATCTCAAAATCGAAATTCTCGATTTTTGTTTTTAATTTACGATGAAGTCAAAACTCTTGGACTAACCGATCTCTATAAAGACCGTGATAATTTAAATCTTTCCATATTGCATATCTTTAAAATTCCCAATTTTATAATTCAAAAGATGAAGCTATTCTTTATAGATTTGAATATCAAAAGTCGAGGTTTAATAACAAACTCATATTCAAATATTGCCAACAGTAGTCATTTGAGAAATGCCTTGTTGCAAGGCAGTGGCCAAGCCGTCACATCAGCGGCTGTATCAGCAACGACAACTTCCATAGCTAGTAGTTCGTTAAATAGTGTATCAACTTCAACTGATACCGTCACAAGTCCCCCAAAGACAAAGAGTTCATTAAGTTCGTCACATGCTACTTTGACAGCTTTACTTAACAACAATAATGGCGGAAGTGGAAATTCAAAAATGGCAGCCACCAGTGAAAAAAGATCAAATGGCAGCAGTCAAAGTGGAGTTAGTCCGGACGGGTCTGTCAAAAATGATACTAATAAAAAAGAGTAGAATATTATAATGAAGCTCTTTAAAAGTAAATTTCGATCTTAGTGTATTCTTCTACAGATCTAGGTAGTTTTGAAGTTGCTAAAATTAGTCCAGTTAAGTATAATTTTTATTGTTTATATTTTTCTTTCGATGTTTTAGTGTAATCAAATTATATAGATAACTGCTAAGTATTTATTAAAAATGTTTTATTAGCATAAACTAAACTAAAATTCCTTTCAAAATAAAAACATAATAACATAACATAAGTGTTTTTTATTTGTATAATTAATGTACTAATGGAAAGAATGAAAAACGGTTGGCTGGAGTGGTTTAATTTTAAAGTTTTTAACTTGGAATCCTGTAACATGTTTTAATGCCTGGGATGCATAGCCAGTTTCCAAATCTCCAGTCATAAAAAAACGTGGCTGATGCGCTACATAAAAACTGCTTGCCCTTGAACATCTTTCGTTCGTTACCGAAAGTTTGATCTCAACACCATTTCTCACAAAACTTTCCAAGACGCAAAATAGAACGCAGAATTCCAAAAATAAGAATTAAAATTTTCATTACACATGTAAATTATAATAATTCTGATTTAAATTAAAAATCTAAAATAAGAAGTATAAGCCTCACTGAACGGTTATTTTTAAATTTTATTATAAAAAAACAGGGAATTTGAATATAAACCACAGAATATGCTATTTTGCATTAAATATATATTTTAATGTACATATAAGACTTTTGTTTTATAAGATTAATCATATGTTTATGAAATCTTAAACTAAGAAATGCACATATATCTGAACAACTAATGTCTAACATGTTTTTTTAATATGTAAGTATTTTAAATACAAATTTAATATTTTTTTTTTTTGTGAGAACGAATTGGGCCCACATGAAACCTGCCATTATTTACATTTTTATTTGACCGTTCTCTTATTGAATTCAAAACTAGATTATAAACCAAATTATCTTAATAAAATAAATTTAAAAACTTTTCTTAATACAGAAATTTATTTAAAAAAAAATTTTAACTTATAAGGCACTGTATTATAAAAGTATAATTTTTAAAACCGCACTTTATATCAGATTTTAATTTTAATAAAAAAAGAAAATATTTTATATCAATTTTTTGTTAATACAGACATTTAATTCTTTATATGACTTTGACACATCTTCTAATAGTTTATTAACGTATCGATTTTATTTTAGATTTTCTCTAAACCTTAACTTGATATTTTTGTATCAACCAAATGGCACATTAGTTATAATTATTCTAATTTGGTTGTATATAATATTATTCTTAACATTATTTCCTTGGAATATATAAATAATATTTTTAAACTACAAAATGTTTTTTTTTTTTGATTAATTACTATTTTGATTTTATGATTTAGCATTTATTTACGAATATGTAAAGTAAATATTTTCTTGTACTTTCACTTATAATAAATATTATTCAAATTTGTTTATGACTCTCCGTGCAGTTTTTTTTTTTTTTAAATTGTGTGACGTTTTAACAAGAAAGGAAAAAAAAGTTATTTCAATTATTAAAAAGGAAGACAACTTTTTTTTCATTTTCAGTTGTTGATTGCCAATAAAACATTAAAATTATAAATTTGGCTTTATTTTGGGAACTTTTTCTAAAATTAATTTTCTAATATATAACTTTATCTTCATTTTGAATAAATTATTACTACTATTTGTGCAGTGAATACATTTTAAAGCAAATATTATGTTTGTGTGCTTGGAAATTTAAATGTGAAAGAAAAAACAATAATTAAAATATTCAACTGCAATTTTTAATCTAAACACTAAATTTGTTGCAATAATTTTTTTTTATTATTATTAATCTTGTCCAAAAAAGGCACGTACCAAGAGCTGTATAGAAAAATTTATTTTATATAATATTTTATTTAATAACAAAAATTTAATACAAAAAAGCAAATACAAAAACTTTTTTTGTTCATTATTTGGCATCACTGCTCACATTTCAATTTTTTTTTTTATTTTCTTGGACTTTCTTTTCGATGCTTGATCTCTGAAAATAGGGCTGATTTATTTTTGTTTAAAAACCATTACATCGAATCCCATTTAAATATTTCTTATCTCCTAACGTATTTTTGTACATTGTCTGCAGAGATGCACTAATTTGTACATCGTATTGTGATCCATCAACTGAATTTTCTATTTCCCATGGTTGTGGGCTTAGAGTATCTGGTTCTGATTCATAGTCGTAGGGACTTGAGGGAATATTTAAAAATGTTTCGAAAAAACGTCCGATCTCTGTTGATCCGAAAGCCTGTTGAAATCCTGGTAGGGGTTTAATATTCTAAAAAAATATATTTTGGTTTAGCTAAGTTTAGAAAAATTTCAGTTTTAAGAGTGACTCACCCGAATTTCTTCACGTACTTCCTCAGCTTCAAGTGATTTTCGTTTAGATTTTTTATTTGGAATTAGATCGCATTCGACAACCCGATTTTTTTTCTCTTCATGTAATGTATTTGGTGTGCAAGAAGGTGAGTAGATAAGTTTTTGTCTTGGAGTTGGACTAAAAGGCTTTGGGCTTAATGGTCTAGGACTGTTTGATAGAGCCTCACTTGTTTCACATAGACTTGTTGAAAATTTCTTTTGCGCATATTGATACCGATGTGGTGACTGGAAGTTTAGCGAAGGTTGTTTGGTGGAGGAGGTAAATGGAGTTCCACAGCGTTCAGGTGTACCAAGCTAGATAAAGAATTATAAAAATACAATGAAAGAATAAATAACTTTTGATTCATTTTCAAAGGACAGAATAAATACTGTTTTTTTTTTTTTAATTTGCAGAATCATTTCAAATTGTTATCGCATGTTTTCGTTAATTTGGATCGAAATCTCAATTCGGATTCTGTTTGATCTTCGAATAAGTGATTTGATAAAATTTAATTATTGTTCATTCTAACAGCAAGTCTAGAGTTGCTTAATTGCCAAAGATTGATATTTTGGAATTTCAGCAACAGTGAATGCCATTCGAATTCGAATTTTGCATTTCATCTCGTTAAGTAGGTATAACTACATAAATTTGAATCAATACATTTCCCATCAAATTTAAATTTTGTGGTGTTATCATTAACACCTTTAAATTTACTTTAAAATCAACATTTTACTTGAAAATAGCTTTTGGTTACAAATTTACAACCTATTAGTAATTTTGTGTTGGTTGAAAATCAATAAACAAAGGCAGATTAATCGTTGGCTTTTCCATTATACCATTTAAACACAATACATATTCTATGACCTGCGTCCTTACAGAAGAACAACAATAATCGACAGGCATCTGCATCTAAAAGCTCGTAAGACCGTTATGTTGTCATACCAACAGTCTGCCTGCATGAAGAATAAGTTAAATTCAAAGCACCAACGAACAAAAAAGAAATGGCGGTCGATGAATGTGTCGTTGATGTATGCGGGAGTAAATTTGAAATCGTCTCGTCTGTCCTAGATTTTCATAGCACATGCGTTATATTTTTCTCTTTGATATTTAAGTATTCGATAAATCTTGTCGTCATACCCTTGGTTAGAGTTTGCTATATAGTTATGTTCGTGGAGCGAATAGCTCCAGTAAAACAATTGGAATACGCGCTCCAAACAGAGTGCTCTAGGTACTTCATTGAAAAAAAAAACAAGAACGCTATAGAAAGCTTTTAGATTTGAAGTGGTAAAAATTTCAGAGCACACACAAGAAATAGTTTTTCTTTACAAGCAATAGTAGGTATGTACATTCTACACAGAAATTAACAAATAATAATCTTCTTTTTTTTTGTGATGCCTTTTCCTCATCGCTTTTAAAAATGTTTAAGTGCAAAACCCAGGAGGCAAAAACCATATTTCAACCCAAAATTACTAAAACGTTTGCAGGATAAACTTTAACTTTACCCAGCAACACCGTACAACCGTCAGTCTTTGACAAACTTTTGAGCATATGTTGATCAGTGATCAAAACTTTCATTTGTGCTATTAAAGACACTGAACGTCGATTTGTTCCAAAGAAAAGTTTCAGTCATTTTCAAATTCTGTCTCCCTTTCTTTTTCACTTCAAAGGAATCGAATCCTTTAACGAATCGTCTAACGAGTATATTTTTGAAAATAGCAATGCTTCGTCCGGTGTCTCTCAAGGAAGACATTTTGGACCATTAATGTTTACTAAAGATATTTTATTTCTTAATATAATATAAAAATATAACTCTCTTCTTATCGTTTTTAAAAATAAATGTTGCTCAAAGGAATAAAACTGTTAAGAAATAAATTTTGTGGGGAAAAATATAAATGACCTAGAAGACCACACATTGGGCGCCATTTGTTTCGGTTACGTTTGAATGTGTGCTAAAGAAAACTAATTTTCAAAGCAACTAATAAATACAAAATTATAATGTCTAGCTATATATAAGAAGCAACTTTAAGTCTTTTCACTTTGATTTATGACTTCAAAACATATTTTATCTTTTGGTTTTATTTTACTTACCAAAGGAGTGGAACACTCTCTTCTTTGATCGGAAGCACATTGTTGTTCCCTTAATGCCCTTTCACTTTCACGATAAGGGGATGATGGTGAATTGATTCTTGATGAATTAGGACTGAATTGCTGATCTGGAAATGCAGTAAAAGAAATATTAATAATCATAAAAATGACAATTAATATTTCAGTTCATTCCTGTTATCATTATGTTACATGAATTTGCTTTAACATAATATAAATTGTTAGAATACCAAACAATATTCTGCCAAACAATATTTCGTTATGAAAAACAATATTGTCACTTTCAACTCTATCAAACAAAAAAAAGGACTAAATGACTTTTCTTTACCTCAACTAGAAGTGAAAAATTTTAATTAAAAATCTTGAAAAAATGTCCATTCATATGAATTCATTATTCTAAAGAAATTCCTCATATCCCCGTTTCATTTTGTATAGCAAAAACGTGCGAATAAGTTCTGCATTGAATAATATTCCATCAGGAACCAATTACTCATAAAAGTTCCTTATCAGTGGACAATTAACTTTGCAAAAAAAGAAAGAAGCTCATTTTTATTTTCTATGGGCACAAACACATGCATGCTTTTCCAACCTTAACGGTCAAATTGGCATAAGGGTAGTTTATTATTAACTAATACTCTGTCTCTCACATATTCTCATCTAACAGAGATAACATATACTATGTACAAAAATGCACATTCACTTTTTATACTCCATCAAGCTCATCATCACAAAAAAATAGAGCGAGTAGAAAAGAAACCACATTGAATGAGTACCAAATTAACCCCTAAATACTCTCTTTTGATTTTTTTTTTCATACATAATCCGAGGGATGACCCCAAAGCCTCCCACTCACGAGATTTGTATAGAAACATCTTAGAAATAATAAATAGGAGAATACAGAAAAGCGGTATAAATGCGTACAGAACTACCCCAAACGACGACGCAACTTGTTGAATGTCCTTCGCGCAATCAGCCATTCAACCTACCCATACACAGATACAACAAACCAAAAGCAATGGAATGTCATGAAAACTTTTCCATACAAAACAATTTATATTGCTGGAGGACCGATTCTTCTATGCCTCCTCCAATCACCGTATCCTTGCCTTAAGGACTTTAAGGACACAAAAGCTTATTTTCATATTCGCAACTTATTTTTGTTGATATGATAGTTTGTTCGTATGTTGTTTTTTGTTGTTGTTCACATCTGTCTGTCAGAATGTGTAAAGTTTAAATTTAAGCATATTTTCTTTTCGGTTTTATATGTAGATATTCTACACGGATACTTGTTGAAGATAAAGTTTAAGTTTTGTACATGATGCCGTTTTTACCAATAAACCTACCCGTATTGGTTTCCCCAATAATATAGCAAGAGTTATAGGTATATTGATATGTGTTCATTGGTTAGTGTGGTTGCACCCTCAATCCGGGTAGTTTTTTGCCATTCTCAAATTATTGATTACGTTTAGATATTGTGTTAAGGCTTTCGTAAATGACGTCAATCAATCGAAAAAGACATGAATTCATTTTATTTTAAATTCAGCAGGGAGGTAAAAGATGATTTGATACTAATGATTAAAAAAAAAAACGCTAGCAAAATATAAGAGCGAAAATGTCTTAAAAGTTTTTTCTAAATGAGTGTCATTTAAACGAATTATGTATATCTACGAAAATCACTTGAACCAAGAACTTTATTTATAAAATGAAAAGGACCTTAAAATGGGAGGAGGAATTTTTAAGCTCGTAGAATGAGTTTCAGATCAAATCGAATTGGTTTTGTTTTTGGAAATAATTTTTAAAAAAATTTAAATTGCCAATTGGTTAATACAAAAATAATAAAATTTACCTTTTAATTCGCTTCTAATAAAAATAAGGTGCCTTCTACTATGCCAAATCTCAAAGTATTAAATATCACCGAGAGATTGCTAGACAATTTTGAAAAGTTAAAATTTCTTGGGTGACAGCTTAAATCAAATACTCTTAATACGTCAAACTATATTTGTAATGTCATTCATAATTGTCAAGCTTTGTTTTTTCAAATTCCCTTAAAGGATTGCTAAGACGTCATAATAAATTAAGAGAAATAGTGCGGTGTACAAACTGGACCTAAAGATGAAATTGCCAAACCTCAATAAGAGGGGAAGTACATATACAATTCGCCAGGTGAGTGGTTGTTATCTATACATTTATGAAACCCATGTTGTCTTGGATGTGACAGAAATGACAGACTTTCAGATTGCTCGTCAGGAAACTTGACGTTAAATTATGCCATTAGCTACGATTTGCCTACGACTTTATAGTTGGTCCTTGAAAGAGATCGACAATTGAACTATTATTAAAAACATCGCATCTCGAATTCTTTTTATGGATGGAATTATTTAAAAATAGTTTGTTATGCAGGCTCAAGGTCAATAAAACGAGATGTTATAGGTTTAGCGACGTTTCGAACGTGAATACGTTCTTCTTCAGGCAATTAATGTTAAAAAATCCGTTATGACAACATTACATATATAAAAAAACAACGATACTTATGTGTCACTGTTATTTTAAATGAAAACACATTAAAATTTGTCCACAGTATAAAACTTCTCTATCCTAACACAAAAGATTAATTTAATTTTGAGTGGTTACCACTGTTATTACATTTTTCTTATTCAATGGGATTATAGGCGAATCGTCGAATTCAAAATATGAGAAAACTCTCTTTAAGATAAAATTAAACTGAAAATTTTAAGATGGGTAAAAAGAGGGTAATAGACATTCTCGTTGATTGATTTATTTTATTTTCAATGAGATGGTTTAAGGGGGCTATAAAATACTAAAGAAATAGAAACATGTCTCAAAACGTTCTCTTGAACAAAAATAACACGAGCCGAATCCCAAGATATCAAGAACCACCTTAAACATTTTAGCGGCTCGTTCTGTTCTGCTCTAGCGAATCTAAAAATAGCCGACTGAATTCTTCGTTCTCTCTCACACTTTTGAACCACATAAAGTTATAATTTTCAGTAACCATAAAAGTCTTGACTGGTAAATAATTCACATGAGTTGTTTAAGTATGAGTCAAACATTTTTCTGTACTGTTGCTGCGTGGTGAATTTCATTGGCAAATGTCAAATTATTCACCTTATTGAAAATGCTTCGAACATTACTGGCCCGCCAGTAGCATAGAATAATAAATAAATAGAACATCAACTCAGGAGGCTCCACCCACTTTTGCCTACAAACTTTCAAAACTGCATAGGCTTAACTCTGTATGCGTGCCCGTGCATTTCAAATGGGACTGTCAAATTCGGCTAGACCATACATCCTTACAATTTTGCATTTAGCTGTTCACACGTATTCATGTATAGGAAAGCGCGTGTAAACATTTTTTTCTACTGGAGGAGACGGAGGATTACAAGTTGATGACCTGTGGCCAGTAGCCAAATTCACGAGTGTTCCAACATAACTAGGGGCGCCATCATCTACTAGCAGGGAATCTGCGTAGCAGTGCTACGCTTGTTTTAATTAATCATTTAATTTTAATATAATTAGGTGGAAATTGTAATCAAACGCGAAATTAGTACACGTATTTAACACTAAAAGATGATGGCGTATTTTGGCTTTTAGCTGGAACATTTTTTGGCTGTTTGTATGAAAATTTCAACCGACTGGCGGTCCATATCTAGTACGTCAATGGCTTCGAAAGTCCGCAGCCACAGAGTCACCATAAACCAACATTTTCATCACGATTCACGACAAAAACAACCGATGAGCCAAAATTAATTTGATATCAAATATTAACCTAAAATGCAATAAATTCAAACAGTATCCTCCAGTACCAGTATTTATCAACAACAACTGTTAGCAGGTATGTAAAATAATTTATACTGTCAACCCCAAATTTAGTTCAAACCGAAAAGAGAATACCGAGCACCCCTGTCACTGAAAAAAAAAACTGGAGGTCTTAAACTTAAATCAAAATCTGATATGTCTGATAAACAGCTGATATGAGTTCCACGAAGTTTCCTTATGAACCTAATATATTTCAAATCAAATCATTTCCATTTTTGTAAAAGCAACAGGTTAATCAAAAATACACATCAACAAAAAACACTCCAAACTTTCACAAAGCACACAATAAAGGAATGGAATTTACTCGTTTATCCACATTTAAGGATGTCTAGTCTATCTACAACCACAAATTCCACAAATCGGTAAAGAGGCTCTTTGGTATTTGGATTGCCTATATATCTAATGATCGAAGGCATCAAGTTGCATTTGCATTGCGGTTGTAATAGAACTTGTGGTTCTATTTATTTGCAATCATCATTGAAGGTTCTTGAAATTATTTCCGCTTAATTGCACAATAATATAAGATTGAAAATATTTACCAACATATATTTTCAATTCATCTGTTTATTTGTTTATTGATTAATGACCGGAAATGAACATTCCGGTCACACTAATAATAATGATTTATCATTATTTTGTCCAAATACGAGAACAAATTAATAATTGTGTCAACATTGTATATAATATATATAATGACAGAGTATCTAACCCATTTCCGATGATATCTCATTTAAAATGTAAATTTATTCCACTGTTCATTTAACAATTTGCTACCATGTTGACACGAATGGAATGTGTTCAGACGGACGATGTGGGGAGTCGTTAATTGAGTTGACAAATTTATCAATACAAATGTTACTATATTAAGTCAGTGATTTTAGATAATAGAATCAAGGAAAGGATATTGCTTGGTATTTTACACTTGAGCAGCATCATTTTCTTTGATGATTATTGCTTGGAGTGAGTGTGATTTTGCATACGCACACTTAATTAACCCAATTATGTCACCAGTAAATTTTTTTTTTCTTTTAATTTTTAAGGTAATTTATGTGTTAATTGAGTTTTTTTGTCATTAGATATTCTAAACACAGAACACCATAAAAATTGTGACATCAAGTTTTTAGATTTAAAAAAAAAATTAAAGTAAGGAAAAAATTGCAAATCTCAAAAGTTGTGAGGGTATGTCAACCAAAATCTTTTTAAACAACTAGGGTTTTCGGTTCTCGAAAAACGATACTATTTTCTTTCAAATGTGCACTTTAAATTGTTAATATAGGTTTTGTTTTTAATTTTTTTTTAATATAAATTCTTAAAAAATGATTTCCAAAAACTTACCTTTTGTACTTGATATAACATTCTCGGCTAACTCTTGTTTTTCGGATACACTATTCTGACAATCCTTTGATGAACCACAACTTTCTTCAGTTCCTGCACTAGTTAAAAATTTCACTGAATATTCCCCAGAAAATCCCGCACTCGATGTAGTCATACTAATAGGTGTGCTTCCACAACGAGAACTTCCACTTATTCCACTGTCTGTAGTCGTGCTACCACTAGTCAATGGCGAAGCAATCGTTGTAATGCCCATCGAAGGTAATGATGGTACAGTTTGTTGTTGTTGCTGAAACTGTTGTTGTTGTTGTTGTGCATAAGAAGCTTCTGATTCTGTGATATGTTGTTGGTCGTTCCTTTTAGTGCGTCCATCATCTTTGGGGCTTTGGTCTTGTAACCCATTAATTGAATGAAGATTATGTTGGCCATAACGTTGCTCGGACATAAAGGTGGGATGGAATGGGTAATAGTGCAGATATTCCCGTTGATTTTGTGTGGCAGGAGAAGCAGTATTTCCATACTGGAAGGCACTGTTCCTAGCCGTGTAGTGGAGGACACTTGATGGAGCTCCTTGCTGATGCTCGTAGCCCTCTCGATATGGGTGGTAGGGTAGGGATGATGCACCAGCACCTCCAATCATTCGGCCATTGTACGTGCTGTCGTAATGTGGCGGATGATATAAATGGTGTGTGTGGGGGGTATGGTGGTTCAGATACGTTGGTGCAGCATCTCGTCTTGCCAAATTTCCATAACTAAGTCCAGGTGCTCCATACGTGGATGGGTGGTAGCTGGCGTAGCTAACTGACGGCAGATACCTTTCGAAGCCATGCTGTTGCTGCTGATAAAGGCCCTCGGAAGAATGTAGTGCCGCCAATCTATGCTGATGTTCTTGATAACGTAGCAATTCCTGGTGTCTATGATGGCCAGCTACCACAGTTACGTTGGGGGCTATCCGATTAGGAGGGCCACCGGAGAGCACTGCGTCCACCCCAACACGACTCGTCATAGTATGGGTCGATCCAGTGTATTCAGAATACTTTCGAGTACTGCAGTAATCCATGCAGTCAAGTGAGCTTTATAAAATATTTACGAGAATTGATTTTTTTACCCTTCGTCCTGATTCCGTATACCTCACTAAATTGGCCTTGTGTGTCCGAAATGCTGAAATTCGGACAGAGTCCTTTGGGGGTGGCCACTCTTCTGTTGGATTATGTGTGTGCACCGTGACACTCCCGGTTTACATATTCATTCCACTCATACTTTATCGATCTTTCACCCCTTCCTTCTGCGTTTTTCTATCCGGGGGGGCCAGACCAGAATGGTGGTGACAAGTATCCGCAAATATAGGAAATGGAAATTGATTTTCTTTCTTTGAGCTGTACCACTCGCTTCTGGTGAATGTGAATTTCTATTTGATTTTCTCGATAGAATTTGTCCAAGTGAAAAGATAGTTAGAGAAAATTCCAAATTAAGTGAGATTCATGTTGATTCTTTTTCTCCTTTATACCCTGAAAATATATACAAAAAATAATGGTTGACTTTGAAACGAATCTCAAACTAATTTAAATATTTCACAATGACGATGGTATGGATGTCAAGTTAAATTACATTCATTTATAGGTATTGGAATAAATTAAATACTTATATGTGTATCCTGGCTCCAGGGAATAAATATTTGCATCTAATTGAAAGAGATTTCGAATACTTTTTGTTTGACTTCCTAGGAGAATGAAGTGAGTGTGCCCTCATCATCGGGCTAGTATTCCAGTTGGATTTTAATTGAATGAAGAATTTTGTTTGCTTTATTTAATACTCAATTCGATCACCCACAAAACTGCCCAAAGGGCGAACCATCATCAATTAACTTTTGAAAATTTCACAAATTTTCAATGAATTTATTATTTATCTATGAAAATTGTAGCATCCTTCTGGTTGGGAAATGGTTAACTTTTTTGAAATTCTGGATGAATTTATTTATTTATTAAGTGTTCTGATAATTCAATTTAATTGTTGAAGGTTTTTTTTTAACTTAAAATAAAATATTGCCGGAAAAATGAAACTGTGGTGGTGTGGCCACTTAGTTCAATCAATGTGAAAACAATACACTATACATATAGATATATAATTTTTGATATGATTTTTTACTGTTTTTTTATTTGTGTTTTATGGGAAATATTTTAACTTGGCAGTTGTTGAATCAGTATTATTTTTATATGTAGACAAAAGTTATTTTCTCAGAAAAAATGTTATTCAGTCCGAAGTTTATTTATGTCAATACAATATACGTTGAAAGCATATAATATACACTAGCATACTAGTTAGTTACTATACATTGGCTTTAGCTACATTTTAATTTTTTTTCCGAACTGCATAGTAGTAATTTTCATAGTATCAATCGATTCCTTGTTTTTACTAACATTTCTTTACTTTCTAACTTTTTTCTAACATTTCCTTGTTTTTACTAACATTTCTTTACTTCCTAACTGTACTTGTATCTTATAAAGTGCCTTATAAAAAATAGAAATATTATGATTTGTCTTAACTTTAAAATATTAATTTTGACGATAACTTTTAAATCACACTTTTGGGAATATTTCCCATACCTTTAAGCAAATATGTATATTTTGAAAACCCTTTGAACTAATGCTAGTTACTAATTTCAAACTTTAACAATTATTGTATGCGACATTGACTTGCTTATGTGGCTTCTATATTGTCTGAAATACAGAGAAACTTATATCAAGGATATGAAAAGACGTTTATTACACTTCATCAATAATTTGAAAACTTTTAACCAAAACATTTAATTATCAAGAGACATTTTAAGCTACATTCCTAAGTGGTAAGACATTGTCTTTCTTCCCCTCTTTGATCCCCAAAAATAAAGTTCCATTACGAGAAACACCAGCAAAACATCGCTCACATTTTCCAGCTAATTAGAATCCTTTTTCGAGTTCTTCGTGGTATTAAACATCACTGAGGAGTTTTATCTAAGCTGACAAGCAAATATTTCTTTGTATATACGAGTATATCTAATCTATATTACATACATAAACATTGTTTCGGATTAGGAAACTCATACTTTACTTTCGGTTCTCACCAGCTCTCTACTGTATCCCTTATATTTTGTGGCTCATTAAGGACATCGAACAAAATCTCTAGTATACATATTTTACCTAGTTTATCATATGTATGTCTTCATTATAATAGCAAAAAGTCTACGAGAGTATACATGTTTCATTTTAGCACTGGGAAACTCCTGAAATGAATAACAACGGTGTCGGAAGTATTAGACAAATCTGCAGCTTTTGAACTCTTGAAGATTTCGCTTTTGTCATTTCAACTAATTATTCGGTAAGAAGTTCAAAGTATAAGCCGTGCATGGTTGGCTGATGGCAGAAATACTACAATGTATGTTTCATTAATTTCTTATTATTGTTTTCATGAATACATGAAAAATGAATGATTAATACAATGATGAACTGTAGTTTGATAAACAGTTTAGAAGAATTCTCCCATTGCCTAAATTTGCATCGTTAATATATGAGTTAGTCCACCTATGCATTTAAAAACTGTTAACGGATATAAAAAAAAAGAGGTAAACAAAATTCGGGTTTATACAGGCAAATGTGGTACACGTAGATTTTCTATTATCAAAAGTCCACTTAAAATAAACTGATGCTAAGTCTTCTACTTGGTTGAATATTCTTAATATAAAAAATAAACTTTTTAAATTAATTTTCATATTAGTATATAGAATTTGTATCATTATTTATTTTATTTCTTTGTTAAATTTTCTATTATCTTTATATTCTATTTCTATTATATTTTTCTATGATGGTCAGTAAAATTATTTTTTTCGAACGCAAACAAAAAATGAGTTTGAAAAAATGCGTTTGTGTGATTTTGTTTGGACTAGTTAAGATTTAAGAAGTATAAGCAATAAGCACATTTCAACTTTATATATTTTTGTTCATAAAACCATAAATATTTAGTATTTTTTATGAAATCAAGAATAAGTTCAGGCTTTATTTGATTTTCGTGTGTTAGACTAAAATTTTCGAGTTTTACTTCGGCTATAAAATGCAGGTACATTCCATCTAACTTTTTTTTTATTATTATTTTTTTTTAATCTCAGAAATGACTACAACAAAGAAAGGGTACGTTTGTTTATAACGGTTCGTACGAAATTGACCAACATTTTTAAACATCTTGACCATTTTTTTCTTAGTATTTTTAAATTTGATATTTGTGATTATGGGTTTAGATACCTGACTTATATTCTTATTTTATATTCAAATTATATTTCATGTCCACTAGATATTTTAGACTTAAAATTGTTTATCATTAATTTTTAAATTTCAAACAAATTTATAGTTTCTGCAGATCAATTGGGAATTTTATCGTTAAAATCAGTTAAGATTTTTTTTCAGAATTATTTAAGTTCAAGTTAAATCTTTTATTGAAATTATTTTTCTGAACCTCTCTATTCGTAGAATATACATATTTTAATTCTCAAGTTTTTTGTTCACTGTTTCAAAACCTCATACAAATTGGTACTTTGTGTCAATCTATTATACTTGATGCCAAGTATAACATTTCCAACAAAAAGAGTAAATCACTCAAAGGAAAATTATCAAAAAAAGAGAACCATTAAAAAAAGTATACAATTTCCTGCAAAAAGGGAAAATCTTTTTCCCTCCAAACAATTCCAATTTACTCAAATAAAACTTAACAATCTAAATTCAATCTCCTCACACATCCTAAATTGGCCACTTGTAGCTGAGACTTTTCTTGTAGTTATTTCTTCTCTTTCCCCATTATGTTGTTGTTTGATTTGTTAGTTAAAAATTGGTCAAAAGGATCTACCACCCTCTTGCTGTGTCGCAAAAAGCTCATAGAGTTCGGGTAGCAAAGCAGAATAGAAACGCTAATAATAAGTACTTTATTGTCAAAGAAAGGAGTTATACAATTTATTATTGTTATTTGACTGAAAGCATTTCATTGTAAATTTGTTCTTTATGTTTTAATTTCATTATATTTTCTTATTCGATGCAGTATAGGGTGCATTCTACTATATATTCACGATAGTAACAAAAATATGTAGGTAAGTATCAGATAATATCCTCAAGAATTTCTTTCAGTTTTCCGTCCCTGCTTTCTTCTAGTAAAAATGCTTTCCCTCTATTTTACATATGTATAGATTCAGTGAAGTTAATAATATGGGCACCTGCGCCAGCGCCAATGTCTACAGACCAGACACATATTATGTATGTTAATGTTAAATGGTGGACCCCAGTTGAAGAAAAAAATACGAGTGTAATTTACGTCTTTGGGAGAGAGTAGGACAGCAATATTTGAAATCAATTAAATCATATTCCCGACGCTACCTTAATTAAAACAAGTAGAACTTTACTATTCCGCTGTTCCTCAGTGTTGTAAAATTTCTTGCATCAACACCAAAGGTCGCTACAGGTGGTCGACGACGAAACGTACTCCCCTTTCCCCTGCCAGGAAAAATTTTGTTTCTTTATACTTGTAAACCATAGAATGTCAAATTTTCCACTAGTATCATTTGTTTTGATACTTCTTATTGTACACGTTAAAATTTGACATTTGAGTTGATGTGTGCCGTGCGGCGAAGACAAAAGGCAAACATCGACCCTGTTGTAAAAATAGCAGCCAACTTTTGCCGTTCGGCGATAACATACAGAGGCGACCAACCGCATAGGGAAAATTGACCAGCCATTTTCTTTAATATATTTTGAATAAAAAATAGGGTACTGCAATATTTTTATAAACTAAAAGTAAGTTTGGCCAATGTATACTGTACATATTTTCATTGTTTGAAAAAAAAAAAAAAATCTTAGACGTAGATAGCATGGAAATATAAGTTAACATTTATAAAGCTTCTCTTTCGTTGCTTTACTTCTGTACTCCAGCTTAATCTAGTATAGTCAGAGCCATAATAACTCATAAAATGCAGTAAATCAATAAAACTCTCTTGTATAATGTACACCGATGTGCAAGTGCATTGAGGTCAAAGGAATAGCCACTTTGCACCCTCATCATATCAAGAGGGTAATATGTGTTCCTATTAGGAAGGTTGGAGAGTCGGTCGGTGAGGGAGTGGCATTTGGTTACAATTAAAGTTTGTATATGAATAAGAGATTTGCTTTGGTATTAAACTAGAATCGTATTAAAAATAAAGAATAATAATGCAAATCGCCTCCACGACCTGACCACATGCACTTTATAACAAATGGACTAAACAATCTTTTATCAATAAATTATTGAGGAAGGTTAAGAATCAGATATTTAAGTAAGCGCCATATTATGTATTTAGTTTGTTTGAACTCTTGATTTTTTGCATATGCATAATGCTTTTTGTTGTTGGTTGACATTTTTGTTTCATATTTACCCTCTTATCGATTGTAAGGGATGGATTTTTTTTTTACAGTGCACTTTAGCTGGGGTAGAGCCATAATGGTCAATATTGATTGAAAATTTAAGTCGTGCTTTGATGTTTGAATGGAAAACGTTTCATATGTAGCAAAAAATTTATTAAATCAATAAAATAACTATTTAGCACCAGCACCGGCCGGCTTTTTGAAACAATTTAAATTGCGTTGAAAGAAGTACAAACAAATACTTGCTCTATATCGAGCAAGTCAAAATACGAAACATGTACATACATATAACAATAATTAGGTATGTTTCTTATGGGTCGAGGTCAACTCCCAATTTTTGTTTGTAATTTTTCACTTCGCAATTTGTTGTCTCGTTTTTTATCTTTTCGCATTTGATTGCGTTTTGCAATTTTTTTAATGTGGTTTGTGATTGTGTCGTGAAAATTTCTTTTCGCATTATTCACCTTGCAAATTTTACCTGGTATCAGAAGATTGAGCGCGAATATGTCGAATTCCTTTGAAATAAAAAGTTGACTATTTTCGGACTAAAGTCGCTTTTTTTCGGACAAAAGTTGCTTTTTTTCCGAAAATCATGATCCATAGACAAGAAAAAGTTGCTTTTTTTCCCCTCAGATCAACTTTTCTTGAATCTCGATTTGATAGCAAGATTCACACATATTTGCACACATACTTAACAGATTTGATTTCTTCTGTCAGGCGAGCCGTTTAATTGTGTAGTTTGGTTTATTTTAATATAGATTTCTCAAATAAAATAATTTTAAAATAATCTATTGTACGTGAACCTTGTTGTTAATAGTGCAATATGTTAATAAAGTGAACTTAAGTGAATTGTTTAGATCGCTTCTATAAAATATACACCACACAATTACAGAAAAAAAGCAACTTTGTTGTTTCAACATCCATAGGAAGGAAAAAAAGTCAACTTTTCCGATCAAATCTGAAAAAATCTAAAGGAATTCGACATTAAACTCATTCAAACCATCCGCCACAGGTTACATAATTGTAACATGCGTTAAAATAATTCAACAGAATACCCATCCAATTTTATGATTGAATATGGTACGCTAATCTTTCAGGAATATCAAAAAAATTAAAAATGGTAAGATTGTGGTTACTTAAGTTAGCGGCCATTTTGAAAAAAAAACGCGTTGTCTTAAATATCTTAATACATAATGACTTATTTGACATAAGAGCTTTTCAATAAAAAACATGATGTTCTATTTTTCTTGTCTAATATTTGTTTTAATAATTATTTCACTTCATGAGTTACATATATGTCTTGATTTTTTTTTTATTTGCAAAATTTGGAAATAAAACTAAACTGTAATATCCAGTAACTTCTTAAGTTTTATATTTTTTCGACACACCTGAAAGACCAGAAAACCATATTATATATGCAATACAAAAATTGTACTGGTATTCTATTGTAAGAAAAAATCTCTGCCGACTACTGGCCAATTAGACGGCTGAATCAGCACATATCTGGATTGTCAAATTTTACAATAAACTTTATTTTATATTTTTTTTTTAAATAATTAAAGAAATAGCAAGGAAAAGTGAGTCAAAAGTAATTTTAATAATTAATGTTTATATTTTGTTAAGTGATTGATTCAAAGATGTCCCAAATAAAAACATAGAGGCATTTATGTGCAAATCAAAGAATAACGTGAAGGTGAAGCTTCAAAAGAATACAGTTTCTAACGAGTTTTTGTAACGAGGTTACAAGTTTTGTTTTTATTCATTTTATAACGATTCCATTTCTTCCAGTTGATGTTATAAATTTATGAGTAATGATTCTGTCAGTGAATCGGTCGTTAAAGTCTTAAGAATAAAAATTCGATAAAAAAATATTTATGACCAAAACTTAAAAAAGCGAAATCAAAATCTTAGTCATATTGGTATTAACAACAAAAACATATATTATTCATCTAACTGTATTGTCGAAATTAAAATAATAATGCCCGATTCCATCTTGAACTGTAACTAGGAAAACGTTGTAAAATAATAAAATAAAAAAACGAAGTTTTATTTTACAACAAGTTTTAACTTAAAACGAGTTTTAATCAATTCGAACGAGTGCGTTATTAAATCAGGTTAATTACGAACTAAAAAAACATAAAACAAAACTTCTTCGAGCATTCATGCTCCAACTTGCACTGAAATATTCCTTAAAAGGTCCGAGACTTAAACAATTTTTTTCTTATATTTTTTTTTGTATAGATTCTTTATTATAATTTTGGTAGAAAAGTCATTTTTAAAACGGACAATTATTCTACCACGCAATCCAACAAAAAAAAAAAACTCATACTCAAACAACGGTCAACTTAAAAAGCACACACAATAATAAGCCATTCAAACATATCTATACAAAGGACATATACTTTTTTGCAAATCCCTGGCTAGAACTGTATGTAAAGAAGACAACACACCAAGGAGTAATCCTTTTTTTACAACGCGCTTGGCTAGCGTCATTGCCGAAATTAATCAATAAAAATGAGTAGGTAACGTAAAAATCTGAGAAAAATTCAGTTCACACTTCCTAGGCTGACTAAACTAAAGACATTCGTTTTAAATTCAAAAAAAAAAAAAAAAATGTTAAAACAATGCTTACATCGACTCATGTTAATATGATGACATATGGAAGGATATATTTTCGTTGGTAAAGTACTTTCACAGTATATTAAGAAAACGCGCGCACTAAAAGAGGATACGCGCCCGAATTTTATCGATGTGCTATTTTGTGTGTTTTTTTAACTTCTCGTCTTTGTTTTAACACAATTGAGATATATTTATTGATTTTGTTTAAAAAGTTTAAGTTTGTATTTATGAGATAAAATATTTGACCAAAAATGTTGTCTGATCAATTTAAAAATTTTAACCCGAGACATTAGACTTCGTTGAGGAACCGCTCGTAATAAATAAAACTCGAAGACTAAAAATGTCACCGTACGTACATTTCCCTACACATGGATTTCTCTCTATAAGCACCCTCTTAATGAAAAGGAAGCCTTTTGCTGTTTTGTTTTCTTCACTCTGCTTACGTTAGTCTATCGCAAATGAAACCGCACACTGAAATTTCAATCGGGTATATTGAATTTTTACATTTCGGGTCAAAAGAACGAAGCTTTTTGCTTTTCCTACCCTCAAATATTCAAGCAATGTCGCTGTGAAATAGCAAAGAACAGGACACTAGCAAAAATTGACAGAATTAGAGAGTAAGCTTTTTATGCTCTATGTTGAACTATGAAAGCAGGTTGAAAGAGGAATTGATATCAAAACAGAGAGAAATTAATATTAAAAGTTTTATTTTATATAAATTTTAACAGAGTCACATTTTATCTATTTTAATGCATTGATAACAAAATCTACCCTCTTTAGGGAATTCGGCAAAGAGAAATTTCTTAAAAGTAACAAAAAAGAGAGTCAGTTTAGAGACGAAAAAAAGAATTAATTTAATCGCTCTTTTGTTTCAAGGAAAACGGAAGTCCCGCAAGGACAATGTTGTTAGTATGATGATGAATATGTACGAAAATAGGGAAGGGTGATGATGAACGCGCTTTTCTCATTCGTTCATTCGTTCGTCTATTTCAGGACTGTACTTCACTTCATGATGTAGGAGTAAGTGTAAGAAAAAAAAATATTGATTAATATTCACGGGTGATGGACCGATTTTATCAAATTTTATGGAACTTAGAAAAGCTTCTTTTTTTGAACTTGCATGAATGGCTTTCTTTCCATATGCTTGATAAATCCATAATATTACCGTTATGTTTTAAGTCATAAAATATCGAATAGATATTCGAAGCAGAAAAAGTCCATAAACTAGCACGTGCTTTTAAATTTGACAACTCGTTATATTATTCGTTATATTATTTCAAAATCTCTGATAAATTCCTCGTTTCTTATTTAGAACGGAATTCATTACATTACATAGTCTTCATTTAAATCAAAATTTTTCTTAATTGAACTTCTCAGGAAATTTCTGGTCACTTGAGGGAATGCTTTTGAGGGAATTTTCAAGCATTTACTTGCTGATGATTTTCTTAGTTCGTATTATAATTAACAATAAATTTAAGCAACCGCTTTCACTTATGTTATTGCAATCAAAACTCAAGTGTAGTCAGAGGTTTAAGAGCTATGTATACGCTATTACCTTATGCATTTCCTTGTTTTATCGCTTTTTTTTTTATAGAGAGTGCTCCGCCGAAATAGCCAGTTGCGTTCCTCCCCTGAAACAATTCAACCGCAATACTCGTACTGCAAGGAATGCCCATGAGTTCACCCTTGAGCCCAACTTCGGACGAACAGTTAAGTACAGAGAGTCTTTTTTAGCCGCACTACACGAATGTGGAATGCTTTACCCGGCTCTGTTTTTCCCCTCCATTATAATCTTCAAGCATTCAAAACCAATGTGTATCGGTATCTCCTTTCAACCCCTATACAATTTTCCTAAACGCTCGTACTGTGTTAATCATATAAAGGGTATTCATAATCCCTTGAGTGCGCGCAAAATATAAACCAAAAAAAAAAAATGTTATTCTTTTTTGAAATAACAGACATATTCTATTCTTTTTTTAATTTATTTATTCCTTTAATATTTTAAAATCACGACTATCAAATATCATTTCATGGTACAAGTTTCGAATGATTAAGATCAATATATTTACGAGGCCTTTTGCTGTTACGAGTTACTCTGTCTTCGAATTGAGTGTTAATGTATTGAAACCGCGTTGGCAAAATTATATATTTTGATTTCAGTCCTATAAGATTGTAGACCATAACGTAAAAAAAAAGAATGAATGAATCGGGAATCTTTTTTCCCACGAAGTTTTTCCCATATTAGAAAAATCTTTATTGAGAAGAACTGTATACATATCAGGGAAAAATTCCGTGGGAAAAATGTTTCCCACGTTTCATGTTTATTTTTATCTTGGTCAAACGAATTGTAGAAAAAATATGGAACAATCTTGCATATTTAATATCATTTTAACATTTTGTTAGTTTAGGTTCGAAAAAAGAAAAAAAAAAAAAGAGTTGATTACGAAAATATTAGCCAAAGTAAGAAATGTATGAACTTCAATCGATATTTTCATGTTGTCTGACTTCCATGAAGAAACGACGCATTTGTTGTCCTTTGGTCAACATTGGTCTAAGCTATTAGTATCAGATCAAACCCGGCCTGAAGTTTATATATGTATGTATGTAGATATGTTTTCGGTTTCATACTTTTGGTTTGCAAATTTGACTCTTTTTATCTTGTATTCGTAAAACTTCACTTCATTCCCTAAATGTGTATATAATATGTATGTATTAATATCTGCATCCACATATATATATATAAGAGAGACACATTCCAAGAGAGTTTTTGACTATTCGTTTTTGTGCACTCATTCTTTAAAGAAATAAAAGCTCATCAGACCCACGTGGTAAGTACAAACGGTTCAAGTTGTTTATGAAAACAATAACCTCACTAGAATGTGTTTGTGTAAGTTTTTGGTTAAAAAAAAAAGAGTGATGAAATTTTAAAGTATATTTTGTTTATGTAGAATTACAAAAAAAACCGTGTCAGCGACATACGGCAACGATGCACTAAAGTTATTTTGAAGTTTTATAAGATTAAATTTACATCAAAACTGATGCAGTTCAATAGCAGATATTTCGCATGTGAAGAATGTTCTCAAAAACCGGAACCGGAAGTCGAAGTTGTTCCGGAAATTGCTTGCATTCAAACTGTTGTTGATGAAAAACATTGCTTTGTAACATTACGAAGATTGATAATATATATTTTGAGATGTTGCAAGTCGAAAGTGTACGAAGAGTAAGTTACACGCAGGTCCCGTAACTCGGTGACTGCGGAGGCAAATAGCAAATAAAGAGCTTTTACAGTTTTTTTTTTTTTTTTGCACTAAAAAGAATGCTGATGAAAAAAATAATCAATCAAATATGGGCTGCTCTGTGTTACCTTATATTTTCCTCCTTAAACTTGGAAAAAAAAATAGATGTCTCTTGCGTTGTAGGTACATACCTATACGCGTTAAATTAATTTTGAAATGTGCAAAAAAGCTTCTAACGTGCTCTTTTAGAACTCAAATCTATGTGTTTGGGCTTGATTTTCTGTTTGTAGATATTTTGAAATTGATATTATAATTATTGAAAATGTTTCGATTCCATGAAAAATATTTAAAGGAATCATCTTCATATTTCCTTCTTTGAATTTTTAAACGTCGGTACACTATAGGGAGTATGTACACTTTAAAAAAAATTTTTTTTGTATATTTAGTTATTTTTGTGAAATTTTAATGATTCTTATTCTAATACATTATATCAAGAAACCATATCATTTCATCTTAATATAAAATTTCACACCATTTCTGTGAACACGCGTACCTATATATTTATTTTTATGTACATACATACATGCCTAAAATTTCCGTTTCCGCTGAACACATTAGGTATTTATCATAGAGAAAAAAAAATACAAAAAATCAATTTTCATTCGCAATTTTACCATGGGACTATCCTTTTTACTTTTATTCTGATGGGCGTAGTATGGGGGCAGATGAATTGGAGTTTGGGGATTTAAAAGTAAGTTCGTTATACGTCAACTTTATTACATAAAAGGTGTGAGAAAAAGGGTAGCCAATGAACTATATACATATTAGTTATTAATGAAGGGCTTTTGTTTTATGAATGCAGATTTTGCATGTTAATTCAATTTTTGTTAACTTTACTGTAAAATTAAAAATTCAAATAAAAAAATCAATAAAAAATTATATAAACTATTAAAATCAAAACTTAAAAAAAATGCAATATTGAATTTTAATGAAAGTCTCCAAAGAAGTCTTTCTGGTATGTAATGTATGTAATAGTAAACAAATTTGGAAAGGCGTTTAAGTAAATGTATCATATTGTGCGAATTCGAGAAAGTGTTAAATGGAAATGCAATACTTTTAGTGCTGTTGTAATTCCATGTAAAAAAATGTTTCAAACAAAACATCATCAAAAGGTAGGTATGCCTATTGAAAAAGGTTTATAGATATTACATCAAAGGTCAATCAGACGATGGAAACAAAACATTTTCAGAAAATTTGTTGCCATATAACTTTTTATTATTACCTACTTCAGTTAACTTTTTAAATTTTAATTGCAAACATAATTGTAAATAATTTACAGTTTTGAATTTCTGATAGAAATATTTTTTTTTTATTTAAAAATAAAAAAAAGGCCATCTGGTTCCATCCAGGATCGAACTGGAGACCTTCTGCGTGTAAAGCAGACGTGATAACCGCTACACTATGGAACCGTATGAATTTTGTGTTTAAAGTGGTTATTTGAATACATTTTGCTTTTTTACCAAATAAACCACTTGCATGACTTTTGCGTGTTGAATTCGAATCAGCTGATAAACAAATTCAACATACGTTTTGACGTTTAAATCTATTTCACCACACAAAGAAAAAAAAAAACACGTAAAACACCGCGTATTAGCAGAAGGATCCGCAAAACACACACTTTATTTTTTAAAAACATATTATTAAACAAGTAAAACACATGTATATTTTGTAAAGATTTGATAAAAATCCATCCAGTTGGATAATGAGTTTTCTGCTCAACTTTTTCCGTGTCTTAATCGAAAAAATGATGCAAATACTCTCAATAGGTCAAAAGACTATCAAGAGCACCTTAAGCATCTATGTAAAAACAAACACAGGAAACACTCTTGCTGTTGATCTGGATCCAAAATGGGACATCAAAAATGTAAAAGAAATAGTTGCACGACAACTTGGACTGCTGCCAGATGAAGTCAAGATTATTTTTGCTGGCAAGGAATTATCTGATTCCACAACTATCGAGGTGAGTTAAGTGAATTAATTCTTGAGTCTCAAGCACTAAAGGTAACAATCATTTGATAGGAATGTGATTTAGGTCAACAGAGTGTTCTGCATGCAATCAAGACTAGACCTAGACAGGACTATATCGAAAAAAGGCGACTCGAGTCAACTTTAACAGAAGAAGAATCACAAGAAGAACCCTCAAAGCCATTATGTGAGACGCTAGTCGACTTGCAGCTGGAAAGTGATGAACGAATTAACATAAGCGAAGAAAGTATGGAAAAACGCTGAAAAACTATACTTCCAATTAAATATTGTTATATCTATTTTCCAGACCGTGAGAGATCAAAAGCGCATTTCTTTGTGCATTGTTGTCAGTGCTCCAAATTGTGCAGAGGCAAGCTAAGAGTTCGGTGTTCGTTGTGCAAGGGAGGAGCATTTACTGTTCATAGAGATCCAGAATGCTGGGATGATGTATTGAAGTCTAGAAAAATTCGTGGCCACTGCGAGAGTAAGGAGGAAGCTTGTGTTGTAAGCTAGAAAAAAGAATTATCTCTGGATAGAGAGACAATTTTCGATCATAATATTTCATTTAGGACAACGATGAAGGCGACCCACCATTTGCAGAATTTTATTTCAAATGCGCTGAACATCCATCGGGCGGTGAAAAAGACTTTGCTGCTCCACTTAACCTAATCCAGGTTAATATTAAAAATGTCCCTTGCTTAGCTTGCACCGATGTAAGGTGAGTTGGCTTTATCTCTCATTGATTGAATTCTTACTAGTTTTTATTAGCGAGACTGTTCTTATTTTTCCTTGTGAATCGAAACACGTCACATGCATCGATTGCTTTCAGCAATATTGTCGATCGAGATTGATGGAACGCCAACTAATGCTTCATCCTCAATATGGATATACCCTTCCATGTCCAACTGGCTGTTCAGGATCATATATATCCGAGATCCATCATTTTAAACTTTTATCAAAAGAAGAGTATGGTAGGTATCAACGTTTTGCAGCAGAAGAGTATGTTCTGCAAGCTGGTGGGGTATTTTGTCCACAACCTGGATGTGGAATGGGCCTTCTAGTCGAGCCAGATTGCAAAAAAGTCACTTGTGAGGGTGGCTGCGGAGTGAGTTCTGTGTGCCTCATTATTTTTTTTAAGTATTTTACATAATGGTTTTCTTAGTACGTTTTCTGTAGAAATTGTCTTCAAGGATATCACATCGGAGACTGTCTTCCAGAGAGTTCAACTGTATTAAATGTTGGCAATTGTGAATATGCTTTTGACCCTAATGTTTGTTCTTGTCGTTTAGCTTGTTTTGGTTTATTTTTTAAACTTGTGTTTATTTAGAGAGCTGCTGATGCTCGATGGGTTGATGCTAGTTCTATTACCATCAAAGTCTCAACCAAGCCATGTCCAAAGTGCCGTACTCCAACAGAAAGAGATGGTAATTGTTGTCGTGTCTACATGTGGTTTTCAAATTGATTTATAACAAAATTCTAGGTGGCTGTATGCATATGGCTTGCACACGAGCTGGATGTGGTTTTGAATGGTGCTGGATTTGTCAGACTGAATGGACAAGAGATTGCATGGGAGCTCATTGGTTCGGTTAAATTGAAAATCAAAATTAAAGTAACAGTGATTTTTTAATGAAATTTATCATGTACTAGAAACATACTCGAAACATAATCGAAACGCTTGTGAAGGGTTGAGTTGAATAATATATTTTGATAAATTATTACTATTATATTCAAGCAAACCTTTATTTTGTTCCCAGGTATTTCTAAATTTAGAATAGTAGTAGATTAAAAAAAACAAGCATGTTGGCCAAGAAATGAAAAAAATAAGTTCCAGCATTTGAGCTGCAATTTTTTTTTTTATTTTAACACCTTAATCTTATATACAATTTATTCTAAGCGTCATGTGCAATGTCGTTTTCTAGTTCTAGATTCTTTTCAGCCTCTAGGATTGCTTTCAGTGATCTATCGTCGTCATCACATTCAATATCTTCAACTTCTTCTCTCGGCATGACATCTTCTTCCATTTTCACACCTTTTCGGTGTTTATACTTTTTCTTTGCCATTGTTTCGTCAAATTCTACAATGTACCGATTGTAATTGGAATAACCATCGGGCTTTTGTGTCATATACTCTGAGTTCACAGGGAAGTCCAAAACTTCTGGAACCATAAATGCAAATAGCCACCCTACTAGTGGGGTCGTTCCAAATGTATAACTTGCTTCTTTGTGATAAAACAAAAACCCATCTAACTCTGGGCAGTTGTCTTCCCAAAGGGGAAAACGCTGCAGACCCACTGAGACATTTGTTGTGTTTTCAAAATCGTAAAATTTTATGCACTCAAAGGAATACGGATTAATGTCGCTAATTTCGTTGTAGGAGTTTTCCACAAATTTAGAAGTCAACCAGAAAAATCTAAATTGTGCTTCGCAGTTGATTAGATCCTGATTTCCGAAGGCCAAAGCGTCGAGTATGTAGAATGTGTTTTTGTCATCAACATAAACACAGTCGAGTATTGTAACATCACTTGATGAACCTACGTTTCCCGGCAACACCGATTGGAAAGTATCCACTAAGCGTCCAGCTTTGCTGTACATCTCAGTACAGCCATTACATGCAATTATCATGCAACGTTGACCTTTTGGACACGGAACTAAAATCCAATCGTTTAAATTTTCTGGTTTTTCCTTCATCCATTCAGAAAGCTGGAGTTTCGCATCGCTTCGGTATTTATTTTTGAACGTTCTAACTGTGTACTTGGATTTGCCTTCATGCTTGCCGGTCGTCGAAACGATGTTCTGAAAATTCCTTGATTCATCTTGGAAAAGGGAACGATGAAGTTTTTGTTCTTTTAGAAGCTGCTTACGTCGTCCTTCTTGTACATCAGGTCTGTTTTTTGATTTATAAAGATCTGTGAATTTCGATTCCCGATTTTCCATTGCAATCGGAAACTATAGTTTTAAGAAATTAGATATCTAGTTTTCTATCCTAGCTTTGGTTTTTGGGTTAAAAAAATTATAAACAAACAAAAACAAAACGTCAGTCGAAAAAACAGTGATGCCAGAAACAATCGAGCCGAAGTTAGTTAACGTTTACTCCACTACTCCGATTTTTATCCTGAACTAATACAGCGCGCTCCGAGCAAGCTCTGATCGAAAAAAGAAACACAAGTTGAGCGCTCGGAGCTAAAAAAGAAACACAGATCTATTTTTGAAAGTGCTCTGCTCACTGCTCAGAGCTAAAAAAGAAAAAAACGCCTAGGATAAATTGATGGAGTAGACCGAGCACGAAGTAGGGCACAGCCAACTTCATGCAGTTTTCAAAGCTCATGCTCTACTCCGTGCTCTGCTCAGAGATAAAAAAGGCCTATTGTTGACAAATTGAATATTGAACGTTTTATTTAAAGTATGCCGCATTAGGGGGGGTTCACATTCAACTGCAAGTTCGATAAGCGTGGCATGATAAGGTCAGTTTTAAAAGTGTGAACACTTCTACATGCGGCTGGTCAAGTGGCATGATTGTTTTCAAAATATTTTGATATTCTGCTGATGATTATGGTGTGTGAAAACCCCTGTTAACATAATATTGTATTCGATAATGCAGTTTGCTTTCGTCACAATGTTCGTAAACATTAATTTGCAAATGTAGTTTGCACGCAGATGATATTTTCGAAAACGACCGAAGTTGTTACGATGTTTTGAAACAACTAGTTTCAAATTTGACTACTAGTCGCGCATACAAATATAGCATTCTTGGTAGCACTTTTTTCACATTTGCAACGCATCTCATCTGACAAGCGCGTTAAAGAAATAAAAATTCTTTTTCGGATCAAGAAAGATTTTATTTCATTTTCTTATTTTTTAATTGTTCGATTTAATATAAAAGACTTTATTCAACTTAACCCGAAGTTTAAAACGTAAGCATACTTAAATTCACAAAATCATACTTCCATTCACCTTAAACTACTAGAAAAATAGATTTATAAGTTTGTGCAGAGTGTTTACATATATTCCAGGAGCCAAACAAACAAAAAAAAACTCATGAGTTACCCGCGTAATTTCGACACTGAACTAAGCAAAAATCTATCCTGGCTGCTACGACATGGTGCTATTAAAGAGGGACTTCCCATGGCTTCTAATGGATTCATCCCTCTCGATTCTATCTTATCGCACCAGAATTTTTGCCATCGCTATACAGCGGAGGATGTTATGCGAATAGTTGAAGCGGACTCGAAAAATCGATACACCGTCATCACTTGCCCGAGTAGTAAAAGACTCCTTATAAAAGCCAACCAGGGTCATTCGATGGGTGAAGTATCGGAACTGAATTTGACAAAGGTTCGCTGTGCGTCAGAGTTACCACTTGTGGTTCATGGAACGTTCTATAAGAATCTACCGGCTATTAAAAGACTGGGTTTGAAACGTATGAACCGCAATCATATACATTTCTCGGCGTCGGATAAGCTGAGGCCAGGCACTGAAAGAGTCAGTGGTATTCGCCACAATTGTGAAGTTCTAATTTACATTAACACTGAACTTGCTCTCGGCAAGGGAATAGAGTTCTATCGCTCGGAAAATAATGTGATCTTGAGTCCTGGATTGGCTGGCGTTATAAGTCCAGAGCTCTTTTCTAAAATTGTTGATAGAAAAAGCGGCCAAGATATTCCTTTTTAAAAATAGATAAATATACATATACTCAATATACTCGTTTGTTGTGCGTTGTACGTTATATTGTACAAAAGTTATTTTTTAAGAAATAAGTAGAATTAAGTCGAATTAATTGAATATTCTATAGCAGTGAATACGACAGTCGTTTTTTTACAATCTGCGAGCCACTTGTAGCAGCTACACAACTCCACAAATGTAGATAGCCCAATTTAATGTTTCTATTTCTAACTAATTTATTTTTTATTTAATTTTAGCTAGTAACTTATAATGAAGGAAGAATCAAAAAAAGAAGGATCAACAATCACAGATCTGTCTGACAACAACAGCACAATCGTGACTGATTCTGAAAGAGAGCATCTGGAATGTAAAATTTGCCATCAACCATTCGAGAGTCTACCGGATGTTCTTAAACACGAGCTGATCAATCATTCTGCCACTAGAACTGAGAAAAAACTTCCAGTCAATCAGTTGAAGAGAAAAGTGAATGCTGTTTTAAAAACAATCAATGCCGAAGAGGAGAAAATTTTTCGTCAAAAACTAAATGAGGCTATTAACCACTGTGCTAAGGGAAAGGAACTCAGTGTTATTTTTAAAAAGTACACTATCGACGATGATGATCTCATATGTATTTATTCGCACATCCATACCAGCTTGCAGATGGAATTAGATAGAATCGGGCCATACCACATTGAAACTTTTGGATCGATCGCAAATGGATTGGCTTTAAAAAGTAAGTAAAGTTTGTATTAAAGATAACGTGACCATTTTTGGGTTTATCCTTTAAGTTAATGTTCGGTATCATCTAACTGAAAAAAAAAAATCTTCACAATGATCAATGGTCTGTTTACAGGAGATTTTAGTAAGATTGTCTTATTTTTTCAAAAACAGCACTCTAAGTAGCACTCTACGTAGGGGTTGAGAGAAATGGGGAAGCTAACACACAGGGGCTAACGCACAGGGACAAAAGAACCCGTCACAGGACTTTAACCCTATTGCAGAATAGGTGAAAATGGTAGGTGAGCGAAAACCTTTTTCTCAGAATCAAATCTCATTTTTATTGGTTTCTCGTATAAAACGACACGATAGAAAAAACGACAGCTGTCGTAAGCAATGAAGAAGAAATAAAGGAACGGGTGTTGTGCACACGTATAGTGTTCATGAGTGAGGCACCAAAATGTTTGCATACATTTAAACATTTAAACTAAATGTCATTTTGTCACGGCAAGAGCAGCAGGAGGTGGCGAGTTAGCTCGCACCGCTGCTGTCAAATGCATATAAAGAAAAAACAACTCATAATAAAATAATAGTGCCGCATTCTTTTCGCAGAACATCACTTCCTGTATTTCTTCTTCATTGGTCGTAAGTGACAAACGATAATGGTAATATACATGACTATTGATGCTTTCGTAAGTGACAGACGATAAGAATAAATGGCATGATTATTCAAACCCTTACCGTTCTCGTTTGTCGCCTAGGACACTGTCGTGTCGTTTTTTACGACAATCGACAACGGTAATAGGCATGATTATATTTTTCTGAGCTAATTCCAGCTATCGTATGACGAATAATTTAATTTTTTAAAAACAAGCTGGCATTAGTTCAAAAAAATGAGAGGATTAGCTCAGACAAATGAGATTTGAGACTGAGATAAAACATTTCGCTCACCTACCATTTTCACCTGAAGGGTTTTTCTGTCCCTGTGTAATCACTCAATGTGATTAGAAACAAAATCAATTCGAAACATAGTGCAAAAAGATCCAAACACTGGAAAAAAATTCCCAAAATTGAAACAAGCCAAAATGCTGCAATTAATTAACTCATTTAAGACCGTTTTTTCTGGTTAAATTTTCTTAAACATTTTAAACTTTTTTTTTCCCCTTCTGTTGTGTTATGTGAAAGTTTCCTAGAAATTATTATAATGTTTTACATAAACAAGTACAAGATCATCTTTTCTTGAATCTTTTAGCAATGAGAATAAAAACAAATAAAAGTTAAATAAACGAAACAAAATGTTACTCTCTTTTCAGCAAGTGACATCGATTTACACATTTCTTGTTCGAACTCACAAGTTGACCCCAACATCACTTACAAACACATCACAAGAGTTCTCTACCGCAGTAAACAATTCTCCGATATTGTACCTATTCGAAAAGCTCGAGTTCCTATCATTAAATGTGTCCATATTGCTACTGGTTTTAGTCTTGACATCAATACCTCCGAGTCATATGGTGTGCACAACAGTGAATTCATCAATGAACTTAATCAATGTGACAACAGAATTTATAACCTAATGCTGTTTCTTAAAATCTGGTTTAAAAATATGCACATTTATGGAGCTTTCAATATGACTAATTACTGTCTCCTAACTTTAATTATATTCTACCTTCAAAACTGTAAGAATCCGGTTTTGGCCTCGATAAAGATTCTCCAAAAAAATGCACCAAAACGCATAATAAACGGCATCAATTTCGGATTGAACACACGATGGATTCCAATGGATTCTAGTCAAGATGTTCATCAATTGATAAAAGGATTTTTTGAATTTTATAATTCATTTGACTTTGACAATCTTATTATTGCTCCGTATTTGGGAAAAGTCATCAAAAAAGTCGATTTCCAAAACAAATTGTTCAAATATCCCGAATATGAGGCGCAAATGCGAATGATATTTGACACCACAGGTGAACCAGCAGAAGAGCTCAAGACAGTGAGTCCAGTATGTGTGCAGGATATGTTTTGTCTTAATATAAACATCGCCAAAGGCCTGTCTGAGATCCATGTACAATATTTAAAAAAAAGCATCACAATGGCTCATAAAAAGTGTTGTGAGCCAAACATATCTACGAAAAAACTATACACATCATTGCTTGTTGATATCATCGATGAGCTTGGACAGATGTTCCCTGTAACTGAATCGCAACCAATAAATGTTGGAGATCCGCTTAGTTTTGACATAGTACCACGAAAGAATGAATTAAAATCTTTAGCAAAATTCGCAGAAAACCCAATTAATTTAAAGAAACTGTGGGCCAAAGAATACATTGAAGCTGTTGAACAAATAATAACTGGTGTTTATAAAATCGACATGATGTTATTGTCACCAACGGAAAACAACAAATTTAAGAAAATTGATGAAACCGAAGAGCTGCCTCTACCCTGCAAATACTCTATAAGCTCATCGGTGGATTTATGGACGGGACGTCAAATGCCACGAAATAATGTTCCTTTTATGGAATATCAATTGGCACAGACTGAAAAACTTCAAGCTGAACGAAGACAGAAGTCGAATTTTGCGATACATTTCAAGGGATTCATCACCATAACTATAGCTAAAAATTTTAATTCCGTACATGTGGAAGCGAGCAGTATTGAAACCCTTTGCAAGAAGAATCCTCTGCGTAAGTTTTTCGGAGCCCTTAAGTGTTCCATGCAGAATTATAATTTAAAACAAAGAATTCATCAGCTGGAAAGTCAGCTGCACAAAAAAGTTCAAAGTTCGTGATACGTTGGGTAATAAGACTTAAACAATATATATTTTATGGTTTATTTAAAGCAATTACAGTTTTTCAACATAAAATATTAAATTGATATCCATGTGGCCAGAGACAAGGATACTTTCAGTTTTGTGTGTTCTAGTTCAGTTAGTTTCAATGGGATTTATGCTTTGTGGAATAAACAAATTAAGTTTAAGTGAATTATATAAATATTTAGAACTTCAACTGGCAAATTTAAATAAGATTTAAATGATTGTTTTATATTTGATTAACGTAAATCCAAAATTTCTCTGTAGAGTTATTTGTTTAATGCTATTAATTTGAGACCGCTCAAAGGTTAAGCATTTAGTGAAAACAGAAAAATCTATACAAGAAATTATTTTATCAATGTAACACCATCAATATGAAGAAACCTACTATAAAAAAAATATAATAAAAAAAACCTTGAGTACCGAAAAAATCACATTAAATAGAATAGACAATTGTACTGGAACACAAAAATTTGTCCAAGTCTGCTGACCAATGGATCATCGTTAGTTTAAAAAAAAAAAACGAACATGGGATTAATATTTTGAAAATTGGTAGATTTGTAATTTTTTCAAATTTATGTAGCAAGTCTTATTTGTTTTGATTGGTATTATGGTTTCTCTCAACTGAGCTACAAATTAATTAAATCAGTAATTTCCTGATTTCATTAACTCCATCAGTTAACAAATCTACACATTTCTGACCAAATGAAAGTCAATTTGACGTTGATAGCGCTCAAATGCCATTAAGTTTTAACACAATTGGGCAGAAATGTGCAGTTTTGCGAACTTCTAAAACAGGGCTTATTTAAGAAAATACATTTAAATAATCCAATAAATGCTCAAACATAAGATGAAGACAGAAGTATTGGACAAAATCCTAGGTGGCTGCTGAGGGAGGTGGGACAGATTCAAAGTTTTCTCTTTTATGGTTTTTAAATACATCTCAAAATTAGTTACAATCAGCACGAAAAACCTTTACAAAAAATACAAAATTATAAAATATGTAACTTTTTTAAATTTATCTTTAAAATAACCCTATTCGTTTACTGTTCGTTTATTGTCCAAATCTGCCGATTTGTGCGGTTTTGTACATTAAATGAACATGGCAGTATCTGAAAGAAGTAACGACATTGAAGCACAGATAATAAATATACAGATGTCCCATGCCCATACAAAAATATGTCACTAGTTTTTTTTCCCATTGGGTGTTCATGCTGCAATATTTTCAACCATGAGCATCCAATGGGAAAAAAACTAGGGACATATTTTGTCGTTTAAAAAAAATATATGTATTTGAAAACAAAACTGATGGTGATAACGCAACAATTAAGCTGTCGATCTTTCGGGCAAAACTGCCTTAATAATAAAAAATTAACTGTAAATTAAAGTTAAATTTTCAAGAAAACTAATTAATGTATTACTAATGTTCTGGACCAGTAAATAATTGCCTTTATGTTGAGTGTGAAATATTGTTAATCCATGGAAATAAGACTTAAAATTACAGTGAATTTTTGTTAATAAGCCTAATAGTGTACTAACAGTAGAAAATTCTTTTGCAATCGTGTTTTATGATAGGGGTGAAAGGACAACCGTAATTTTTCAAATGTGGGCTTATTTTATTTTAGCCGGGCACTAAAAAAAAGTCGGTTTTATGATAGACCGTTTTATATTACTACACGAAAGTTCTAAGTCTATTGACCGAGGAGATACTCACTCTCAAAGTATTTCGCAAATCCACTTATCCATCGCTGAAGGTAATTCACATAAAATGCAAAAAAAAAAAACAACTGGAGCGTGTAGGATGGGTCAAAGCAGGAAAAAAATAGGGGAGAGAGGGTCTATCGCCCCTTTCGTTCGGCCGTTTTCTAAAAATTCACTTAAAAGAGATACAAAATTAAGCGGGAATGCCCCGCTACACCTCTTCGAAAAGCTATAAATATATTCTTTTACTTCATTTTATAAATAATTTAATTTAAGTGAATGGTTTTTGAAAAATTAATTTTTAAAATAAAAATTTTGATTTATTTTTAAATTTAAATTCATTTTTTTTTTTCAAAAATTTACCTAATTAAGTACTATTTTCTTTTTCAAAATAAAATGATCTTGTTAATTTTTAGTCAAAAACAGAAAACCGGACTCTTACCGAAAAAAAATTAAAAATTAAGAAAACCACCTCTTTTAAAGGAAACAAAAAAAAATAGTTTTTCTTAGAAGAGGTGGTTTTAATTTATTTGATTATTCTCAAAAGGTACGAAACATATGTATAAGTATCCGGTTTTCTGTTTTTGGCTAAAAATTAATTAAAGCATTTAATTTTGGAAAAGAAAATAATTCTTTATTACGTAAAATTAAAAAGAAAAATTAGTTAAATTTTGTTTGAAAATTGATTTTTCAAAAACCATTCACTTATGTCGAATTCCTTTCATTTTACCAGATTTGATCGGAAAAGTTGACTTTTTTCCTTCCTATGGATCTTGAATAAAAAAGTTGTTTTTTTTTTTCTTTGATTGTATTGTGTATATTTCTGTAGAAGCGACTACCATTTAATCATTCACTATACTATTGACAAATTGCACAATTTTCAACAAAATTCACGCACAATATATTGTTTTCAATTAAAATCAACCAGACTACACAATTAAAATGCTCATCTGACAGAATGAAAATAAAATCATTTAAGTGTGTGTGAATCTAGCTACAAATATATATTCATATCGAACTCCGAAAAGTTGATCTGAAGGGGAAAAAAGCAACTTTTTTGTCTATGGATCATGATTATTTGAGATTTTTTCCCCTCAGATCAATCTTTTTCCGAAAAAAAAACAACTTTAGTCCGAAAAAATTCAACTTTTTGTTTCAAAGGAATTAGACATTAAATAATTTTATTTAAAAATGAAGTATCAAAGAAGAGATTTATGGCATTTTGAAAAATGTATAGCATTATAAGTATAACCGTTGTTTTTTAACAATTTTTTTTCTGGTTTAAGTCAATTTTTAGAAAATTACCCTTCCCGGCTGAACGGGGGGTAATTTGTTTGCTCCAGTTGTTTTTTTTTTCATTTTATGTGAATCACCTTATACATATATGTAATTGATGAATAATTGGATTTGTAAGATACTTTGAGGGCGAATATTTCCTCAGCCAATTGCCTTAGAACTTTGGTGTAGTAATATAAAATGTTTATCACTGTCTACCATAATACAGACTTTTTTTTAGTGGCCGGCTAAAATAAAATCAGCCCATGGCGGATGTCCTTTAAAATGTTCAAATTTGATGCTTATAATTATAAAAAAATTGTGATTAAATGAGAAATTTGAAATAGCAAAATATCATAAAAATGAGCATCATGAAAAAATTGGTGCTTTCATTATGCATTGCAGAACTACATTTCTACGGTAATGATTCATTTGTTGCATTGAACTTTTTGTGATGCAAAAGGTTGCTTTTATTTGTATATGATATGCGGTACGACTGCCTTAAGATCCGTTATACATTGAATCACAATCATAACAAAATATTTCCCCTATCTTTACTTAAATATTCCAAACAAATCATCATACTCAGCTAATTTGGTCCGAAACTTTTGTCTTCAACTGTATTGACTGGACAGTATTGGTTTTTTATATTTATGTTTGGTTTTCATGGTTTCACAATAATTATGTACAGACAAATCAATAAATTTTCAAAATGATTAAATTTTGTTGCCCTATTTCTCATTAAAATGTTTGCTATATTGCCAGTTTTACACAATATAATAATAATTATATATATATGTAGTATGTATCTGTCTGACTTTCTTAAATAAAATTAACTTGAAATATGAAGTGGTGTTAAATTTTATGTCGTTTTTGCTTGGTAGCCCAGAAACATCAAACGGATCGGCTTTTCCAAATCAGTTTATTTGGCACGCGGAATGGAATAACAGTTTCTCACCAGAAAGAAAACAACTCCTACTTTTATGTTGAATTCAACTCCCAGACCCAGAGGGCGCACTGGGAAATGTCAAACAACTAAATAGTAGTTCCTCTGAACTTAATTTAACATTGAACAACCTGGGCACCATTTAAAATTTTGAGTTTATTAATAAAAGAAAATTAAACAAACTAAACTACGGAACATAAATAACAGTAATTAATAATTATTTTATATTTTTATCAACAATAAATTTTAAACAAAAAGCAGTTTCGCGTTTATAAAATTAGATGTTTAATTTATAAAATGTTTGAATTCAAACTTCGAGAGCCTGATTTCCAAGAAAGTACCTGACAAATCAATACATCAACAAACATTGAAACAGTGGAACAGAACTGGATTACAAAAGTAATAGCTACCTACATAAAACCCTTCAGTGCGTGATCAGGAGTTTAATGGATATTTTAAGTGCAATTTGTAATTAACTTAACATTTATAACATTTCAATTATTTAAGTTGATGTATACTTTAACTTCATAACTTACAATGTCCAAAAAATCTTACTTTTGCTGACGAAATACATATGCATGTATTTGAATTTACTTGGATTTGGAGGTAAGTTTAGTATTTTATTTAAAAAATAATATTTGAATGGTTTTTTAAAAATTTTGGAATACAAAATAAAACACAGATTTTTCAAAATAATGATTTGTAAATTCAATTTTAATTATTATAAGCTTAAAGCACATGTTTCTTATTAGTTTATTCATTTTAAAATTATTTTAACTGACTGCGAGAATTTCTGTAAATTTTTACATCTACAATCACATATTATTAATATTTTTTTTTATGATAAGATGCCTCTTTTTTCAAAAGGCACACAAAATTATCTTCTATTATAAAGTAATCAAAATACTATTATGTATATTATATTCGTTTACTTATATGAACTATAGTTTATTTTGTTAACATTTGAAAGGACAACGAGAGAGATAGAGAGAGAGAGAGAGAGAGTTCATTTATAGTTTTTTTTTAATTCATCACAGATTATGCAAGTTAACATGACTTGCTTTTAATAGCGACTTTTCTTTTTTTATAGAAACTGACCTTATAAGCCAGGTATTTTTTTGTTTGTTAACTTAATATTCATACTGTACAATTTGGTATAAATGTATTTGGCAAGCTTGTTACGTTTATGTTTCATTTTGTGTGTGTGAGTTTTTGTAACTTTATTGGACCACTTATAACGGCTGGATAAGAAAAGATGTTTTGAGTATTTATTTTATGGCGTGAAGAAATAAATACCATATTTTCATGGACTTAATTTTATAGAAACAAACTTTGATTATTTGTTGAGGATTAAAGTGGGTACATACTAATATTTTTTGTTTACAAACAATCAAGATCTGAAAACTTAATATAGCTCATTTGCTAAGAAACACTCCATTTCAGCAAACGATCCGTAGTAGTTCCAGAAGTTGAGTACAATTAGATCTAAACCAAACCTAGTCAAACGCCTTAATTTACAAAAAAAAAAGCAGTATCCAGCAAAGCTATACTTTAAAATGGAAAATGTCTCAAGAAGTTTCAAATATATAACAAATAACACCATCAAAATGCATTCGCACCCTAACCAGCAGGAGCTCGTGCAGCAGTATGACGATTTTTGGAACTTTTACCGCATGAACAGTACTTCTTCGCCCCGCCATCAGAAACACAGCTTGAGTCCGATGCATATGAGTTCAGACGACTTATACTTCCGGTAACTTCCATGTTTTCCGTTTCGACTGAATATCGTACAGTCGCTTCAAATAGTCCTTTGTTTGGTTTTGTTATAAAAATTATTCTATATGTTTCTGTAGTTACATTTGTGGACGTCCCCAACCCCTGGGATGCTCGATAGGCGCTTTGCACTTCACTCAAACTTAAAACAGCACATCTGTCAGCAACGCTACCATTTTTGAACTCAGTAACGTAATCGTTTATGTAACTGATTGTGTATTTGGCTATTTTTAAGACCACATTTGAACCCTTGTAGATGCTTGAGTAAGGGATGCAGGTACACCAATGGTCTTCTATTGCGGCATCATCACATGAACGGCTTTGTGGCACAGGTTTCAATAGTGTTTGACACTTTGGACAGCCTTGACTAGGTGGTGAATTATTAACTCGTCCAGATAATTCTAGGATATGCTTCAGAGTCATATGGAGATCATAAGGATTTGTTAATCGATTCTTATTCACACTAAGGGCATTTACAAACTCCGGATGAGAATCTTTTAATCGTGGCGGCAACCAAACGAACATGAAAGGTAAACGTTCTTCCAAATGACCAGAGAAAAATTTCCTCGTTGGTCCGAATCGCATTCCATGATCGCTGAAAAATATCACAATAGACCGATCAAGAATGCCGCGTTTGGCAAACTGTTTTAAGTACTCTTCCATTTTCTGATCCATTGAAGAGCAATCACTTATATCGTTGTGACTAAAAGTGTTCGCCCAGAAGAGTCCGAAGAACGGATCGTCTCGGTACCGAGTGGCCAGCTCCAACGCGTAATCGTAGATGTAATCTGCTGAGTGTTGATAACCAAGGCAAAAAATTAAATTTGATTTGAATTTGTTCGTTAGATTGTGCTCGGCACTTATTAAAAAGGGTCGCAGGTAATAGTCCACTGGTGGCTTCTCGAAGCCTAGCTTAAGGTAGTTGAAAGTGTTGATTGATGATTCATCTTCAGCGTAGGCGGTCACATAGCCTTTTTCGCGAAATGTTTTCCATATAAATGGACAACGATCGAGAGCACCCAATTTAGTTGGAGCGCATTTATCGAACGCCATAGTTTGGTTGTAACCAGTGAGAATAGCCATCAGATTTGGAAACGTATTGTCGCCCATCTGAAAGATAAATGAAAAATGCTTTAGATCAAGAAAATTAATGAGAAGTTTTAAACGATTTTCAATGATTTGAGGATTAATGTTCAATTGTAACAAGTTCAATAAAAAAAAATCGTGATATTGAATCCACTTTATACTGAAAATAGGCAAAAACGACTTAGGTTCACACTTACCTTATTATATCCGCTCATTTCAAACCACTCGTTATCGTACAGGTACTGTGCAGTCTTTGGCATCGCTCGAATGAGATTCACTCTTGAGATACTATCGATTCCGATCATAAGGACACTAATAGGTTTTTTAGTTTCCGTATTTGTCTTTTTCCAGTCATTTAATCTTTTTCGGATTTCAGCTCGTTCGGGCATCATTGGATGCCCGTTAGTGTATGTTTGTTTATTTTTACTCTTGCATTTAACCAATATGTTGTCTGCGGTGTTTGGAAGCTGTGCTGACTTTCGAAAACTCAAACATTCACTAAGGCTATAACGAAAAAAAAGTTACCAAATGATGTTAACATGTTTGTAAATCAGAAATGAATACCTGACTTCCTGGTCTGCTTTTCGGCCTTCAGATTTCCTTTCGATTACCTGGTAACAACAGTCCAGCTGCGCTCCGGATTTTATATAATATTTAACTTGGTCTTGATTGATGAGTAGATTGTACTTGTTTGTTGTTGAATTAAAGATCACCTTCGTTAAAGGTGTACTAGTAGAACAAGGTTGATACTTTTCCCGTTTAAAATATTGCATAACTTCCGGCGTATATGGATCTATACTTGGCATTTTGCACTTATCGCTCCATACCAGATATCCTGATGGAGGAGGTAGAATAGTTGAATTATTTGAATTAGCTGTACTAAAGATGGTAGTGATTGAGGGAGTAGCAGTAGTGGTTGCAACAACTTTAGGAGTTGTATTTCTAGCTAAACTAGACTTCGCAGTCAATTTCAATGGAATTGTTTGTCTACCCACTGTCGATCGGGCTTGTCTGGTTGTTTTATCCGGGCTTATTGTGACTACGATGCTTGCATTTTTAGTCGATTGTTGCTGTTCTGCATTTGTATTTGGCGCAAAAATCTTAAAGGCTGTTTTACATTCATTATCGTTTTTAATTTTGATCAAGTTTTTGAGAAAAAAACGTGATTTTTATAGATTTAACATTGCAGTGCAAATTCAATGTGCAAACAATGCAAACGCACATGCAAAAAATAATAATAAAAATAAAAATTGAGTTTATAAAACAAATTACAAGATTTAGAAATTGTGGAATAATTGTTTTTCTTACCAATAAAAAACTAAGCAACTTTGCTAGAGGGAAAGCAATGCAATTAGGTATAATGTTTGCGTGAATAAAGCGACTAGAGGAAGTGATGTGGTATTTAATGTTTGAAGTTATGAAATAAAGAGCCTGAAAAACGTAAAACACAATAAACTGCTTAATATGGAACTACAAGCCTTTCTCTAAATTTGAAGTAAGCGAAAAAAATCAAACAGTGTTCATTCTTCTATATTTTTGCAGTGAAGATAAGAAAATTGAATCAAAAGCAATAATCAAGATTGAAAATCAGTGAACCTGATTGATTTTTAAATAATTTTATTGTCTTGGGGTACTCATTCTTGTGTTGCTCCAAACATTTTTAAACATTTATTGTTTAAGTTTTAAAATTACCAATAAACTAAAGCTCCATTTTATTCCAAATAAAATTTAAAAACGTCTTTTAAATAAAAGGGTGGTTGTTGTTCAAATTTCAAAAAAAAAACATTAAAAGTTTTCGAGGATATTTTATCTCCCTTTCATTAACTTTAATGAAAGATCTTACGAGTGGTGAATAAATATTCAGAATCGGTAAAAAACCTTTTTTATATTAAAAATTAGTTAGTGCAACAGATGAAGATCTAAATCTAAAATCATTTGGCAACTAGAAAAATTGGGTTTTATTTATGGTAGAAACGTAGCAAAAAAATACTATTGTAAATCACAATTTGAAAGATCTTGAAATAGGCTGATGTGGTTTGCCATAAAACTAAATGGAATCGTTTGAAATTGTTGATTGAGCAAGATCCAACAAATTTAAATTTTTTTTTTGTAAAAAAAAAAAATAGTTTTGCAGATGAGTCTGAAGAGTCATAAACCTATTTGTTCATAAGCACTTTCCGTAGTCATGTCGTTTCTTTCAAATAGCTACATAAATGTTATTATTCAGCTAATAAAATTAAAGAAGTCTTATTCAAAGTAGTATAATATGTGACACATTAGCACGACAAAGTGTAATAATTTATCTTGTGAGTTAGATTTTTAACACGTATTATTTTGTCATATGAAACAATTATTGTACAGTTTATTTATTTTGTTCATTCAACACCAACAATTGACAGTTTTCCGCAAAGTCTTCCTAACCATAACCGGAAACAACTAATATCTAACCTTAAACTTTAGTGTAAGATAATCAATCACCAAAATCAAAAACCGCTTCCAAGCTTCAAGCTTAACCAAGTATAAACAAGGTCTTTTGGGAGGTTTCTATTGTTGTAAAAGTTATTTGATTATATTAAACTGAAGATCTTGGATTTAATCTCAGAGTTATCAATAACTTCTTATATCTATGTCTTTATAATATATTATAATAACACAATGATACAAAAAAAAATTAAGGAGAAAATTGCTCATCAATTGCTTGTGGTTTGCACGATCTATACAAATAAGACGTCATCGGCTGTTTCTCGTTTACTATCTGATTAAATATTCAGACTTGGAGCACGACCAAAGATATAATAAATTAAGAAATTGTGTAGATAGGTATGCACCAAGGTACCTACTTCGAAAATGTAAAAGACAAAATAATATAGGTAAATACGCAATGTATAGTATTAATAATAACGTGAATGAGTTTTCATTAACAGTGGAAAATAGAAATTAATTATTTTGTTGGATGAGAAGCAAACAATATTTTCTTATTTCAACAAGTAAATGAGAATGTATGGACCAGTCGGGATAGAACAGACAATTGTTTTAAACTTTTCTTTTTTAATTCGTTCGAACGTTGGGAAAATCGAACCTGTGTTCGAGCCGTTATTTTGAAAACAGCGTATAACTCCCGTACCCGTAAGTTTGACAAAAATTTAGTCAAATACAAATTTGTAGGATTTTTTTTTGTTTTACATCACAATAAATAACGATAACATTAACTGAACAGTCATTTTCAAATGTTTCAGTTTAGAGATTGACTGTAATTTTGTTTCGCAATTAAAATCCAGTAATATTCTCTATTTTTCAGGGATGGACATTTAAAAATTATGGACATTTAAAAATTATGTAAATCCATTGGTATTCCAATGTTCCGAGTGTTCATATCGACGACGACGATGAAGTTGCATGATAGCGACTGACTACAGAGACGGAGTTTGCCAAGGTATGTATTGCTGTCACTATGTATTGTACTCACTTCAGGTGAGCTGAGTGGTTAGAAATATAAACGAACCTAAGGGCCTTGTTACTAATTAATCTATTTTTGTATATTATCTACCAACAAAAATGGAGACTCTAGATTGGACCTAGATTTGTGACATCTGACCAATCAGAAAATATAAAATTATCTAATTCCCTAAATTTTCATATTTTTGTACATATCTAAATATTAAAAATAATGAAATACAAAATGTGTGTAGGTTCATGCTTCAGCGTGCATGGAATGTACACTACTATCTACATTTACAAAAAATGTGTTGTTTAATAATAAATGAAAATATTCAAATAATAGAGTTAGTACTATGTATACATAAGTATTATAGTTATGATGACGACAAAGTTAGTTTTATGTATTTTTTTTGTTTTGTTTTAAGAAAGTTGTTTCATCAACGCAACCAGCTACAGTTATTCAGTTGTCTCCCAGCTACTTTTTGAAAATTATATTTTTATGAAGGTAAGGTATATTAAGATTGTGAACAATTTGAAACCTTCAACCACTTACAACTATCTATGTATATTAGCATTGTTATTTACCTTTCATTCCGGGAACAGTCGAATGATGTGTCACAGGAATCATTTCGTTAGAATTCCTGTTCATTATCATGGAATTTATGTAGAAGAGGAATATGAATGTAGCGGCCAATAACAAAATAGTCCGTTTACGTCGACTTAATAGACTGTTAACTGAATTGCCAATTTTTGGGTTTTTACAATTTTGTAGTAGACTTTTGTTATTGTATCTGTTTTTGACGGTTGTTGATTCTGTTTTGAGATTAGTTTTCTTTCCATGCAGACTGGGTGGTACAATCCAGGCATCCTCTTCGGTGGTAGAAGTTTTGTCATCAGCATCATGCTCTTGTAGTAACGGTTCCCGAACACTATCGTAACTGTCGCTGGAATTTAAGGTACTCATATTTGCTGGTCATTATTTTTGATCTAAAATTAATAGATACAAATTTGATAATTTAAAGAATTTTTGTAAAATGATAGAAAATAAACTAAAGATACACTGAAATAATTATTCTGGGGGTATGTATAATTATCATGGAATTTTGTTATGTTTTTTTAAGAGCATAAAACTTTTCCGTGTGTAGTTAATTTCCAACAGACAACACAAGTCAACGAGTTATTTCAGTATTAAATGAATGAGAAACAATTTCGCTTACCAACGGAAAAGAAGTTATTTTAAATTTTTAACAAATTTTTTCAAAAATTTACATATATTTTCTTTTTAATTCAAAAATCTATAAATATTTTTTTTAAATTTTAAGAAGGAAGTGCTTTGAAGATTTATAATAATTTTTGATCACAGTGGAAGTTGCGTGATTTTACGATTTTTAAAATAATAGTTGTTTTAATAAATAGTTTTTGAAAAATCAATTTTTAAAATGGGTTATGGTGCGCGTCAAAGTATCGTATGATTCCTACCTGTTTTCTTACTTAAATTGAAAATATGTGCTACAACACTGTGACACATTTTATTGGGATATTTTTAAGTGTAAAGTCGTTGGGTTCCATGATCTCAAACATTAGCCAAACGGTAGCTAAAGTGCCCCTCCCCTCCCGTTCGATATTTTTCTTGTCCGTATGCAACCTACTCGCTCAATTTTTTGTCAAACCTTATGCCTTATGTGAATCACTGTATATCAGTTTGAATTCAAAAATTCACCGCCCAATTTCAAATATAAAAGTTCCTTTCAATCTATGGAAATGTGACTTTTAATTCGAGACTAATTAAAATAATAATTTAAGCCAACCTTTAGTAGATCATTAAAGATGCAATTTTAGTTACTGGCCTTCTTAACCTTATGATATTTTTCTTATCAATCAACTGCCTTTTGATTGAATATAGGTATCTGATATTTCTGACCATGACTTACTCCTCTGCGCTTATGTATAACATTGATTTCTCTCGTAGCATTTCTTCATCTAAACTTTTCATTACCGTGACTTCAATTCTGTAAATAGCAATACCTAAAATACTAAATGAATATACATTTTTTTCCCTGAGGCTTTTTGATCGTCTGTCCTATATACTCCGTAATGGAAAAGTGTCATGTTCAGCTTTACCCAATTTCTAATCTTTGTCATAATGTTAGCCCATTGTCCATTAATAAAAACGCTGTACTTTTCATGTTGATAAATATGATTTTTTTTTTTTTTTTTTTTGTAGAAATATGGAAATGCACCACAAACGTTTTGGGCCGGTCGTTTCGTTTAAACTTACAATTCAGGTCTGCAACGGAAACCATTGCGGTGAGTCTAATTTTCTTAAATATTATATCAAATTAAATGCTGAGTGGAAAGTAGCATAGATGGAATTTCCTATTAAATAGTACTCCTTTTACTTCTCACGCTCATAATTTACATAATTTCCAGGGTTGGTTATAGTCTTAAACCTTAAAAGTCTCTTTATATTAAAATGTTAGTATTAGTTTTGATTATCCTCAAATTTCAAGTAAAACATTCTTTATTCAAATAAGTATTTATCTACAAACATCGACCGATGTAGTTAGCAAGCATATTGCAACAATTATCTCAACTTATTTATGTTTTGGTTTATTTTTTTTTTTGTTCATATTACACCACTGTGTTATCGTGTAGGCTTGATAACTTATGAAGGGCATGGCGGAAACAAGATAATTTAAATTAAAATACAAATGACCACATAATACAAATTTTATATTAAAAAAAAAGAAAAGAAAACTGTTATTCCATTGCAAATAGAAGTATGTAGATAAAATAAAATGCTCGACTGGGTCGCACGAACTTACTCTTGTAGCAAACTACGGGACTACAAAAATTTTAATCTATTCAATTCAGAATAAAGTTCGAAAAATATCAAAAAATGGTCTAAGCAAGAGATGAAGTTTTATGGCAGCTATCATTAAGCGGTTGTTTGGCAAAAATCTGTGAATGCCATCTCGTGTTTTGAAATCCATACTGAATTTCAAAGGAATCGGATTAGCCGTTATCAAGTTATTGCCAAATTTGTAAAAATTAAAAGCAATTCTCCGTTATGTGAATTTTTAGCAAAAAACCTGAAATTCAGTTATATTTAGAACACTCCAAATATAACGTTCACAAAATTTTATCAATATCGTTAGATCCGTTTTGGAGAAAATTTGGAAAAACTAAAACCGTTATAGGTGCCCGTTATAGCCGTGCTAAAACAAAAATTCAAATAATCACCAAAAAGTACTACACACGAAGTTTGAAGAAAATCTGTCCAACCGTCTAGGCTGTAGCGCGGTGAACATACAACCGAACATACGCATATCCACACATCCGAAAAGACAGACTGACGGACGGCATGACGAAACCCACTTTTGTTGGCTTCTCTATAATCGTAATGTTATAGGTTTGATTAAAACCTCGATTTTTTTTTACACGAAACCAATACTTGCCCTATTGAGCAAGTAAAAAAATGTAAAATTGTTATGTATGCTAACATGCTGGTGTGACATGGTTTTACTCGCGAAGTATTTTTACTTTTATCGTGGATTTCTGACTCTATGATTAGAAGTTAAAAAAAATAAGCTTAGTAGGTACTTCTTGAGTGTAGACTCGATTCTAATTTTTTCCTCTCAAGAACGATGATTTTATGATATACGGATAAAACGGTGATACCTACTAGTTTATCACTTGTTGCTCTTAAAATAACCTTCCTTTGGTTTCAAAAGTCTTACATTATTTGAGCTCAAAGCTTTACCAATATTTGTTTTTAAGATGAATCTTATTGTTAAATTTTATTTTTGATCGAAATTATATGCTGTACAACGATGTATAGTTTTTTGCTTAATCCCAAACATATCTAACATTCGGTGTTAAGACAGCTTTTATAATTTATTTTTTTATAAATAAATTAATTTAGTGGCACCGACATCTTTGAAAAACCACGGCATTATGACTTTTTCACTCTACACCAATCCTTTTGTGTGCGTTGTTAAATCTACGATCCAAAAAAGCACTTATTTTTGTTTTGTATTTCAGAAAGTTTCAATTTCAATGTCAACGAAATAAGCAATTTTCTGATTTCGAGCACTTTTAACAAATCCGGATATTTAGCTAAAGTAAAATGAGAACAATCACTTCCATACATGCACGCAAACCAACAGATTTGAGAAATGTCAGTTTAAAGTTTGCATTCTTCGCGTTTATAGCGATCAAATCTGACAAATTTTAAAACACACAGTGTGCTATTACACCATTATTCCCGAATCCCGAGTCATGATTCTTTTTCAAAACACGTTAGAAGAAAAGAGATAAAAAATCGAAAAGACCATCTTTTGCTTTAACGTAATTTGAATAAGGGTCATGACTCCAGAATCATGTTGTAATAGCACACATACATACATTAAAAAATAAAACAATCTCGTTTCATTTTCCATGGCAACCACAAAAATAAGAGTAATTTAAAAAGTGCCATGGAAATCGACACTTCAAAATCCGTGGTTTGCAGCAAGAGACGCTTCGTGCATTTCGCTTGCTCAATAACGTTTAAACGCATTTGCATTTATTTAAATAATATATACGTAGTTACATCAATTTTAATTGAAAAGAATTATTGACGTTTTTTGGCAGTTGAGAAAAATTGGATTAGAATGAAAAATTAATTCTTGGAAAATGTTGGTTTTAGAAATTTTAACTTTCCATTTTTCCAACTTGGTTTTCAATCAGAAGTATATTTAGTTTCCACAACAATGAATTTAATCCTGATATACATAAAACCTCGTATAAAACTGCATATTATATTCAAATGAACCCTTTAAACACCAATCATTGGAGATGTAGATTTTGTAGATCGACTTTAAAACATTTTACTTTTCTTTTATTTTATAAATCCTTACATAACAATAAAATTTTTTTTTTAAATATCTCATTGAAAAACTTAAAATGTATTCACCTTAACTCAAATGCCACAAATTAAGCAATTATATTCATAGAGGATACACTTTTTAACGCAAATGACACACAGCCTTATTATTTTTTAAAAATTGTTGAGTGATTTATAAGAATTTCGAAATAACAATTTAAGAAAATAATTAAAAATGAAAAAAAAAATATATATTTAACCGAGAAGATGATGGGAATTCATTCTTATTGAAATATGTAAGTTAGGACAATTTGAATATTAAATTTAGTTTAGTTTGTTTTAGTCGTTTTTTGAAAAGTCAATTTTTGAAAATAATAATAATCATTATTATGACATTGAAGGTACCGTTACACGATTTTTCCTGAAAATATATTTTACATTTTATTGTTATTTATTTTTCTATAATAAAATTACAAACACGCCCTACAACTTGTCAATGTTCAAGAAGGAAACATTGATGAAAACCTAAATATTCAATTTATGTTAGGTTGGTAATCAATTTTACAATTTACTTAAATTTCAGTAATATTATTCGTATTACAACAAAGATGAATACTATGCACCTATCTATGCATTTTTTTTTATTAGTATACTAGGTATGTCTATTGTGCAGTAAATACAAACATTGAAACAACTCACCTACTGACCAAATGACCAAGAAGTGTGACAAGTATTTGATAAAAAATTACAAATCCACAAGCAGCGCTAATAAATTCGATTTATCCATTCGAACCAATCAAGCGTTAATTGAAAAATTGCTTCTGTTTGCATAAAAAAGAAAACTCAAAACAGCAAATATTTATTAAGAATTAATACACGGTAAAATGTCACTGTCACAGTTTGTTTACACATCACAATGTTAAATTTCAAAACATCTGAAAATATGTATGTTATTGGAAACACTTATATTTGTTTATTTTTATATTTTAGTTTATTAATGGTCTTTATTGTTAACGCTCGCTCGTATTATCATGTGTCGTATTTTCCGTCCCGAGTTAAAACATATTCATATTATTTTATGAAAATTAAAAAAAAAATATAAGGGGTGGTTTTATCGCTGCAATATACAAGACAAGGTCGTTATGATCTTTTCAGACATAAGGGACAGAAATACTTTCGATTTTGACCGACCGACACAGAATTTTTTTCTTAAATAGATTATCGTCAGACGCGCATGAATGTCGCTGCCTTACTGCGCACCACTTCCACATCTATTTTAGTACAAAAAATAAATTACCAACAACTGGATAGTGGCGATTGGATGGATGCTAGATCAAAACTAATTTCGCTAATAAAGCTTTGACTGCGGCCGGGGGCAGCGTTTCTTGATCATGCCTATGCGATGCCTAACCCTGCGCCATCTGTTGATGGAATAAGTGGAAGGGGCAAGAGCATACAGCCGGCTGTTAGTTATGTTTGTTGATCGTTTAATATTGCAGAAATTCAAGCAAAAAAAAAATTATGCATACCAATACCTACTTGTTGAGGAAAATAATTCTTTCGACTTGATTTTTTTTTTTGTTGTAAAGTTTAGTGTGAGTACAGTATTATAGTTTTTTTTTAAACAAATCATTCAAACAAAGGCGTATAATCGCTTCGGTTAGTTTTTTGTGTAATCTGCAATGCAAATCTCTATCATGTGTTTTATGCACTTGTTTTCAGAGGGAAAAGGGAACTAAGGGTTGCGAAAATGTATAGGTACGATTGGGCTTCGAAAGTCTCGGCGATCGTTGATTTAAGTGTAAACAAAAGCTGACTGGGTCTTCGAGTTCAGAGCTCGGGCCTCGAAGGCATTGCATTGCATAAACGAATGTTTTGAAAATATTGTGATGCTAATGATACTAATGAATTATTAGTTTTTGTGTGATTAATGTGTGCTACATTGTCTGTGCGTGTGAAAAGGGCCTTGGTTTTTATTTATGTTGGTCTTAAGAATGATGAATTGACTCCCATCTTGCAAAAAAAGTCTATCTATAATTAAAATAATTTTAACGAAGAGATCCAATAGTTGCGTTATATTAAAACGCTTCAAAATATAGCACTGTAAATAGGTTATATGTAAAGCTAAGAAAGGGCGATACCTCGTGAAAATTTGACAGTAAAGATCCGCAGTTTCGATCTGTATAAGTTGATCATCCCAGTGGTAGCTAAAAACCAATCACAAAATAATTGTTATCGTTATCTTTCCTTGAAGTTGATGTTTGATTTTTATATTTACGGCAATGTGACTAGCGTAATCAAACGCATACAAAATATACCTAATACCTAAATTTTGCAATTGTAGCCATCAAATTAACAGAATATTTCGTTTGTCATATAAGTTTACTACAATCGAAATTAAATGGTTAAATTATAAATAATTCCATTTATTCACCAACAACTTAATTAAATATGACTACGCCAACAAAAATGTCACCGACAAATTGAACAAAGTTGAAAGTTGAGTTAATTTAGTGAATGTTATATTGTGATCACGCAGAAGGAAAATTCAATGCGAAGCATAGTTACTATCAAGAATATGACAAATCAATTATGATTGTGATTCCACCTCTGATTTTTATCGAGCCATTTATTATCCACTTGGGTCGTGTGTAAATTGCTTTAAAATTTTTATCCTATAACTAATTTCTGACATTTTAGTTGAGGGGCATACATTTTAAGCTTTTCAACTGGATTAAATACAATTTTTAACACATATATTTTTTTTGTCAATTCCCTTTGTTTATACTTTGTTATATGGAAAATCTTAAATTGTTGGTTATCGCTTTTTTAAAAAAAAGTTTGCAGCTCAAATGATTGTTGTTCAAAGATTTAACTATCAAGATTTTATTCTTTATTCCTTAAACTTTTCACACAAAAAAACCAAGTTGGAAAAATTCAAAGTTGAAAAATCAAAAACTAAAGCTTTACTAGAACTCGTTATTTTAAAATTGTATTTTTTGTTTTGTGATTTGCTATGACGCACATATTTTTTTATAATTTCCACATGTTAAAGATCGACAGACAAAATAATAAATAAAATAAAAAAATGCCAATTAAAAATTGCGAGTTGAAAAAGACGAAATGAAATTTTTGCGAAATGAAGACTTGATAAATAGTAATTGCCATGAATTAAAACTGCGAAATGATAATCGCGAAGTGAAAAAAAATTATAATTGGTTTGGTCAGTGGTCATGTGTTAGTCATGTATATAAAAATAATTGTACATTATACATATACAATAATTTCTGAAAGCGTTATTTACTCATACAATAACCGTTTTTATTTAAAAATATTTTTTTTTGTTTTATGATTACATGATTGCATTTCTTGATAATTTATAATGATTTGATGAAAAGTTAAAACAAATAAATTCATCAGAATGATTCACACGTTTCAAACCATTTTTTTTTTACTGAAATACAAGTTATTTATTCGTAAACAAAAGTTTCGAGATAACCATTGCATATACATTTCTATAGTATTTTCATGCTGAATAATCACCGCCTGGCCATCTTAAGAAACTTGTGAATAACAAAATTTTAGGTTCGTGCATTTACTAGTTGTCTATTCTGTAACTCTGACAACAGTCGTAAACATATATGATTTTTGTTTTTTTTACGACTCTTGTCAAGGAAATATGGATTTTAGAGCCAATAAAATACATTTTATACTATTAATTTGTTTTGTTGACGACTATTGTTAGGGTAACAGAATAGACACTTAGTAAATGTAAGAACCTCCAAATGTGCGGTTCACAACTTTCTTTAGATGGCGCTGCTCCATGGTTGTACTATAGAAATTTATATACAATGGAGATAACATTAAAAAACTGCATTACGATTACGATTATAGAAAGAGGAAAAAAAAAAACGGTCCGCTGATTCTGTTTATCTGATCGTCACCTCACATCTATAAACTAATGGATTCAAACTTCATACGAAGTGTTTTTATGATGATAAATCGAACGAATTTTTAATTCATATCTAAGTACTATAATAACGGTTCCTACCTGCCATCATTAAAGGAGTGTTTATTTTTCTCAAAAACTTCCCTAACGATTTGAACAAAAACTTCAAATTATTGTAGGTAGGTACAATGGGTTATGAAATTTGTATCAACAATTTTTTACGATAATTCAAATTCGTTTAACGGTATCTATCAACCTGTCATACCTAACATTTGTTTTTTTTTTTAATTTGGACATTTTGACAACGACTCAAGTTTTACTTTATTTTAAAACTATCCTAACTACCTATTTAAAAAAAAAGATGATGTGTATCACTTTTTAAATTAATTTTTAAAAACTTTTTATTTGGTGGTATTGTTAATTGAGTGATTTAAAAACCTATAGAAGGTATTTAATGTCAACGTAAATGTAGCTTACCTACTTCCTTTTTAACTGTAACTCAGATACATATTTCTGTAAACTATGTACTTTTTTTTTCAAAAAAAACCTCCGAATTTACATTTGGTCATGGGTTAATATAATAGCTCATTTCACGGTTCCCTTATCCGATCGACTTATCATAAGTGCACTAATAACTTCCACTACTAGTTTTACGTCTACCTACCCCATGAGTCCATGACAGACTACAGTTCTGCAAATTATTTGAAGAGACATTTTATAGTAAAGTGAGCTATGTTGAAATTAAAAAGTGGCATCATCCCTTTTGTAAAAATACAGCTGTGTATTTTCCCCCTTCAATGTAATAAGTCATCACTCGTCGTCGTCACCGCCTTAGATAACATACAAACATACATCATCACATATTATGTGGATTTATTGCACTCGTAGCTCCTATAGGTCCTATAGTTAAGTACAACTTCAAGATTTTACTGGACCTTGTGTTATTGTTTCATGGCATGTTTTCTTAATTGCTGAATAATTTATCCGTTCTATATCAGAGACAATACAAATGCATAGGTAGTTAAAAACGTCATTTTTAGCCAATTTGTATAATATTCTACTTTAGGAGTTGAATTCTTTTCCCGAATGAAAAACGTTTATATTGTTTTGAGCATAGGTACCGAATGCTTCAAGGTGTAAAATGCACCCTCCACACCTTCTTATTCGACTTATCAAAAACGACAAATATCCGGAAACGCACAAATTTAACAGTTAATATTCTCAAATATTAGGCAGATATAGCTATTGAAGAATTTTTCCGAAAAATAATCTTATCACCAAATGTAGAATCAAACCAATCGAATTTTATTATTCTCTCATCAAAAACACTATCAAAATAAAGTCCTTAACAAGATACATATTGTATGTATGTATGTATAACATTTGCGATTTTTTTCGCAAACTGACATATAAACTTTATTATTGCCAACAACCAAGAATTCTTTAATGAGTTTTTACATATTATAATTGTCTTTATTATCTTACCAATTAAACACAATAAACTCAAGGCATATTTATTCGGTTTTTACTTTGCAAATATTAATAAATAAAATTGTAAACGAATTTTCTATTTGGAAAAGTGTACTTCCTATTCTATTCGAATGTATTTATATTCTGAAAGGACACTCAAACTAAAGAGAAGGAGAACCCCGCAGAGCGAGGATGTTACAAAATAAAGGAAAAAGGTCTCATTCGTTGAGTAATAATATTTTCCATACCTATTTGTATTATACCAGGGATGTCGCTTCTTAACGCACACAAAACAAAAGATGTTGACTGAGATTGTGTATCGGTTGGTGTGTTACTAATTTCTTACCTCTGATTTGAGGTGAATAAATTTAAAAATTTCAATTGATTAAATCTGATATTTTAACACATACATGTATATATTTTTCAATTCAATTGAAATAAAAGGCACGACTGGGTTGGACAAACTTGCTCTTGTGTAAGATTACTAACATTTGGCTTAGGGTACTACGCAAGAAACTATATAATAAATAATCGGAAGTAAAAATAATTTCTATAACGTTTTTACGGCAGGTACCGTTAATAAGGTGATTTTGAAAATACATTTCTAATGAAAAACTTCATTATTGGAAAAAAATCAGTCACTCTAAATTTTATCGAAATCGATCGTATATTTTACGAGAAAAATTGGATTGTCTTTAAGGCTTATTTGCCAGGTACCGTTAATATGTAAACTTATTCTGAAAAAAATGAAAAACACAACCTTTGGCTACAAATCCATTGTACAAAATTTTATAAGAATCGATAGTATTTTTTACGAGAAAAATGGAACTGTCTAAAACGCTTGTATGGCAAGTACCGTTAAAAATCTAGTTGTAAAACATTTTTTTGTCGAAAACAGCACCGTTTTCAATTAAATTTCATGTTAAATTTTATCAAAATCGATCGTATTTTTTTTTCGAGAAAAATTGAATTTTCTGTCACGTTTATATGGATGGCAGGTACCGTTATTTTCAGACCTAGGATAAAAATCAAAAATACGCCTGGGCAAATTACTCTAAAAATACAGAGTACCAAGTTTGAAGAAAATCGGCCCAAACGTTTAGTCTATAGGTGTCGATAAATCCAGACTGACAGACAGACAGACAGAATTGTCGGACCTACGTGTTTTCTATCATCGTAATGTCATGTTTGATTGTTATCTCAAAACTTTTTTTTTACTAATACAAAACTTGCCTTATAGTACCTATAATCGCAAGTAAAAACCTGAAACTTCAATCATTTTTGCTTAAAGCTTTTATTTGCAAATAATATTCCATTTTAATTCACGATTTAATTCTTTGTTGTTCAAACTAAGTTAAGTTAGTTGAAAAAATGCAAATTTTAAATTTCAAAAACTAAAGTTTTTTCTAAAACCATTGAGTTTATACACATAGAGGAATCAATATGTCGCTAAATCGAGTAATTATTATCGCAATAATTCCCTGTAACCGAAAACACTCAAACCGAACCGAACCAAATTCTTCTGCATACATTTGTATTTGTTTTTCTTTATTTTTTGTGTCTTTTAACTCAAGAACAATTGCTACAAGAGTAAACGAAAAAACAAGTCGATAGTAAGTCCATCCTACGAGCAAAATTTGAAACTTACACATGATTTCTCTATGTGTATAAACTCAATACTAGAACTCATTATTTAATCTTGCTATACATTTCGTTTTGTTTAAAAAAAATTAAGATGATTAAAATGATCGGTAGTTTTTATAGGGTACAAAACACTGACAACGGAACTGTCTTTATCACTCCTTCATAAGCTTAACAAATTATTAAAGTTCTAACCCGCTGTTCTATATTCACCACACGAGTGCCATAAATTAAGCTAATTGATAGAATTTAGCCCCTAACGCTATTGAAATACGGCCTAACTTACTTACTAACTTAGGTGGCCGTGGCTTTACGAGGATCGAGCGAGTTGCTTCAGGACCTTAGGTTATATGCCTCCAGCCTGTTTGATCCCTAATATGCTGTTTCCGATTTCCGTAGTTAAAGTTGGCAGAGATCTTCTTTAACGTGATAACTCCAATCAAAGAGGGGGCATATACAATACATACATACATATTATGTCTCTGTTGCTTGCTTAGGCCTTGTGTCGATAGCGCTAAACATTTTATACTATGGCTAGAAAGTGGATTTGAATAAATGTTTAGCTTTTTAGTGTGTCAACTGGTTAAAACGGAATTTTTTATTTAAGCTTGTTTTTTTAATTTCCCTACAAGAATTGAAAAAAATTCCCTTTCCTATTATATTGCTACGGAGAAATGTATTGTTTCGAGCTCAATTTATAAAAAAGTTCTGCAGCTAAAATTATCGGTGTCTTAAGTTTTTATTTTCTCGATATCTGTACACAATTTAATTCTTCGTTGTTGAAACTAGCTAAACTGCCCTACAAAAACAAGTTCAAAAAAAACAAAATTGAAATTTCAAAAAAAAAAAAAAATTTAGTAATAACTTATTATTAAATGATTTCGGCTATTATAAATTATATTTTGTTTAAGAAAAAAATGGAATTACTCTGTAAGATGATTAAAACTAGGTAATTTTAACGCGGTACAGAACACTGGTTGGGCAACTGAACTGCGAAAATCAAAATAACAAATCTGTTTCACAATGAAATGCAAAATAGTATTATCGGTTAATTTTATTTATTATTGTTCGTTAATATCAGAATTAAATAAAATGCAATTCACAAAAACACAAACCATGTATATGTAAAAGCAAACAAAATAAAAAGCAAATGAAAACAATCCAACAATTAAAACAAATGCATTGCTTTGAATGTCTCTCTCACTCCTTCATAAGCATATAGCCAATTATCCACTGGCTAAAATGTTGGCCAGTTTGACTTGTGTCATAATTTAGCTACTGTATAAAATTTAAACCTATTTTAATGCTGTTGACACTCGGCCTTAAAATACTGTTCGCACTGGATAGCGTTGATTTAATTGTCCGAACGATCTTAAACATTGAACACGAAACTTCTCGACTAGAAGAGCATCAAATGCTTTTTTGCTGGTGTCAAAGTTCCGAAATATTTAACTCCTCCGCTCCTCCTGCAAATAATTTTTAAGACCACAAAATCAACCAATATCCATGTCTATTTTTTGTAAGTTTATTAAAAACAGGTTGCACAGTGAGAAATGAGAGCACAAACGTCCTTTAACAAAATCGTTTTGTATAATATTTATCGCCCAAGTTGGTATGCAAGGCAATATCCACCGCTTACGTTTTGAATACTATTTTTAGTACTTAGTAGGAAAATTCATAAAATTAACCAAGAAATGAAAGTCTGGTGAATTTGAGTTGAGTTGCATGAGATTTAACATATGCGGTTGCTTGTCACTGACGTTTTTCAAGTGTCAGCTTCGGTGAAAACATCGAACCTAGATATACATATTGCAATTTGCATTGCAGTAAGTTGCAGATACTCAATGTTTAGTGATCCTTATTTTGTTCCTGCGCAAAGAAAAGTATAAAACATTTTTTATTTTGAAAATTAATTTTATCAAACATATGTAGGTATATATTTATTTGTATTTGATTTTAGATATAGCATTAGCATATCCGCATCTGAGTGCAGCGCTGCAATTTGTGCATGTTGGCTCTTTGATAGAATCACAAATCGAAAAAAAAAAATATTTATGGGAACACGAAGTGGTTAATGTTTGTAAATTGTGAAAGTTTTTTTGAGGTCATGGGCTTGTGGCCGGTCGTGTAAACCATAATAACTGCATATCGATGTATACCTATAATTAAAAATTGCGTGTCCTACAGTCCTTTGGATATCAGTTTCATTATTAATCACGAGGGAAATAGATTTACATAGGTAGGTATAGCTTTCTAATCTAGCTAGGTATGTGGTTAATATAGGCACTTATTTTTTGTTTATTCATTTTTAAGGCTTGTTCAATTTGAAAATTTTAAATTCACTCAATTTTGTTTTGTGGGTTAACTATATAATGAACCTATGTTATAAGAACATTATAGAATTTTATAAAAGTGTCATGTAGATAGGTTAAAGGTTTTGAGTATTTATTATTTATAATTTTTTGAAAATATAGTTTCAAACTTACCTTGGCGATAGCAAAGAGTTTGTTTTGTTAAACTGAACTTCTACTTTTTCTTTGTATAGTCAGTCCCCCTCTTACGCAGTTTTGTTGCTTCAGTTTTACTTACTTATTTTATTATGTTTCTCAAAACATTTGGGCCCGTGAATCTTAAAAAAAAAAATACGAAAAATAAGTCTGAAGCAGTGGAATAGAAGCTTTTTGTATCGATACAAATTTATTCCATCAAATTTAAATATAGCAATTATAAGCAATTAATTGGTTACAAGAAAACGGTATAGCTGCGAATAAAAAAATGTGTATTTTGCTTTTTTGGCATATTACCTTAAACTTTCTAGTTACATATACAATACTTTTTAGCATCTGCATCTTCTATACACTTAGACCCGTCTTTATAGGAGTCCAAGCGACTAACACTACCAATAAGTTTGTAAGTTTTTAAAGTTTTTGAAAATGAAAAACTTGCTTCAAACTTGGCTTTAGGCACAGTAAATCTTATACGGTAATGTTCTAGAGTATTATTTGTAGCACTTCCAGGTAAATCATCAAAATCATTTCTTCTTTGAGCTTCTTCAACTGACTTTAATTTTAATAATGTGCAACGTGATATAAACTTCCTCTCTTTTAAATATAAATTCAAATGTTCTAAAACCATATTGATACCATTCAGGACTATTTTATTCTTTTTATTCACATTTTCAAATGGAATACACGTGCACCAATGATCATCGATAGCAATATCACTGCATGATCTTACATCAGGAACTGGATAAAAGAGGCTTTGACATTTAGTACAGTCTGGTGCTGGAGGAAGTTTTTGAGTTCTTCCTGTTAGCTCGATAATATGCTTTAACGTCATATGCAAGTCATAAGGATTTGTTAATCGATGTTTATTTATCTTCAAAGCTTCCACAAATTCTGGATGCTTAGCTCGAAACCAATATGGTAGCCAGAAAAATATAAAAGGCAGACGTGCCTCAAGAAATCCTTGCTTAAGATTTCTTAAAGGCCCGTATCTCATTCCATGATCACTAAACAAAATCACAATCGACTCATCAAGAATGCCACGATCTTTCATTTCGTCAATGTACTTGACAATGCGAGTGTCCATGCTAGAGGCGTCTCTAAATGAGTTATGAGTAAACGTGTTTGTCCAAAATAAACCAAAATACGGCTCAGTCCTGTATCGAGTTGCTAATTCAAGACCGAAATCATAGATGTACTCTGCTGAATGGCGAAGTCCCACACAAAAAGTCATTCCTGATTGTTTAGTGGTTTTAAGTGTTTTTTCTATAGCAAGCATAAATGGTCGTTGGTAATAATCCACAGGTATCGTTTTGAATCCTTTCTTATTGTAGTTGAAAGTACTTATCGAGGTTTCGTCCTCACCGTAGGCGGTAACGTAACCGTTTTTGCGAAATAAATTCCAAATCATATTACAATTGTCCAATCCAGTTGAAGTCTTTGGATCGCATTTCGAATAGGCATTTGTATTATTGTAGCCAGTTAAAAATGCCATTAAATTTGGAAATGTGTTGTCTTCAATCTGATGAAAAAGATACAAAAATTAGAGAAAATTATTAGGTCTGAAATAAGTGTTTTGAAATAAGGGTAACTGACAATAAGTCATTTAAATTAAAGGTTCAACCATTGTATATAAATTTCTATAGTACAATCATGGAGCAGCGCCATCTAAAAAAAACTTGTGAACCGCACATTTGGAGGTTCTTACATTTACTAAGTGTCTATTCTGTTACCCTAACAATAATTGTCAACAAAACAAATTAAAAATATTTAATGTATTTTATTGGCTCTAAAATCCATATTTCCTTGACAAGAGTCGTAAACAAAACAAAAATCATTTATGTTTACGACTGTTGTCAGGGTAACAGAATAGACCAATAGTAAATGCACGAACCTAAAAATGTGTTATTCACAAGTTTCTTAAGATGGCCAGGCAGAGATTATTCAGCATGAAAATACTATAGAAATGTATATACAATGGTTCAACTGTTAAAGAGGAAATGGTGCGAACTATATAATATAAACAGAGTAGGTAAAAGAAAATTCAAGATGACAGATTGCTCAGATTGTCAGATTCGTTCAATTTTCGTTTAACTTTTGCTTTTGAAAGTAAAGAGCCTAAAATACATTTTATGACATAATATACATTTTTTTTCGGTGGAAAGTGGCAGATGGTATTCTATAAGACATATTGCTCGCTTAGACCAGGGTTAAAGAATTTAACCGCTAGAACGTGCTGAAAGAATGCCAAAATCTCGTATTTTGTGAAAAATCCTGTTGGTTACTAAATGTACGACCAAACATTACCTATATATGGCCCTAAAGAAATTATAATGTGTAGTTGCATAGTTGCACCATTTACAGAAAAAAAACGCGACAAAATTGAAATGTTCAAATTACGCAAGAAATAAATTTATCAGCCAATTCATTCTGTACGAAAACAGGGTGAAGACTTAAACCTACATCAGGTATCCATTTTAAAATACAAATGTAAAATGTCACATCCGATACGAAAATTTGCCGTGGTCTACAAACGTACGACGAAACGTTGACAACATATAAATTTGAAAAGAGAACTGTTATAAAAAGCCAACTTAGCCATCAATTTAAGTCCGGCACACTAATTGATTGCGAAATTTTATAATTTTAATTTTCTTAAATTTATTCAGCGTGTTTTATGTAATGCACGAAACGAAATGGCATCGAACAAATTTGTGTGTATAGTTTCATCATTTTGGAAAAAATCCTGTGAAGGAAATTTACTTACGATAGTTTTTTGAGTTTGAATATAAAATATCCAAAGTAATTTTTTCGTGCTTGCGAAAATTGTATGAAAATCTTAAATTAATCATAGGTCCCATTGAAGAAATGCTAAACAATTCGAAACTGTCTTCAATAAAACAGTATGCTGTTAGAGTCCTTGTCTGAATTTTGTTCCTCATTGAAGTCGTAAACGAGTTGATTTTCGAAGTGATTTAAAAAATTTGATTTTTTACAGTAGAAAAATTATACAGTTATTAAATAAATTAATTGCTAACATATATTTTCTGAGTTGAAACAAATTTAACAAAATCAAAATCAAAATTAATCAATTTCGTAGCGCTTAAAATATGAAAATAACACGGAAAAATAAACACAAAGGAATATTTTATAGCTTGAACCAAATCACTTGGCAACTGAAAAATCAGCCTTTCCCTTTTTAACTAATAGGATTTTGAGTCAAAATTTCTGATGTCACTCAAAAAACACAGCAGTCAAAACGAGACAGCATGATGTACTCATTTGCCATGTGAATTGGTTCAAACTATACCACCATGTTACTGTGTTTCTGTTTTCGTCCGATGTCATTTCGTTAGTGTTTTGTCGTTATGAGCGACCACCGGCAAATTTTGTTGGGTTTTCGCAAAATATGACATTTGTGTCTATTTTAACTCTCTCAAGCGGCCAAAGAGTCAAACGTAAAAAATATTTTTGTATATAAAAAACGGTTCAAAATGTTCATGTTTTTTTGCCATTTTTGTTGTGAAGCTAAATTTATGATATTCGGATTCACTACCCTAAAAACATTAAGAAAGAGTAAATGAAAAACAAACTTGTAGTTGTTTCTTGAAACGGGCACTTCTCTGGAGAGACATGGAGTAACCTTCACAAGAAATATAAATTTACCTTATTGTATCCGCTCAATTCAAACCATCTATCTTGGAGCAGTCGTGATGTTGTTTCTGGCATAACCCTTCGCAGATTAAATCGAGACATGCTATCGATTCCTAACATCAAAACACTAACAGGGCGTTTTGAAAAGGTTCGATTTTTAAACGACTTCAGTCTATCCTGCACCTCCGATTTTTCACGTACCAAATAAAAAGCATCTTTTTGAATCTCAGTTTTCTTTTTCGCATTATGACAGGTTACAATAAAACTATCCACATCATGAGGTACAATATCACCCTCGTTAAAAGATATACAATCTTTCAGCCTGTCAAAACAAATTATAAACAATTTATCATGATATCAATGTCTAATAATATCTTCTGGAATTATGTAGATTATATTCGTACCTACTTGAAGTCTTTATCCACACGGTTACCCGAACCAAAACGTACTATCGATTGATAACAGCAAGATACTTCATCATCATTGTTTCCAATTAGTTTATATTTAGCATTTTTATCTATATGAAGACTGTAAGTTCGAAGGTTTATATTAAATTGAACTTTTATTAATGGCAATTCATTCGAGCACAAGGAATAGTTTCTCTTTTTGAATATTTTTATTGCATCTGGAGTGAAAGGATTAACATCTGGCATTCGACAGTGTTTGTTCCAGACTAAATATCCCGCAGGAGGTAACACATAATTTAACTTGATTTTTTCATCAGATGAATTTGGTACCTTGATTTTCGGATTAGTTCCATTGAAATCTATATCTAGAGTTATTTTTTTTATATTTTTTTTTTTTTTATTTGATTAGTGTTTATTTTACATACCATCTTTTAAGAGCAAAGAGGACTGAAATACCGATATACTATTATCAAAAACAAGAATAACACAAAAGAGTACCACAATTATTTTCAAAGCGTACAGACATTTGTGTTGAATGTCTTCCAACATGGTTAAATAGCCTTAGTCAGATTCAGCTGTTGAAACCGCAAATTCGAAGGTTATTTTCTGAGCGATATTTGTTTTACTACTAAATAATATTTATTTATTTATTCATTTATTTATTTATTCTTTCATCAAGTAGAAATCAAAGTCTGTTACAGACTACTAAATACATAACAACCATTAGATATACTTAAATATTATCCACCGGAGTTCAAAAAAGATAACTTTTTTTTTAAACAATCTCTATACTCAAGGATATATTAAACTCAAGAACAGTACTCGAGAATTAACCCGCCCGAAAGCTGATAACTGACTAATGAATAGAAAGATTTTGTTTGTTTTCATGCGTTACGTTTTTTCGCGATTAGATATTAAAGTTTTGTATATAGAAAAACGGACCAACTGAATATCTCTTAAGTTGATAATAATTTGTTAGAGGTATTTACGCAGCTTTTTGAGAACGTTTTACACTTGAAAAGTCGTTCTACGACGGTATAATATGTAAAAGTGTATTCTGACGTTTTCAACATTTTACACTTACAACGAAAACCAAGATCCTTTAAAAGTTTTGAATGTACCGACAAAGGTGTTGTGTGCAGCATGAAATTGACGAATATTTTTTTGAATACATTAAAATAAAAAGTATGGTATTTCTACTAAACATTACCGCAAAATACTGATATGTTTCAGTGAAAAATAGCTGTTTGTTCTTAAAGTTTCAGGATTTAGAAATGAGATTAAATTTGTTTAATGCTAAGTTTTTTAGTTTTAGATTTTGTAACATCGCAACAATTAATCTCAGTAATATTTAGGTTTTATTAGAAGAAATACATGAATATTACAATTTTTGTTTTGTGTTGTTTATAACCAATCAAGCCGCTTGTGTTAAATTCTCTTAAATTTTCTGATTCAACTGACAGAATTTTCTGACGAATTTCAGTTGGAATCTGATTCAAAATATGCTTTGTTTTTTGTTCGATAGATATTAAATATTCTAATAATTAATTATAAACTATAAATTTATTGTAATGAATAATGCTAACCATTTAATATTTCTTACACTGGTGATGCAGAGCAAAAGATGAAAACTACTTATTTATCCAAGGAACTAATGAAGCAAATTAAAGCCCAAATTATAAGCTAAAGCCACTTCATCAGACCTTATAAAATTGTAGTCAAAGATATTTAAATTTTTTTTTAAGGAGCACCATTTTGTAGTAAATTTCATCTACTAAATAAACATATTTCCAATAGATTTTTGGTTTTCATCGACCCAATGTTATTAGAAAACACTTTAAAACAACATCTCTCCAGTCATTTGAACTAATCTAACGATTTTTTTCGAAAACAGAACCGGAAACAAAATTTACCAGAAATACCTCCTATCAATATGCAAAATGAAAACCATAGCCGATATTCCTATAAGTATGCTTTAAAATAATAAACCAGAAATAGAAAAAAAATTTCACATTCGTACTCAAATGTGGACTATTTCCGGTTTATTATAAAAGCATACTTATAGGTGTCTTTGATACCGGAAACATCTCCTTCCATTATGTAATAACAATAACCATGACCAAAACACCTATAAGTATGCTGTGAAATAATAAACCGGAAATAGACCACAATGTTTTAGGTACTGATGAAAAAATTCATGAGTCCGAACGCAGAATTTTATTGAAAGTTTACGATTGCATTTGGAAAGTATTTTCCAAAAAGGGTGGGTCAACTTTGAAACAGAATAAAACAAGTTGTGAGTGAGATTTTGAAAAAAAAACTTTTTTTAATTGAAAGGTCCAGGTATGCCATTATGGGTAAAATATGATTTGAAATCGATCCTCTTTTATTGGTAAATACATTCCACAAAATCGATCAAGAAAATTCATACATTCGGACTCTTGAATTTTTTCACCAGTATGAAAAACATTATGTGATCTATTTAGAGCATACTTATAGGTGTTAGTCAGTGGTGTTCTTTTATAGTTTTTATTTCCGGTATTTTGTTTTTAATGCAAGAAATGTACAATGATGCTAAAAAAAAACTCATGAGTCAATTTTTTTCAAGGTCTTGGGGTTAATATTTGAAAAGCACGTTATTATTAAAAATAAACAAAAAAGAAAAATTCCTTTTTAGGACATTATACTCTTATATTAAAAACAAACAATTAAATGCCTCTGACAATTTTTTTTTTTCATTATTTGCGATTCATTCAGACAATGTGCGCCCATCATTTAAACACCATTTTGGCACACAAGCATAATATGTTAGCAAAGCAATTTTTCGAATGCAACTCAAAGAAAACTAAATTGAAATGATAAACTTGGCTGAAATGATAACTTAAATATTTACTTTATCTTAAAATCAACCCTACCCATTGAATTTTGCTTACATACATGATAATACATAATTGTGTATCATAAGCATAATTGATTAAATAATATTTCGGGCATACATACGTATGTATGTATATGCTTGCTGGGGGTGGATCGAACTTAGATATTTTCCTTCGTAAGTCTATTATTTGTGAAATGAAAAGCTATATGAATGCAAATTAGAAGCCGAACGATATTTCATTGAAAAAGTCTTGGCAATTCGAAGAAAAAAAAACGAAACTTGATAGATAACATTATATACATACACTTAACCCAATTTCTGTATCACACTTTGCTTGCTTTCGATAAATACTTGACAATAGTTTTATGCAAAAAGTTTTATCTACCAGTTATTTTAGTATTGTTGAAAAAAGACATTTCTACTCGTTAGATAATATAGCAATTACGTGCCATCAAAATGTAATCATACTAAATACGTATATTAGTGTAAATACATATCACTTATTAACTGTCATAAATATTAAATTAAATTAACATACATTTATTAAATTTAGTGAAATTCAAATTAAAAAAAAATATTTAGTATTGTACAATAAAATTGTACTTTTGGTAAAAAAAAACAAAAATATTTGTGAACGTAAAACAAAACCAAATGACCATATAAGTTCTAGCAAAACAAAAAAAAAATTCATAAACTATTAAATTATGAGCTTTTGTATAGTAAAACTTAAAAACAAATATATAAAATAAAATATGAATCTTATATAAAATATAATAAAACATCGTTAGGACTAAAGTTGAAAAAAATATAAAACAAAATACACTAATCATATAATCATATTATTTTAATTAAATACAAAAAAATATAATTTAATTAAGAAAAAAAAAACTATTGTTAAAATACATACATTAACTATAATTAAGACTTTAAGAAATATAAATAAAAAACTATATTTAATTAGAAAGATTATAAAATTAAATATATTCTATTAAATATAATTTGATTGTTTGTATAACTGTATCCTGAAATTATTATTATAAAATTGAAAGCCTTAAATGTTTTATTAAATTGTATTTATTTTTGTTTTTTTTTTTATTTTTAAGTAGAAATTTTATGAACAAAATAATAAAAAAATATTAAATACAAAAATCACTTATTTAAAATGTATAATGAAATTGTGAAATGTTAAATTAAGATTGCTACTACTCTATAATAAATACATATATGTTTTCCACAAATATATAAATACAAAAATCGGTGTTTGATGTTTTATTCAATTCGTTGTTTAAATTTAACGGCTTCTTGTGGAGCTATCAGTGAGTAAAATTTATCTATTTCAGATTTATTATTTATTTATATTTCCATGTATTTCTGGTGGTATATCCAAATTGGCTCCCATTACTGCCATAAATGTGCAATAAAACTAGTAAAAAAAATCATAAATATGCAACAAACATTGTGGCTTTTGAAAAAAAAAATGGTTGAATTTTGTGTTTCAGTGACTTATTCAAGAATTATAATATACAGTTGAATTTACTTGAGCAAAATAATGTGAACACATGTGTCGATTGGACATACGAAAAATCCTATGACAATCTCAGTCAAATGTCATAATTTTTTTTTAAACGCAATTCCATTAGGATTTATTTTGCTTTTCAAACGAATGTTCTGTATTTTCTGTAGGTACTGAATTTAAACAGTACCTACGGAGTCCTTTGAAAAAATACCAACACTTAAAAAAAAAACAGCAATTAAAATTCATGTACGGCTCTAATAAAATTGTACAAAGTAAAAGAACATTTGTGTTTCATACTCTCCGGTAACTTTGCAAAATAAAATCAGAAAAAATAATCAAAACAACACCAGGCGACCATTCAGAAGCAGTAGGTAAACGTAGAAAAAGTATTTTGCTAAATATACCTACACATTGACAAAAACAAGATCACACAATAAACTGCACAAAAATGTTGACTTAACCTCTAAAGAACGGAACTTTTATCATTCTTTTCTTTCACACGATGAATCCACCATTATGATTGATACTCGCCTACCATTCACGCTAGCATAGGGGCTGGTTATAGCGATCAGGAAAACGAAACAGGAAAAAATTTCAGATCGATAATTTATTAGGTTTTTATTGGAATCAAAATACAAATGTTATACTTATCGATGGCAAATAACTCAAAGAATTTTTGTAGATGATTAGAATTTCAGTTGAACAAATACTTTTTGTAAAAAATGCATTTAAATATTTTCCTGATGGAACTTCATTTTCCGTACGGAAATTCCATCAGGAAAATAATTAAATGTATTTTTTACAAAATATATGTGCGTTATTGAAAATTTTAACATCGCAAATGATTTTGGGAGTCATTTGTCATCGATAAATGTAGCATTTGTGTTTCAAATAAAATCAAAACATATTTAATTATTGATTTGAAAAGTTTTTCCTGTTTCGTTTTCCTGATCGCTATAACCGGCCCCATACATAGAAAAAAAAATACACTAATTTATTAATAAAAAAAAAGACAGGAATGCAAAAAAAAACATCATAATCATATTTTTCTGTCAAAAACACAAAAAACCCAGCAAAAATCGAACAAAATTGAAATCGAACACCAGGCGCCCAGGCAGAACCAGTAGGTATACTTTGAGTTGAGAAAAAATGTTTGCTACACCTACACACTGACAATAAAGTAGATTGGAATAGATCACCATAAGGAAGTGCAAAAATAGTGATCCCTCCTCTAAGGAACGGTTCTTTATAACTTTTTTTCACACAATAGATTCATGATGGCCAGTGCTAGATTAGCCATACAGGCAACACAGGCAGCTGTCTAGGGCGGCAAGTTTTAACGATCACACTAGATATTCAGCCTTATTGTGAAGTTCACCCGGAATATATTTGTTGATTCAAGTGAAGAATCGTTCGGGCGGAATCCCTAAAAGCTTTTAAGAATCCGGGGGAACAGATTTTCGCCAGGCGAAATATATTCCGGGGGAACTTTACAATAAGGCTGAATATCTAGTGTGATCGTTAAAACTTGCCGCCCTTGACAGCTGCCTGTGTTGCCTGTATGGCTAATCCAGCACTGGCCATCATGAATCTATTGTGTGAGAAAAAACTTATAAAGAACCGTTCCTTAGAGGAGGGATCACTATGTTTGCACTTCCTTATGGTGATCTATTCCAATCTACTTTATTGTCAGTGTGTAGGTGTAGAAAATATTTTTTCAACTCATAGTTTACCTAGCGCTTCTGTCTGGTCGCCTGGTGTTTAATTTTGATTTTGTTCCATTTTTGCTGTTGCTGGATAGAAAAATATGGTAAACTTGGTGTTTTTTTATTGTTTGCTTTGAACACCACCAATTGAACTGAGTTCCAACGACTAAAAGAAAAAAAAAAGTAAACGGCAGTCACCATCAGGGGCGGATTAGGATATTTTATCGCACTGAGATCAAAAATGAATTCATTCGTATCACCAATGGAAAACTTTGAAAAGTTTGCGAAAGTGAAACGTAATCATGCTTACGAAAGTAGGCAACTTAGTATACGATTTCGAAAAAAAGTTATATTTTCAACAACCCAAGTAGCATTATAATATCTAGTGTGATCGTTAAAAACTCGCCCCCCCCCCCTAAAACTGGCCACCCTAGACAGCTGCCTATGTTGCCTGTATGGCTAATCCAGCACTGGCCATCATGAATCTATTGTGTGAAAAAAAGTTATAAAGAACCGTTCCTTAGAGGAGGGATCACTATTTTTGCACTTCCTTATGGTGACCTATTCCAATCTACTTTATTGTCAGTGTGTAGGTGTAGCAATCATTTTTTCTCAACTCAAAGTATACCTACTGGTTCTGCCTGGGCGCCTGGTGTTAGATTTCAATTTTGTTCGATTTTTGCTGGGTTTTTGGTGTTTTTGACAAAAAAATATGATTATGATGTTTTTTTTTTGCATTCCTTTCTTTTTTTTTATTAATAAATTAGTGTATTTATTTTTTTTCTATGTATGCTAGCGTGAATGGTATGGGAGTATCAATCATAAAGTTGGATTCATAGTGTGAAAGAAGAGAATGATAAAAGTTCTGTTCTTTAGAGGTTGGGTCTAAATTTTTGTGCAGTTTATTGTTTGATCTTGTTTATTGTCAATGTGTAGGTATATTTAGCAAAATACTTTTTCTACGTATACCTACTGCTTCTGCATAGTCGCCTGATGTTTTGATTATTTTTTCTGATTTTATTTTGCAAAGTTGCTGGAAAGTATGCAACACAAATGTTGCTCTTTTACTTTGTACAATTTTATTAGAGGCTGCAGCATGTATACATGAATTTTAATTGCTGTTTTTTTTTTTATTGTTGGTATTTTTTCAAAGGACTCCGTAGGTACTGTTTCAATTCAGTACCTACAGAAAATACAGAACATTCGTTTGTAAAGCAAAATAAATCATGATGGAATCGCGTTTAAAAAAAAATTGTTATGATATTTGACTTTGAGATTGTCATAGGATTTTTCGTCTGTCCAATTGACACATGTGATCACATTAATTTGCTCAAGTAAATTCAACTGTATATAAATCTTGAATAAGTCACTGAAACACAAAATTCACCCATTTAAATATGCAATCAAAATTGTTGCAACCCTGGATTTTGTTTAAGGGAGATGACAGTATTCAATCAGCTAACTGAATATACACGACTTTAAACTTTTGGGGCGAAACTGTGGGCAGAGTTCAACTAATTATAAAAATATCATAAAGAAAATGTGTTTGAGTTGAAGAATTTTGCCCTGACTGCTTTTGAAATTCCCTGTCGTTCCCTGACTTTCTTTGAGTGGCTACTATGTAATGGTGAACTACATTTAGAATATGTTTACATCGTGCATACATCTTTCAGACAGAGCAGATAGGATTTTTTTACCTGTCTCAAAAATGTTTTACAAGCAATTTAATATTCTGAAATAGAAAAACTAAGTTAACTAAATACAAACTGGAGCAAACTTGTTTTGTAAATGCTTGCAACTTTAATCGACATTGTGTGAACTTAACTTTATTCTTTTTTTGCTTTTTTCTGACGGTCTCGACTGGGATGAGGCTCCATATTAGTCTCATATTTACCACCCTGTTGGGAATTCTTATCATACCATTTGTATACGTTTCATTATTTATTTTGATTAAAATAATTTCTTTTTATTAACTTCATTACATACATAGATTTAAATTGTTTGTGATTTCTATTGTCTAATAATTATTGTTATTTATATTCTTTTTTTTATAAATATTCGCGAAAAAATCAAATTTCTTTGAAAGTATGAAAGTAAAAAATAAAATAGAAAATTTCAACGTAGGTATTTACATTTCTATAGAAAAATATTAAAATAAATTTAAATACGAAATAACATTTAAAAAATGTCTTAAAAATTAACAAGTTTAGCCAAAGAATAAAAATTCAAATAAGTTAAATAAAATTACATAAAATTGCAATTGTCTGCATCACTAGTTCAAAGGATCGAAAACTTAATTCAACTTCGAATATTAAACTTCGAAGTTGAATCCGTATTTTTTTTAAATAATTTTTTTTTGTTTAAATAATTTAAGATATAAAATAAGACAATATTGTAATTATTGTTCCCTTCAAAATGTAATAATTGTCCTTTGCTAGCAAGGCGTCAATTGGCAATTTAAGTCTAATAATTTTACTTATAGATTTCACACAACACAAACTTTAATTCGAAGAAATTGAAAAAAAAAATCAACATCATCGCCTAGATAGGCGCGTGTTTGATCTTTTTTTTTAAGCTGACTCTTATTCATGCAAAGATTTTCTTTACTTCCATAATGGCATAGGGGGTTGCTGCGCTAGAAATTCAGCAGAGGCATTGGCATGTGTTGGGACGGGACAACCTGAATAAATACAAACAAAAACACAGTTAAACAAAAGTCTACCATCTCTGGGTATATTGACTTACGACAAACAGAACAGGTCTCCTCGTCTGTTCCATCACCGCAACCGTCACGACCCGAGCAAACAATGGCTGTTGATCTGCATCGACCGTTGCTGCACCTGTGCGGGCAATATCCATCGATTCCTCTGCTGCTACTCTTACCTCTACCGGCATCAACCACACCAGCGGTGAAAAATTTAAGGATGAAATTCGGCACAGATTGTGATCCGCAAAGATATGGCGTCTCGTCACTGCCATCCTTGCACGAGATAATTGCATTGCAATACTCATATTCCGGCAAGCATTCGCCACTGTTACAACGGAACGTGTTCGGCGGGCATTGCCCACTTTCGGTCCTTAAGGAGTTGCATTCCATTTCGTCCTCTCCGTGTGGGCATTGTTTTCTGCCATCACAAAGTGCAGCACGACTTATGCAGCGTCCACTGCGCTCACAGCGAAATGATTCTGCTGGGCATGTTTGGTTTAGTCGTGCATTAAAGGTGCATTCCTCGTCCGAGGCATCTGTGCAATCTGGGCGGCCGTCGCATACGAAGAACCACGAAATACAAACTCCACTCGAGCGGCACTGTTCAAAATTAAAATCATTTATTTATAATTTGACAAATCGGATGAATGTGGCATTCATGATTTACCTGGAATGTTCCTGGACTGCAACCAGTACGTTCGGCACTGCATTTGGCTTCTGTCTTAGAGGCACAATCACATATTCCCTGATCATTGCAGGTGGTATATGGGTCAGCTAGCTGGCACTGTTTATCGTTGTTGCAATTTAAACCAAGAGAAACTGGACCATTTCCAAGCTCTACACGCTTTCGAACTGGAAATAAAATAAGATGTATTTTTTTTTGTCTGAAATATATACACATTATTTATAAAATTACCTGGCTTCGGAGTTATCAAAGGATCAATGTTCAGCGAAGATGCAGTAGTCGAGAACGTTTCCTCCATTGTCATGAATGGTTTTAAAGTTGTGGCCACTGGAGCAGATGGTTCCATTAGAGTTACTCGACTTGCCAGACCAAGCATCGTTTGAGTGGTAATCTCTAAAATGTTAGGAACTTCAGTGGTAATACCATCTTCACTACTGTTTTCCGGATAAAATCGTGGGGTTGTTTCAACGACTAAATTGTCTGACATCAACTCTTCCCGATCGTTGGAAGAGACAAATGAAAGATCGAACGGAAGTTCTTCAGGTGAGATGCTTTCTTCACCTTCACTCAGTGGGACAGATGTTGTCAATTTATCATTGGCCAAATCCTCCGATTGAATACCCATAACTAGGTCAGACAAAATAGCTGGATAATAGGGTGCAGTAGCTGGGGTTTGTTGACTTTGAACAGTTTCTTCGGCTTTGAGATCATCGTTTGAGCTCTCTTGTAATGAGGTTCCGGAACCTTCTACTTCTTCATTTTCTATCAGACCACTTAAAATACTAAGCACAGACTCATTTTCATTGAAATCAAAGCTTTCTGAAGCTTTCAAGTCATTTCCAATATTCGTTTCGTGCATAGGTGATGATTCTAGTTCAGCAGGTCGGTCTGTGGTGATTAAATTTTCTTCAGATAACTTTTGTCCACTACCATCATCCGAAAGCTCATTTACCAAATGATGATCTTCAAATTGTTCAAACTTTTCAATTTCACTATTTTCAGATTGAACATTAGCAGCAGCAGCAGCAACAGGTGTGGACAGTGTTTCACTCTCTGCTACCAAAGACACGTATTCACTGTCGAGTTCACTTTCATTGGCATTCGCTCCAGATTGCGTTTCGCTCATTTCTTCTTGGCTGTCTGATGCCTTGTTATCATTAATATTTTCTGTCAGTTGTTGTGTTTCTTCCAATTCGAAAGTTGGGTGGACAGGTGATTCGTGATCAGAATTTTGTTCAGTTGTCGCTTGATTGATTTCTAATTCTTCTTCGTTTTTGATCTTTTCTGCTTCCATAACATCATCATCGATTGGTTTATTTTCTGGAACTGTTTCAAGTTTGCCAACACTTTCGATTTTCTCATTGTATTCAATATTTGCATTTTTATCGCTGGAAATTGGCTTTTCATCCAAAGTCTCATCACCATCGATAGGCTGCGTGAGTATTTCACTTGGCAATGTGTCAGCTAAGTGAAGTGGGTTGTTGTTATTTGTAATGTCTGAAGGTTCGGCGCCTTCGATAATGTTTTCCAAGTCATGTACTTGCTGGATAGCTTCATTGGAACTTTCATTTTCTAAGATTGTATTTTGAATAGTTTCGCTTTGTTTCTCTGGTGCCAAAGGAGTGTCTTCTAATCCAAGAAGTTGATTTTCATGTGAAATGGCTTCATCGGAACTTATGTCATGAGAATTTTCAAGATTAGTAATATCATTTAAATCTGGTTTTGAAAGCTTAACATTTTCTACTGATCCTGTTTCCTGTGATACAGTTTCATGTTCTGCTTCAGGTAAAATTTGAAGATCTTCACTGCCCGATACAGCTTCTGGATTATTTGTTTGTTGTTCCTCTAAATATCCATCTTGCATTATCATTGGCATTATTTCTTTTTCAACTATGGATTCTTGTTCAGAGCCTTCGTTTAAAAGTTCTTCTTCGGCTGGAAGTGTTGCAGAAGAAACTTCATGTCCGATTTCTTCCTGTGGAGGCATAACACTTCCAGAGGTAATTTCAATTTGTGGTGGAATTTGTGGAAGTTCATCCGAAGCTAGTTTGTCTTCTTTGTCTAATAATGATATTTCTTCAACATTCTTCTCTGGCATTGTTGCCTCAGAATCAATTGTTTCTCCTTCTTGTGACATGGTTTGCTCTGGTTCTATTTGATGAGGTGGGATATAATCTTCTTTACTTGGTTCTGGTACAGCGTGGATGAAACTTTCTTTTTCTTCTTGTAATTTTTCTTCAGACAATGGTGAATGATTCTCTGACAAAGAAAATACTTCATCAGAAGCTGCTTGATGAACTACTTCATCTTCCTGAAGTGCTTGTAAGGTCTCTTCTTCGCTTTCATGGATTGGTTTTTCAGTTGCACTTTGAGATTCTTCTAGATTTTGATTTCCATTTACTTGTACTGACTCCTTTTCAGCTAGAGCTTGAGCAGCCTCCTGAAGCAACTCTTCAACTGCTTCGTGTATAGTTTCATGAGGTATATCCTGGGATACTCCTTCGAGTTCTTCTTCAGTTGGTTTATGGCCCAATTCTTGTACAGAAGCTTGAGTGTCTTCAGGTGTTTCTTCTTGAACTAATACAATGGATTCTGGATCTGTTTCTGCCTTAACTACTTTGATAGGTTCTTCAGCAGTTTCGTGTTTATCATCTTCGATGATTTCAGGAATAATTTCATCTTTTGTTTCATTGTTTATATTTTCTTCCGGAACAATTTCTTCATCAAATGAAGGCTTAATTACATCTGCACTAACTTCTTGCATTACTTGCTCAGGTTGAGAGTCAATTTTCACTTGTTCTGTGTTCTCTACAATTTCTTGAGTTTGGTCATGTTTATCATCCTCAACTTCCTGTGTTTCGAATGACTGTTCCGAACTAGTTTCCAGTTGAATTTGTTTGTTTACATCTTCTTCCGGAGTAACTTCTTTCATATGATCCTGTTCTATCTCAATCGCTGCTGGAGCCTCATGACTTTCTGAAGATAACTGTTCCTGGTTTAAGTCTGGAACATTTTGTATCTCACTATTTATCATTTCAATAGATTGGTCTTCTTTTTCAACATTTGAAGCTGTCGTATTTTCATCACTAGCAACTATTGCTTCTTCCTGTAAAACGGTAGGATCTTTATTTTCTTGGGAGTTGCTTAGAGACATTTCTCCATACATATCTACATGTGCTTCGGCTTCTTCATCGGTCATTGCACCTTCTTCCTGACCATGCATATCTGAACTTGGCCTATAGTGTGATTCTTCCATATGGCCACCTTCACTTGCTGCCTGTTCTTCATCTGATTCATTTACTTTTTCACCAGATGTCTGTGGCAAATATTCTTCTTCAACGCTTTCATAATTTGTCTCAATCGGGTGCTCTAGATCATTTTGAAGAGTATGATCTTCTTTATCATTTTGGGATTCTAAATCGGATGATCCGAGAAATTCTTGATTAACTTGATAATTGCCTTCACTGTCTACCGAAAGAGAACCTAGTGCGTCAGAAGGCTCTTCGTCATGTGACAATACGGGCTCCAAGTGTTCTATAGGCCTAGACGTCTGCACAGAATCTTCTTCTGATATTTCTACACTAGTTGGCTTTACATTGTTTTCTTGATCAGTCAAAGTCTGGGCATTTTCTTGAGAATTGTCTGAACTAAGGGAAGTCTCCTGATCAATTTGCACTTGTGCTTGATCTATATTATCCTGGATTTCCGTTTCAACTGGAGCGTCTTCTTGTTTGTCCATGTGTTCTTCCAATTGTTCGACAATAGGTGATACAGGGTGATCAAGCTTCTCAGCGTTAAGTTCATCCTCAGAAATTTCAGCAACAAGTTCTTCTTCAGCTGCTGCGTGTTCGTTGATATCAGGTTTGGGATCAGTTTCAATAGCAAAGTCTGTAGCAGAATCTTGCTCAGGATCAGGTCGAAGTTCTTCTTCGAGTTTTTGTTCAGTTTCTGATTGCTGCTTCACATCGGACTCATTATTTGCGATCGATTCTTGTTCAAGATAAGATTCCGAAGATGACGGATGAGGTTCTGTTTCAGATGGGCTTTGTTCCTCAATATTTTGTTCATCTAAAGGTTTTGATTGATCTTCATCTGAAGGTTTGAGTTCCAGTACAGTTTCTTTGTGAGCCAGTATTTCACTTTCAAGTTTTGTGACCTCGTTTGTTTCTTCAACTGAATGTTCAGCATCTTCAGAAGGTCGGTTCTCTTCGGATTGTTCAATTTCTTCTTCATTGATGCTTACTTGATCTTCAGATTGTTCTTCATTGTCAATTTTATACGGATAATCATCGCTGGTAACTGCTTGTTGGACAACTTCCGTCGATGGTGTTGAAGTCGAACTTTGAATATGATAATTATCCAATATATCCAGTGATTCAGTTTCAGCTGTCAAGTCTTCTCCACCAGTCTGTTCACTAGAACTGCTTATAGGTATCGGTTCTTTTGTAAACTCAACTTGGTTTTCAGTCGAACTTATTTCATTATTATTCAATAAAGGTTTGCCTTGTGTTGAAGACTCATAATGAGAAATCAGATCAATTGGACGGAACACAGTTGGTGGTGGAGTTATTATTGGTTTATAAGTTGTAGTTTGACTAATAATAGCATCAGCTTCAACAGAACTTTCATCTCCAATACACATACCACCATATTGCTTGGCTGGTGCTGTGCATTGACAACGTCCAAATAAGTTTGGAATAAGAAAGTCACAATGGCTTCTTCTGTCATTCATTTGACAATGGGCATGACTATAGCAAACAGCTCCGGGATGAGCAGCTGAAAAAAAAAGAATATTTTCAAGCTTATTTCAAAGTTATAACATACATATAAATAATCGAAAAAAAGGTCACTTAAAACTTTAGTCAAGAAACACAAAAATCCAACTTTTTGTATTCCATCGCTGTAAACATAAATTTAGGTCTTGAAATAAAGTATTCTTTTCTTAATTAATAAAACATTTTGTAATGCAGGTCATAATGTTGCAGGTTATCCTCTACTCTGTGATTATTAATTATGGTTGCAATGGTATCGTAAAACTACGTTCACACTACGCCAATCGACCTGTGTCGATCATAATAATTGACAATTATTATAAACCACCTGTCACTTAGCGACTTTGCAAATGTCAAAATTTACCCAACGAAAGCAACATTGTATCATCAACATGCTATTTCTGCATTGGACAAAGTTTAAGTATCAAATTTCAAAATCCCTTCGCATTACCTAAACACATCGCTTCATCTATAAAGGCTCAACCATAACAAAGGTGATCCTGTCATGAAATGTCAATTAATCTTATAAAAAAAAATATATCCTTTAACAACTTCAAAACCTATAGCGAAAAACCGATATCAACTTCATTTTTACTCTAAAAATAGCAACTCGCTTATATGTCAGAATAAGTTAAGAAGGCTTGCAGTTAAATAGGTAATAATGGTAATCTCTTGCGAATGTATCGTGCTTACACTTTTGAAACAAAAATATAAAACATCTCGAAGAAAAAAAAAATTAAAACGAGAAATAAAACCAACGTCTCACATTCCACTTCTGAATAGTTGAGGTCTGCCAATGGCCTGCCTGTGGCTGTCATATGTGTTCACCAGCTGCACCTGTGCAAAGTTTTTTTTTCCCTGACCCACATTCGGTCTTAGATGTTTTTCCAACTTAAGCTTCACAGAGTCCCCTTTTCTTTGCACTTGATGCTTCTTTTTCAATATATTTTCTTTGGTGCTGCGGGAAAACATCTATCCAGAGAATTCCCATAAGGCACTGCACACTATCCTCTTGCTTATACGATTGCCTTTATTAGATTATACTCCTCAGTTGGATGGAATTTAAAAAGATTTAAGACGCTTGATCATCTTAAACATTCATCAAATTCAGAAGACTCCTAAGACTCAATGCGTACCCATAAGTCAAGTCGGTACAATATCAGCAGCGGAGCGGGCACATAGAAGAGAAAAAGAATTACACCGTGTACCGTTTGTAACTTTTCGATATAGGTACGAATAGCGAAGACCGAGAAAAGCAAAAAAAAAAAAAACCAGGCCAGACAATCTGACGTGCGCACTAGAGCGCACCATTGACGCGAGACGGGATTCCTTCCGACTTGGTAACCTAGTCGATCAATCGTGTATCGGATTGTTCACTCCACCTTATTCAATCAAGGCGCACAGGCGATGATCATATTCCCATGGAAGCACCACACGTTAGTGGCGGCGTGCTGGAGCCAGCTTAGACTGATTGACGATTTTCAATTTAATGAGAATCGCTTTTGTGAAACTGAATTGGTTAAGCTATGCGTCTCCGTCCGTCGTCTCGTAATGTAATGGTAATGTGTTGTGGTGATCGATTCGACAATGTGATGATCGGTGGAAAAAAAGGGAATAGACACAACACAATTTCCTAATTGACGTCCAATAATTACTCAGCGACGGAGGCAGGTTTTTGGAATGGGGAATAAAATAATTCAACAATGGGTGCTCTACACGCAAGTGGTCTCCAAATATGGTCAATGGGGTCGCGCTTCGAAGTGAGCATCTAACATATAGAATGGCCGCACCAGCCTTTGAAATCAAACCCAATCAAAGATTAGAATTTGCCAGGGATATAGTTTTTGTTGTGATGTGGTTGTTGTGTATATTGTCTGAATTTCTTATACCTCTGGCATATGAATCAACGTGTCCCGTTTTGTTAGCCCGGAATTGAACACTTACCGTCGTAATATGTACTTTATCCTACGCGCGCATGTATATCTACTTGGTATGAGAGAACAAAGAGCACCTCGTTGCAGCCAGGTTAATCATGTGTAGTTTTCTTGAATATTGGCAGTTTGCAGCACAAATTGGCCAACAACTGCAGGATAAATGCACCATACCACTTTACTATAGAAAAGATTATCCAACGATTTCTACTTTCAAAGTACGCCCAGCCCAACTTTAAAAAGGTACTTTCACAAAATTGATCATTATGCCATTGAGCGCACTTTTGCAATAATTACTTATGTATGCCTGTATAGGAATATATACGTATCACATCTTCATTGGATGATGATTGGGATAGATGGATGGATGGATGGTATCCTTTAAATGGCATGAAGTTGGTTATTTACAAACAATCAGTCTGCGCCTGGGAATTTCCATTAAATTGCCGTTAAATATAGTACCAATAAAATATCTAACAACAAAGCATCTATGGGACACAAATACTGATTGTGGTGATGACCTTTCTATAGCTGCTTATAACTTCAACATTAAAGAATAAATGCAGATAATTACCATTTGAACCTTTGGTGTATTATTTGACTTGCCAATTTCGTAAGTAAGTTGGGTCAGTTTTTTTTTTTTTTTTTTGATTGAAAACATTTTGGTGGGATTAAAATACAAATATTTTAAATCCTGTTTTAAAGATTTACCTGTACTTTGAGAGACTACTGTATAATGGGTGCAGGAAATGATCATTCATGGAACTATAAGAATAAGGGTTAATATGGCAGAACCCTTATTCTTATTCTTGTTTTTTTCTCGAAAACGGTTCTAAGGATTTTGACTAAATTTGACTAGCACGGGTTGCGTTCGGTTTTAAAAGCTTTTCTCAAGACGTTTTTTTCCAAAAAAAACAAGCATTTTAAAGGTTCCCGATGCGATACACAGTTTTTTTTTGGCAATGTTACCTTTCTCGTTAACGGCTCAACGGATATTTAAAAAAAAAAAATTGTTTTAACATGATTAGGTTCCGTGGATTGCACGTGGATAAAATCAATTTTTGTGTTCAACAAGAAAAGTAGAGGTCTCAGATGCCTTCCTTGCGAGACATCTGTGGAAGTGCATGATCTAAAAAGTACGACGATTTTTTAAATAAGACAGTGAGATATAGAAGAAAGTTGGGCAGATTCTAAAACGCATTTGTTAAGTATATTTAGCAACAAAAACCACAGAAGGAAGGGGATAGGACCCCCTCCCGTCTAAAGTTGTTTGTTTAACTTTATTAGCTTAATACAAGCAAACTCTTAGAAAATAACTTAAGTCTAAAAATTCTTAAATATAAAGAAAGCAAGGTAGGGTTGGAGGTTCTATAGAGGGAGGTTTTTAAGGAATCTTTGCTTTGGTGAAAGTCGAAAAAGCTTTGCATGGTATTGGTTAACCGTAGCATGCGGGTCATGGGTTCGTTACTTCCATAGCTAGTGCGATGAAAGTTTATTTTGAAAAGTGGTATTGAACGAAGATTATTGGGATTGGTCTGGAGGGAGATTTTTTGGAGGAGCGCGGGGCAATCGATATTTCCGGCTAATAGCTGTTGAATAAAGACAATGTCAGCCACTTGACGACGTTTTTCAAGTGTTTGCATATCAATTAGCCTTAGGCGGTTTACGTAGGGAGGGAGGTTGTATCGATTTGACCAATCAAGGCCACGGAGTGCAAAACGTAGAAATCTTCGTTGAACAGCTTCAATACGACGGGAGTGAGAGATGTAGTTGGGTGACCAGACTTGGCTAGCATATTCAAGAAGAGGCCTTACGAATGTAACATAGAGAGTTTTAGTTACATAAGGATCGGAGAATTCTTTTGACCAACGTTTTACAAAACCAAGCGCGGAGTTAGCTCTGTTTATAGAGGAGTCTAAGTGATATCGAAAATTCAATTCCTTGTCACAGATAACTCCGAGATCACGTAGGGAATCAACTGATGAGACGGGTACATTGTTGATAAAATACGTTCTGGGAGGGAGAGGAATAAGCTTTCGTGAAAAGGTTATTGCTTGGCACTTGCTCACATTCAGTTCGAGAAAATTTTTCAGACACCAAGTTGAAAACCGATTAAGATCATTTTGGAGAAGACAGGAGTCAGAAGGGGAGGAAATACGCCTATAGATTTTCTTGTCGTCTGCGTAAATAGATATCAAAGAGTCGTTTTTGACGAAGCCGACATCGTTGATGGTTGAAATAAATATCAGTGGGCCGAGATGGCTGCCTTGCGGGACACCAGAGGTGGCTAGAATTGAATCCGATTCAGAAGATCTGAAGATAACTTTGTACTTGCGGTCTTTTAAGTAAGATTGGATCCATGCTATAAATATTGGTTGAAAGCCTAGAGCATTAAGCTTGAAAATGATTAAAGAATGAGAAATTTTATCAAAGGCCTTGCTAAGATAGTTGCAATTACATCAACTTCATTGCCACCTTCGAGATCGCATATAATAGCAGGAATGGCGTCAGATTCAGATGGACAGCGGAAAAGAATATTGAATATTTAAAAAGAAGCAAAAGGATAAACAGCCGATTTTCTTTTTGAGTTTATAAATTGAAAAAGTGTTTTGGGTTGGAGATGATTGAGTTTGGATGACACATGATTGGAATAGAGAAAATCACTAAAAATAGCAGAATTCATTGTGAATGGAAAAATAGTTCAAAAGTTCTTCATTTGACTTCGATCTAAGAGTCTTCTTAATAAAAAAGGCCTTGACATTTATTAGTTTTACCTTTCGTACATCATTGTTCATGTTTTCTCGGAAGACTGATGATCAATCGGTTGAGTGTGACCGCAACCTGTTTTACTTTTTTAATATCAATAAATATATGAAAACATTTTTTGTTTGGTTCTAATGGGAACAATAACATAACTCTTGACTTTTTATCAATTTTTTTCCACCAAAGTACCTATCGCTTAAGTGGAACGTTTCAATATCTAAAGATACAAAAATACAGTTTGTGTATTTACTTTTGCATGTCCCTAGCATACAAAGATACCTTACAGTTTAAACGGTTATATTTTACGATCAATAAAATAAGAAACCATCAACGATCTTAACATTGATTGATTGTGTTTAATTATTATTTACTTCACTCATAAGATGTAAGAATTCCAAATCTAAAACCTTCATCTTCTCTAAGTCCGCAAGACCTTCAACCAATGCTAATAAATTTCATATCGGTATATCAAAACGAAATTTAATATTATGTAAGATGTAGGTAAGTACATTTCAAACTAATTAGAAACGGTATTTTAATGCAAACGCACACCTAAGGATCCATTTTCCTTATTTCCAAACATAAAAATCATCCAATAAATTGGCATTAATAGCCGGCAAAAGTAATACCTATCCTTTCCAAATTCCCGCCCATTTTTAAATGTGCATCAGCATTCCAGACGCCGATCTCTCTCTCTTTTGAAGCAGTTAAAGCTGTAAACAGCATCAAATTCCTGTACAATTGGTAAACAAATTTTACGACTTTTCAGATTGAACAAGGCATAAAATAATAATAAAAAAAAAATAATAATAGCATTTTACACAACTTTTGTTCAATGAATCTAATATGTGTATGGTTAGTTTTACAAGATATGTGTGTCTGTATGCAAGCAGCCCCTCCTTAGTATGGGGAACTTTCCGGTAGGTACTCACAATAGATCGGATTCCGTTATAAATGTATGTTTCTAACAACAAACGACGGACGATGACGACGACGACAACGAGGCGAAGATCGAACGACCAACTTGGTTGCAGCTGAAAAGATGTGGAATTCCTGTAGGCGAAATGACGACCACGATAATCAATTCACCTGCGCGCCCAAGCCAAAGTCATTCTGAATAGCTTAATTGTGAATGTGCGCGAAAAGCTAGTATACATGTATACGACAAAAAATGTAACTGCAATAACAACAACAATTTCTTCTCTACACCTTATAATGCTGTATTAGTGTCCAATTATACGAACGTATAGATACACTTAGAATTGCCGAGATCTTATTATTAAAACTCTATATGTAAAATTTTCAATCACCATACACTGAAATACATTTGAATTGTTTAGAGTTATTGGTGTTGTTGTATTTTCTAAAGCAAACCCATCATTAGCGAATGCTAAAGAACGAGTTAAGTACAGAGTAGTGATCTCCATGATCAGCTTCTTTCCTCTCATTAATTATGAATTCGGAAAAGACGAACTTAAAGCCTGGTATCTGCAGAGCAGAACCACATCCGTATCTACAACTTAAAATAGAGTAGATATATCTGCGGAATATATTTACTTACTATGTATATTCGACGCGACAACAACGACGTCAAACAGATGCACATAAAAAAAAAACGTGCTGCAACTTATGAGCATGAGTGCATTTAAATCTGGCAAAGAGTTCCCAGACTCACGTTAGAATGAGTGGATTGGATAGAGTGTCTTATTTATGTGAGGCATAACAATTGGATGAATAGAATTCGCTGGAAGAATCTCATAAACCTGTGCTGATGCTGTCTCCTCCTATACCCTCGCCGCCCGCACTCTAATTACGATGTTCTGTACCGCACGCCTTAGAAACTGTAATGCGATGGAAGTGGCCGCGTGCATCAACTGCAAATATTTTGAAAACGAAATTTAAAACCATTTTTGGTTCAAACTACTTTAACAAGTTGTTAGGTACAAGATGGGCTTTGGCTTGGCTCTGATCTTGGGTTGGTTCATGGTTGATGGCATATAGAATGAGAAATAAGAGAAGGTTTGTCGACCTGTGGCGTGATTTGCTTTAAAGAAAGAACCATGGCATAACCATAACACACCATCAGCAAAACAAGAGCACGAATTTCAATTTAAAGAAATTGCAAATGAATCCGTAGTTTCTGCCAATCACCGTACATATCAAGATAAAGATATCTCGCGAGTACAGAAAAACAAAAACTTTCTTTATAAAGAGACTAAGTTAGATCAGTAGATGGAGATTGTCCACGACAAAACTGATTTGTCTAGCTCTACACCTTTACCTACATATCCATTCGTACATTCATATAGAATTGACAAATTTAACAATTACTAAAGATACTTAAATTTAAAATCTTTTTGTTTGGAGGCGAAATTTTGTCCAATCTCTCGGTGAATGTAGGTTAAACTGAATTAATGAATTCGCATAGCTTTCGTTCTATTTATCTTTTTTTTCTTTTAATTAGATGCTTACTTGTCGACTTGAATAATTTATAGGATTAAGTTCACTTTCATTCGAAGAATTTTCGGTTAGTTTTTTTTATTTATTTTATTTATTCGAGATGAGAGATTATAGATATATGTGCGCTTCTGAAGTTTTACAAAACGCTTGAGGATTATTTTTTTTTATATTTTCTTAAAATTCTAACATAAATTAAGGTCGTTAATCATCTTTGAACTTTAATCAAAGGTATTTTTGAAGATGAATTGAATCATGTATTAAATCACTGAGTTTTGTAAAATTGTACAATGATGGATGTTTTCTTCATTTGATTTATAGTTTTAGTTAGGAACAAAATATTTATATTTCTGACGGGTTTTTTATTTAATCCGTTAATTTAAAAGTGAAGGAACTTCTTTTTTATTAACATGCTATGTCCTAAGTTCGTAATTTCACTAGACTGAAATAAAATGCCGGCATTTGCTTAGGCAGGTGGAAAACTATCTTTGCGCTACAAACAAAAGTTGAATGGGACAAAGTATATTCTCTACCGTTTAAGCAAAATATACAAATTAAAAAAAAAATATTCTCCAAAACTTTTATGGCAAAATACTGCATATAAAATTCGATGTCGAAATACGTCAATTTTCAGAAAAATACGATCGTTCTATATTTATTTATCTATTACATATTTTAAACATACCACCTAAAACGACAAAGCTACTTAATTATTGAAACAGCTCTATCTTATTAATTACTTTTTAATTTGTGCTAACATAACACCTTTTAAAAAGCGTTTCAAAAGATACTTCAAATTATAGGTAAATACGCAGGTAGTTCACTAATTATTGATGTTTGTCTTAACCTGTTGATTGTGTTGCTTTTACGATAGCGTCTAATAACATACCCTTTTGTTGTATAATGTACACAAGTATACACTTATTATATAAATCAATTAATATACAATTACCTGCTTAAAGAAACAGAACTTACACTGTATTCATTTGAATAGCAGATACTTCAACTTAACAAAACTAAGTATGTTTACAGCCTTTCAATGATTAATCGGTGACAAATCGTGTAAGCGATTACTGCCACCGCGACCGCACGCAACACCACGAAACACAAAATGCCAACAACAATCCGACCGAATTCGCGTTCAGTTTTTTCTATGTACCTTATAGACTTGATTCCCCGTGGACTTGGACGCCATCATCGTCATTGGTGTTGGACATGGAAACAATGTTGAACGACACTTCATGCCATGCTATAGACCAGAGCCAAGAAACCTATTCGAATTCCGAACAAATGAAAACAAAAAAAATTGTTGAAGACAAGAGTGCCTTCTGAATTGAATTGTTTGCGGCTAATGAACATTTTTTTTTAAATAATGAGAAATGTTTTGTATTTACTATTCCGATCCAGTAGTTATCAGTGTCTGATCTTTAAAATTTCTTACAGCATATTTTTTGTTTAGGTATTTTTATAGCTTTTTTTTTGTGCAATAATGTATTAATTATAATTGAGTTTATTAAATAGCAGTAGCATCAAAAGAATGTTAGTTATTCCAAAACCTGAAATAAAGATGTCTCGCGTAGTCTGGTATAGGATAATCATCTATGCATGCATGTGTTGACTTTCACCTTAGGACTATCGAAATTGAGGAGAAAATGAACTTAAGACTGATGTAATTAACTTGACGTTATAAAACACGAGTGAAGGACGAAATTAGAACACTCGATGATCCAATTCAGAAAATGACATTTGCCCATACCGTCGCTATCTTTAAAGGTGATTTACCATAAGAGCTCTCCAGGGAAAGAGATGTGCATGTGGCACCTCAGGAGTGTGAAAGAAAGATGCGATTTCTATTAACAAAGCTGCCATCGAGATATCACGTTAGTTGAAGTACGACTTTGAATTTTCGCGAGGTTTAAGAAAGAGCGCCAAAACTTATATGCAATGCCAACATGACATTAAGATACTCTTAGGAGAATTTTAACACAAAAATTGGGAAAGAGGACATCTTAGGTACAACGCTTGTGAAATAGAGTAAGTACTGTGTACTTGCAAACGAATTCAGACAGTCGACTTTGTATTGCACAAAGTTTGGTGAGATTAGCAAGAGATTCCTATATCTCGAAATCGACAAACGTAAATGCCTATCACTGAATTGTCGAACCGATTGACGGAAGACACACATCTAGCATATAGGATGTACGCATAATTTAAGGTAAGTGAACATTAGCTCTCACCATAATGTGGTTGATGCTAGGGCTACGCCTAGAGCTTGCTAGAAACTCCAGACAATTACTGGCGCTTTCGAAAACTTGGAGACTGTATAGCAAGCCGAATAGTTCTTGTTGTTAACGAAGATCAGAGGAAGCTCTTCAATCAAAGGAGCATCCCACAGTATACTTGGTCAGAATATTACCATTGACAGTTATAATTTCCAGGTAGTAGTGAATTTGTCTATCTGAACACGATGCAGGATATACCAAACAATCTACATCTTGTTCTTGCTGTATGATGCCAGAAGCATAGAAATGCCCTTTATGATTCGATTGTTGACAAAGAACATAACACGTGAAGACAATTGTTATGCCGCCGAACTATACCCGCTGTACAACTACATAAGTCTGGCAAAAAAAAACGTCTTCAACGGGTAAATTGGTTGGGCCATGGAGAGGCAATGGACACCGATACTTCAGGCATAAAAGTCTAAAACTTCAGACCAAAGGGAATGAAAAATCAAGGTGGTTTGCCTTAGTTTCAATGATCAAGTTCAGATAAACATAGAGAATCAAGCTCCTAGAATACTGCGATACATTCAAACTTTGCCAGATGGTTCTCTATTGCGTGTACTTTTATGTGAATTTTTTTTTTTCGAATAGTTAAGTATTTCAATAACCCTGGCTCATGAGTGAAAATCAACATTCCTTCTGAAGAAATGCGTGGCTTAAATTCTCTCCAGGGGTTATAATGAGGCTGCACCACGTTATATGAGTTCTGATTTTATGACTGCCGCTTGAATAGTAAAGTTAGCATTCCATGCATGTTTTCCCGGAAATGAGAAATGTGTGTGATTGAGTTGAGCGATGTAGTATCTTTAATTTTTTTTTCTGTTTTATGAGAGTACAATTTGATTATTCTGCGATATTTCTGCTGCCTTCGTTATTTTTTTTACATTTTTTTTTTTGCTAAGCACTCTCGATCTATCAGCACTCAACAACACAAGTACTGGATGAAATGAAAGTGTGTCAGTGACAGAGCTGTGTTTGGAATGCTAATTCCTCTGACTCTGACTTGCGATGGAGAGTGAGTCATATTATTGCACCTTTAGTTCTCCATTTGATGGTTCGGAATGTGTATTATTTGTAATTCTAAGTAAACAGATGTGTGTTTCTGTTTGGTTATGTGCTACTTAGTATGCCAACTTGTAGTTGATCTATTATTATGACACAGAATGATTTACCATAAAAAAAATGTTCTTAGAACAACAACTAAGTATAGAATCCTGCCTTATGGTCTTACCCAATAACAAAATATTTATCTTGCTTATGGGGTAATAAAGATGCATGTATTTCTTCTACAACCGCATTCCCATCCTGTAAATCTAGTTCTTTGCATCTGCATAGGCGTGTTATAGATTCATGCTATAACATTCGATCAGATACGCTAATGGCGCCAAAGTGCTCAGCCTCTTTGCCGTCACCTAAGGCAGATGAATCACCAACGCGGTATGCAATTGATCGAAATGGTCTACTTAAGGATGCATCTATATTATTTTATCTAAAATAGGCGTGCATTTATTTATTTATTCGAAAGTGAAGATATTTATGTTGGTCATGTTAGATAAACCGAGAGGCGACAGCTTTGAATGGTAATAGTGCATGCCTGCATATGGAAGAAATTATGTCTTCATGATGCATATTCGCTGGGTATAGTTTGTAGGTGGTCAAAAATGTAAATTGGGTAGAACTTTCAAGTAATAAATCATAGAAAAACGGTTGTAAATAAATCATGGTTTGGCGCATCGAGTTTATGAGAAGTTTTAGTATCTATTAATATATGTAAACACATACTTAATTGGATTTTTTTTTAAATTTAGAAAATATAAAATCTGGCAGAATTAAGTAGTTAAAATCAAACGGAAGCTAATGTTAAGTTATTACGTCAAGTTTGGCATAAGTGCCGTCAATTTCTTAATTTGCTAGAAAACGAAGTAGTAGATTTCCCAGAATATAGGCCAGTTGGCAGAGAATTAGCCGCCATATTGAAAAACTCGTTTTCTCAAAACTTATATCGGACAAAAAACTAGTCAAAGCAAATATGATATTCTTTTCTTTCACGCCTACAACCTCCCACCCCGCCATTTTTTTGTTGATACTGGCGAAATACTAACGGACCATATCCAGTAATAAAATTGGATTGGTATTCTGTTGCATTATTATAGAACCTAAATATTCAAGTGTCAAATATTCAAGTGGAACTGTTCAGACGAAGACTGATCAATTTTGACGTTCTTCTCTTAAGATCCGAATGTGACCGAATACAAGGAAGTTTTATTGTTGGACCATAATGGTTTTTTAGCTCAGTTGCATTCGTCACTTGCGCTCACTTAAGAAGGATTCTTGTTTTTTGATCTTCTTTATTTCTTTATAAAGCATCTTTTAAAAAATTGTGAAACTGAAAGACACAACCTTGCATTTTGGTAGAACTTACGTTGATGTGTTTAAAAAGCGGATATTTTTAACCATTATTCATCATTCAGTTTAAGAAATCCTCAAAGGAAAATTTTCTGGAGTGACCCCTTTTTATTTTTTTCTACAGAACATTAAGTGCAATTTCCTGTATCGTTTATTGTATACCCTCATATTGACCAAACTACTTAGGTCAAAATGTAAACCTTTTCAATTCTTAACTCACAGCGCAACTATGTAGTCGCATCCATTCGATACACCTATCATCAGAAATGTATATTTACACAAATGATTTATACTCATCGTTGAAAAGGGATGACAAGACGTATGCATATTTACAAATGCGCATGCATGCACTAAGATAATGATGATAGAAATTGAATCACTTACGTCCAAGACATGTGTGCTTCCGGAACTGTAAGAATCCCTCGACGCAACGGCAAGCTCCATCCAAGCAACTGCTGTTAGCCACTTTCATCGTGCACTGATCGGCCAAAATGCAATCCCCTCCTAGCAGTTGGGCTGTAAGTAAGAAAAGAATTCATTGTGTAAGCAGACATTTAGACACATTCTTGAAAGTCACAGGGTCCTACAATGTTTGCCCACAATATTATAAATGTGGATGGACAAATATTGAATGAAATGGACGGATGAATGGTGCATAGTGTATAGGTACGGATAGAAATTTCTGAGGAATGTATTTCCAGTTATAGTAAGATCTTCAGTGGCAAACAATAATTTACCGATGGCCTGGTTACCCCGCATACAACTCTATACGATTTCGGGACCAGACTGCACACAGCACATCTATGAGGACACGCCTATCGCCAGTCTAATTACCAAGGCAAACATAATATAGCCATAGGCGGATACCAGTATTTGAACTTTAGATGTGGGATTTTAACTATATGATCGTGGTCATACATATTACTAGAGTGCACGAAGGTGCCACATCCACCATTTATTGTATAGCAAAACGAGGACACATGCCAAACATACTTACGAGGAGTTTACAGTAAACGGAAAACCTCAGAGTAACAGACGAACGGACAACCTAGAATTATTACGTTCTACACCATTGCATCCATTGTATTTATTTTTATATCATGGTAGAATATAAGAAAACGTTCTATACTTACATGACAAACAACTCGTTACATTATACTGGACAAAATATGGTGCGCACTCACAATATCCATTCATCGAACACGTACTGCCTTTTATGAAGTCAGTGCAGTCCATGTCATGTTGGCATTTGGATCCCAAACTGCTAGCCAGACAGTGTTCGAGTAGGGCGGTAAAGATGACGAGCAGGATCTGAGAAAAAATTAAGTTAATCAATTAGGTGTACAATTTAAAATTGAATAGATATGTATGTGAAATGCAAGAAAATGTATTTAACATAAAAAATGATTTAACTAGACCTATTAGTTGTTGAGATATTTTTTTACGATAATCTTTTTATATCAACCAATTTACATGACAAGTGTCATTTTATCTGTCAAAATTCAGTAACTTGTTCCTAATTAATGACAGACCTTAATAAAGAATAGAGCATTTGACAAATCTGTCAAACGAATTAAAAGCCTTTGAGATGAAGAATTTAATATTTATAAAACTAAAGAAATAATTATATTATTATACACCCAGTTTGCACTTCTTGTATAAATAATATATGTACGTTAAAAAGCCAAATGAACCCCGTGCGTCATTAATGCTATGTCATTAATCAACGAGAATGTTTGCGTCATTATTTTATCTATTTTTCCATTCGTGTAAATGTACCATTAGAAATAATTTTAGTGCTTATGTGAGATAAATACACACGCCACCATAAAACACAACATCTTGGCAGCACTCTTTTTTATTGGATCATAAATCATCTGTCAGATCAAAGTAAAGAGAACCGTTATGTTTTTAACATATTTTTATCAGCTTTGGATGTTTTCTCCTGTTTTGCGAAATAATGTCCATACAGGTGGAAATGCATATAAAAACCATCATATAAAAATGATTGCCAACCGCGACCGATATATTTTTTATTGAACAGGTGGTAGGATTTTATTTTGTTTTGAGCATTTTGAATTATTGTTTTAAGCAAATATATATTTGAAGATTTTAAACATAATGCGTGGTAGATAGGTGAGTGCGGAATCTTAATTATAAAGATAGTGGTCTTACTGATCATGAAGTTACGAGAATCGACAAATCAAATACACGTTTTAAATAATTTGGTAAAAGATATGGAAAAGGTGCTAACCATGAACAAAACAAAAACAACCTAACGATCAAGTGGCTCGAGTTCGCATAATTTATCAATAGAATGCAATTACCACAGCGGAATTCAAAAGCCTTATGCTGAATCCTTGAGAGAAAAATGCTGGTGGTAAATAAAGCCAATAGTGGGTCTTCAAAAAGTTTCTGATTTTTTATTATAAATATAAATACAATTAAATTGCTTTATTATAATTTAAAAGTTACACTAGATCATGATCTTAATTTATTTTTCAGTCAAAAGGAAATGCAAAAGTGCAACGCCCGTAAATTCTTTTAAATAAAATAAAAAAAAAAATCTAAATCCAATTTGTTTTGAGAAAATAAACAATGAGATTCACAGATACGTAGACGCCATTCACTTTATTTTAAATAGCTTACTATTCTATATTATAAACGAAGACAATCCAATTAAAAATTTTAAATTTGTGTTAATTGAGTGGAACGAATTAATTTAAAGCGACAATGACAAGACTTCTTCCACTATATACTCTGAGTGAAGAATAAAGTAACATGAGCCAACCAAGTTAAGGTGGTAATCTAAAAAATTGCAAGTTGAATATACCATCATCATTAATTTCACCTGTATAAGTTGCTTGGGCAACAGAAGTGAATAGCTGCAGAACAAGGAAGGCTTACGTTCTAAATAGTACATTATGTTGATGTTGTCTCTATAGGGTGTAAGGTTTGTCTATTTCAGCTTCTTCCTTCCCTTATCTGATCCTTATCGTAACTCACGAAACAATTTCGCTTCATTTTGTCATTCTCTTCCCCGTGTTGTCTGTTGCATCTATCAGATAAAAGGTGCACACAATAGAAAAAAGGAAAAAAAAAGATAGGCATCTTTAAATATGAAGCTTAGAACTTAGTGACTGGCTCTGGGGAATGCCAGAACCTTGACAGTGTCTATATATGCTGCCAATGCACTCTCTGTCATCTAAGTGAACCTCTAAATCTTCCACAAGAGTCAACAATGGGAAGAGAAAGATCATGTTACATTCACACTTAAGGTGCACACGGCGTGGCTGATGGCGCCCCTCGTCCGTCTGGCACCTCACTTACATTTACATCACCCACCTGTGTAGCTGGCCGCTGGCTGCACTGCTGCTGCGCATGCTATACATATCGGTGCTATCTCACGGAATCGTATTCAATGCCCTACATGGGCAGGATGGGGATGAAATTGCAGGAAACTGATTTACCGTAAAAATATTATCATGTACACATTGACAGCTATTGAGATGTGGTTGAAAGTTGTAGCGAAGGTTTTGTTCCATTTAAAATTGTGGATACCTATGTCTGTATTGGTTTGGTAATATACTTAATATAGATTTAATTGAATTTAGGAAATAAAAATGAACCAATGTTTTACAATACAATCATATTTATGCTATGAAAATAGTCACCATATATTTGTAACATTAAACGTTATTTTGGTGAATATTATACACATTAATGTAATTTATGTAGGTACCTGGGTTTTTATTTTTCAAACTGTTGTTTTGTTTTTGTTTCAACGAACATTCGAGATTATTTTTTTAATTTTTAATTTTTAAGGTCATTCACTCAATTAAACATTTTTCGATTCAATTCAAATCAGAGAAGTCTCATGAAATAGCGCCCAACGTGAAACTTTTTTTTTGCTCACTAATAAGCGTTAGTTGTTGAATACATACATTGATTTTCAATCAAAATTGTGCATACTTAATTTTGTTAATATGGCCAATTGAATTTAATGTAAAATTTTCTAATTTTATTTATTGATAATTTCTAAAGTGCGTATATTTTAATTTGAATAAATAAATGGTCGAGAATATTTTACTGAAGCTTTACAAAATTGCAAGTTTTGTATTTTTTAAAAACTCAAATTTAACTCGATTTAGTATTTCTTATATCAAAAGAGCTATATCTACCATTCTATGTATAACCACCGAATGCGACATTTAATGAAACTTGTAATTTACACATTTGGATGTTACATTTACTATTTTGTTAGTCTGACAACAGTCGTAAACAAAAGAAATTAACAATATTTATATATATTTCTTGACAAAAGTCGGAAACAAAACAAAAACAGCATATAATCTGACTCCTTTTAAACTCTTATTAATTTAGTACACAAACCTTTAAATGTGAAAATCTACAAGTTTCATTAGATGGCACTGACGGTAATGATTCTGAATGATAGTATACTATATAGAAATCAATAAAATATGCTATGCCTAAACAATGGCGCCCAACGTGAAACTCTTTTTTTCAGGAATTAACCTTAATTGCATAAACTAAAGTAGCTTTCTATATGATTTGTAAGTATTTCTTTCTATATGATTTATAAATCCCTTGTAAGCCTATCAATTAGAATCGTTGAAATTTTTTGCATTTTCTACACTACACCACAGTCCCACAGTCCTAAATTAAATGCTTCGGCACATTTGTTTTAAATGATAGTCGTCTCTTTGCTCTTCACAAAAGTGCAAAACAAGTTGTGCCTGTGCTTTTAATCATGCGTGTGCCATTGAATAATATGTACCTATATCCAATCAAAGAAGAAGTTAAATTCCAGAAGAGAAGACCCATCACAACTAACATGAGATATTCCTTTATATATTTATATATATAGGTATCTTTATTCATTAGCCATTGAATATGCTGACAATTTCCCAAGTATTGACTGTATATACATAGATGGTTATTACATCTTCTATTGACTACCGCAGATTTACCTTTCATATACTATCCACATCCAAAGAAGACCAACCACCACCGACCAAGTGGCACAAAGAACTGTTATATTGCTGCCGCATTCCTTACGTATTTGCTTTTTGAATCATCACTGAAATGGACACCAGGAATCGCTTGCGATGCTAACTCGATGCTGTATGTTTTCGTATCGTGATGGCTAGGTAATGCTGTATGAAACTGTTGTGGAAAATTGCAACCACATTACCACATGCTAAATATATGAAAATGGTATCCATTGAATAGCACAAAATGCCACCAAAACGAAAATAAACGTTTTTCGATTTTTTTATTCCTTTTCTCATCCTGTCACGAGAATTCGGGCGTTTCTATATTGGCGGTACATAATCGAATTGCCGCCAACATGCCATCCACAATACCTACCGACGATCTGTAGTCGCCACACATATTCTCGAGCAAGGCCACAACATTCATGTGTTTTGCCGTGTGCGTCCAATAAAATGATGGTGCATGGTTTTAAGTGTGTCTCCAATAAATCAATATAAAACAATTTTTATAAAAAAAAAATAAAAAAAAGGAAGTAAAAGCAATTAATTCATATATTTGAATAAATAATGCTTAATTGGATGGCTTCGAACATAAAATATTAAAAAGCTGTGATTTTGTGGATCTGTGCTACTGCTACTGGACTGACACGCACGTCGAACATGTTATGAAGTCGTGTTGAAGGCATTGGCATTAGCAGTTAGCAAAATGCTTTTTTCGTATACGTCAGCAATGTATTTAACTGTTATGTAATAGTGGTGATTGATTTGATAGCATTGATTCGCACTTTCTAGCAGTTTATTTTTTAAAGCTATAAAATGGTTTAGTTTGTATCGGCAATCTTAAATACTTTTGTTCAAAAAATGCCACAGGTAGTTTTGAAATTTATTATGATTATATAAATGTTGTCATTTGATGCCAAACATCTTAAAACAAAACAATTCTTAGAACCTTGAACAAACTTAATATGAATCATTGTGAAATAAAGCTCAATCTGTCCCTCCAGAATCATAAAAACCCATCATAGGAAGTCTTCTAAGACAAAATTATGTGCGGTGTGGAACTTTTAAATGTGAATCATTGCACTAGCACCTATATCGGAACCCGGGATTTTTAGTACTAAGTTCCACCGTTAGCATTGCAAATGGCAGTACTACTTCACTCACATCAACTGAGCATTTTCATGTGTGCAGCTATTTTGAAATGTCTGCCTTTGGCCATGGAGAACTCTAGGAATACGTCAGTGTCAAATCACTTTGAGGGAACATTGTGAGCAAAATATATCTTAAAATTTCGTGTTCATACGCAGTTGGTCTCAAAAACACAATAAGAGCCTAATATAAATCTTAAATCTTAATTTGCACATAAGAAAAATGTATTGCCATAACCATATAATTGCATGGTTTCCCTCAAAGTCTCATTTGAATTTTAGAAGGAGATAGCTTTGTGGAAAGCCCTATTAGATATGGGAGCACTTTCAGGCATGTTACATTTTTGCACAGTTCTCACATATCTAAGGTAATAAGGATACTACGTACGTAGGTTTTCAAAAATCGAATGACATATCAAACAAAAAAAAACATTTGGTGCCTTTGCCGTTAATTGTAAATTGAATTATTAATACTACTATTATAATTTTGTTAAAAAGGCGCTAGAATCTCCATATAAAATTGTTTAGTGTCAGCGCATTCCCAGTGACAGATTTTCCATTGTTGTCACTAGCGTGAACTTAAACAAAAATGAGAGCTCGGTAGTAATATTTGACATTTTTGAGGTGACCAATGACTATTGTATATGAACTCTATAGTTACATCAAGAGCAGTTAAGCGAAAATAAAAACCCTTTAGATTTTGCCTGATGATTGATTATATGTGTAAATGACTGACGTCGTCTGACTGACCGTGTAAGGGTCGCTTTAAGTGTTTTGAATGACTTGATCATATGATATGTTACGTGGAAGCTAAAAATCAGGAAAAGAATATGATCTGTATATCAAATATGATACATTTGACTGGGCAGTTAAGTTGTTACCATTTATTTTGATATTATTAGGATCAATATTTCATGTATTAAAATCACAAATATTTTAGATTTGTTTCGTTCCTGTAATTTAATATTAACCGTAAGAGCAACATAAATTCTAAAACCATTACCAGATGTAACCTATATATCTATATGTATATATATAACTGATAGGATTTTTAAGTAAGCAGTTAACTTGAGTTCAAAACATCAAAGTAAACCAAGTCTTATACAATACTTAAACTATAAATGGTTAGCTTCTCACCACATTGAGGAGTAATTGAAAGATAATTTTCATTGCCAATAAAATTATGTTAAACTTTTAAATTGGATGTGTTTTTTTTTTTTAATACAAATTGTCTAGACAAATAAGAGCTGTGATAAAAAAAATACAAAATAACTAAAAGATCATTTAGTTTTATAAAAAAAAAATCTCGCATATCATTTCTAAACAAGAAGCTTCTCAAATAAATAATGTTCTTATGTGGCCTGTTGGCTTAGTTTCTGTGTCTGTCTACTAGAGTGTTGGAAGTCAATTTAAGTACAATTTCACATGGGGCGACCAATGAAAGAAGCAATTTGTTAACTACTTCTACACATCTGATGAATACAAATTGAAATACAAAGCATGTATAAGTATACAGTGACTCAGAAAGTTGATATATTAAAACATCGTGATTGAAAAAGTATCATCCTATCGAAAGATTGTAAGACTTTTACAAATAGCAGCTACAACTAGCAGCTACTGGGTTTTGATTTATATAAAGTTAGCAGATGCAGAATCCACATTGTCAGTGATTTTTTCGTAGTCATCCTTCCCGGTCATCCTACGCCAACTGCTTAATCATTTAGGCGTTTAGCCGCTCGCCTCCGACAAGAATATTGCAGCTCGTTCCGACAAGAATATCACAGTGTGGCTTCAAATATTGTGAATGAGCCGTCAACGTCGACGTAACACACAGTAAGCCAACTTCATATTGACGACAATTAATGAATTTTGACAGAAAGATATCTATGTATATAATAGACATTTTTATACGCTGCTATAGTGTCTCGTTTTAAAAAATTGCACTTAACGTCAAATCGATATTATTCTATTCGACCACTAGACTTCTTGTGTTTAGTTTTTTAAATCTTGTACAGACTAAGAAAGCTCTCAAAGCAAGTATATGACAAGAGTGCGAGATTTATCGCTCGAAATTTCAGCTTAAACGTTAAAGCAATGGCGTTGACCATTTAACTGAAATGAAATCGCAGGCAGAAAAGTTTCAAAATAGTGATGAAAACAAATAACTTATAAAAACTCTCAAAATTATACGCAACTTAGGTACTTTAGATGGCGCTTACAGCCGAGTATAGACAACAGCCTCAACCAATTTCTTTCCAAAAAAAATAAAAATCAAGTATATAAGTACGGACATATTTTTTTTTAATTCCTATTTACTTTCTTATGAACTTTCTCTCAATTAAACGAATGCAATTTTACAAAAAATTAGAAAAATTTTATACCATTATAATAGTTTTTTTTTGAAGATACAACATTTTTGAGGTATCATGCATTCTTATCTGTACTTTTTAATCTTGTTTTTCTCCAAAAGACATGTACTTGAGTAACCGTATCAAACTTCTAAGGAACGGCAAAAGTAAAACAAAGACATGCGTTTTCTTGGATTGCATGTCTTCCGTTTGAATTTGTTGTGTGATTTAAAAAAAAAGAAAAAAAAAGTATAATCACTTCCTCGCATTAAATATTTTTTTTTTTAATTATATACAGCCTCCGCCGGCCGTCATCATTGTCGTTTCATTTTAAATCAAAACAGAAAATAAAATGAATTTCTGAGAACATCTCAAACTTTAATGCGTTCATTGACCAGCACCCCATTGCACCACTTTATGGTTTTGTTTTTTATGGAAAATTATTTTTTTTAAAGAAACCATCTTTCAGTCGATAAGGGTGTTTTTTCTGGTATCGCTATGACTTATAGATGATTAAAACTCATAGGAAATTTGTCGAAAAGTGAACGCACTGAAATGCTGGTGAAATCTGTTCATCAAATTCAGAAACAATGCACAAGTCAAATTATGAATGGATGAGGATAACATTTTTCAAAGGTGGAATTTTAAAATGAACGGCTATACTTTCCAATTACCTCATTTAACTGCGAAGAAGTAAGATGCCGTTCATCTATCTTGGAAAATCCAATAGGAAGTCTTTAAGTCGGAAAAATCATCATGAACAAGAGAGAGTCATATCCGAAGGAGAGAACCTCAAATCGGTGCAAGTCCAATACAATCGCGAAAAAGAAGAGAGCAGCTTTAAGAACTATCAGAACTAATCAGTCGTTGGTCAAACATGGAACAATATAAAACAGAGACAATTTTCCGACGTTTTTTGGGTTTACCCGTCGAACCCAGAGAGAGTTTATGGCCTCAGGAAAAAGACCTTAAATCAGATATAGAAGCTTTCCAGATTTGAAGTTTCTGTAGTGCATGCAAATCGATGACATTTTGAGTATTGACCCTTTTATTTTGTATGTTTTTACTACCAAGAGATTAAAGAAACCAAAAATGGATACGTTGAGCCACCAAAAATGGCCATTAAATAAAATTATGCATCTTCATTCGAAAAACATCATCTTATAAGTTAATGTTTCCATAAACGATTTAAAGCTAGACCCCTTCCAAGTATTTCAGTTAAAAAAACAATTAACTTTAAGGAAATTTATAAGAATTCTTATATGGGGAACATCAATTTAGGTAGTTCCCAAAATAGTTTTTTTACTTTTAATTTGCAAAAAAGTTAAATTTACCATATGTACCTCATTATATCGTATAAATTTAAATTTAATCCTTGAACCCGAAAATGCCCCCTTTTTGAAAACTGATTGCAATATAACTGCCTCTTCAATAAAGAACATAATATCATTCCCACTTACAATGTTCACGCCCTAGAAACTTATCGCCATGGCACACAAATCACCGCCACTCTTTTGTCTTTAACAAGAAAAAATTAAACGACCAAACAATTTATTTCAATAAACCGCGACACACATCATTAACAACTATTATCATACTCAACTCAAGATACAAAAAAAATATGTTCTACACTTACCATCACCCGGTTAACTGCGAAAAAGGTCTTCTTGACAAGTCTTATTCTCGTCATATTTTCACACACAATTTGAACTTCTCTTTCTCAAAAACTCTGACTGAATCGCACTTAAAAGAAAAAGTCTTGCAAGTTTAACAAAAAAAAATCCGTTCCAGAAAAAAGAATCTTTACGAGTTCACACACGGCAAAATTTGTTTAACCAAAAAAAAAAAAAAAAACTCGAAATTTATTTGGAATTAGAACCTGTTGTTTTTTAAGGTTATTAAATACCAACTTAATAGCCGGCTTTTTTTTTCTTTTAAATATTCAACGAAAGGTATAACTACTTGTCACTCAGTTATGAGATGCTTTTACAATCTTTTGTAACACATTTAAGGCATACCCATGCCGGTGGCGATGATGATGGTGCTTTGGAAGAAGTTCAAAAGGTTTTATTTTAAGTCAAGAAACGACTCTTTAAGTTATCCTTTGCCGATGTTGGCGGGAGATGAAGAAAAATTGCGAAATTCAAAACCGAAATACACTCGCGACGACACGGAGGACAGGCAAGGACCAAACGACCAACGGAGAAGTCAGTCCAACGAGGCCGCTAAATGTATATAAATATATAAATTCTAGGCTCGTTGTGGTTACTGATTCGGCTGATGCTGCAAATGCATCCAACGGATACACATCAAGAAATGACACTAGAATGGATCGTGTATGTATGAGTAGCCTCTCAAAAAGGTTCGTTCGATCCAAGAGAGGTTTTCTGCACCGTTATAATGTATAGAATATAGTAACTATCCGCCGCAAATGTTCTTTTTATTTTCCAAAAAAACCAACAACAACATAAATCTCCTTCGATATAATGCTCTGTGTATAATCGGTAGTATCGATATTATCCAAAAGATCGGTTGCTATTTCAATATATAATAATTTTAATAATTTGATTTGAGCACTTGACCGCAATAGAATATGCGGTTTTTTTTAAATTAAAACAGTGAGGAATCAGCTCCCTGATCAATAGATGAATGTGAAAGGGGAACGAGCTGCTAGTGCGATCGAATCGATGGTCAGAAACCAACTGAAGAGGACCAGACCATCAACGGACTTAAGAACTTACTGAGCTGAAGAATCGCAATAGCATGTTAACATATACCTCTCTAATATCGAGGAGTAGTGTCTAGTGCGCTGCGCTGGCAAATTGAAGAGACCGTCCCCATACCATATGAATGTAATGTATGCGCGCACAAGTTGTTCGTCCCATGCCAATCCCCCCATGCTTCAGCCAAAGTCAAAACCGAAGTCGAAACCGAAGCCGCAGAGTTAAGTAGTACCCTTCTTCGCCACCACTTTGATGGTGTGCGCTTCTGTGGCTCTTCTTGCTTCTGCAGTGGTCTGTCTTCCACCGAAATTGAGAGACCTCAAGGCGAAATGGAAAAAGTAATAGAAGTGAAAAAAAAAATAAACACCATGAAGAAGAGGTTTCGTGTTTGTCAGTAATGGTTGTTGCCTGTTGGCATAGGTATAGAGTCACGAAGGGAGCACGGAGCAAACTTTGGATTGGAACTTACTCTCGCATTCGGTCACATACAAAACAACAGTCCAAAGCAAACATACACATTCAGAGAAAGAAAGAATTAAGAAAGTCGTCGATTCTTTCTTTTTTATTTGACTTTTAGTTGTTGATTTTTTGTTTTATGAATTTTTGTTGCCTCTTCATCTTCATCTTAATTTTATTTTCGCTGCTTTTGCTGTTTTTTTTTTTTTTTTTTTTTTAATTTCCGCCTTCTTTTTCGAGATGTGAGATGATGAATTGGTGATGCTCTTGGATATATTTCTCAGAGGCTCTCCCACTAAGTATAGGTATTTGTATAACATCCTTTCATTCTAATACATTTGTTTTTCTATTAAATTGCACTTAGTGATTGATCAATTTGGGCGGATTTAATGGTCACCTTTTATTTAGGTGACCTTATAAATATCAGTTGGAAACTTATTACTTTTGGCAAAGTAATTAAAATTTGCAGTTGATTCATTATTTTTTCAATTAACAAGTAAATAATAAGTACAGTACATTAATTCAATTAGAAATAAAAAATTGAAACACAAATAATAATTATGAAAAAAATTTAAATGGTTTCTTTTTTCAGTATCAATAATTGATTACCCAAACAAAAAAGTTAATTGAAATTTGCTTGGATGTATTTTTTAATAAGAATTTCATAAAAAATATGAAAAGAAAACAACAAATTTCAGAACGAAATTAAGAACACACATTCATTGAAGTTTTGGCAAAACAATATTCTCCAAAGAATAAAGTCGAAGCTAAAAAGGGATTTTTCGGAGTGGTCCATCGATTGATCATCACATTAACACTTTGCGAATCATATATACTTGAACAATCGTCAGAGTTCAAATCAGATTTTAAAAAGGTATTCCACCGCGTTGATCTCTGTAGTGTCCCATAGCGCAGTGGTTAGTGTGTAGGACTATCACGCCAGAGGTGTGGGTTAGAGCCCAGCTTCGAGATAACCTAATGTTTTTTTCAGGAGCACTGCCTCTTGCGAGGAAGTGACAAATTCTCAAGGAGTAATCATCAGGGTTCGGATTCTGTGGCAAATGCCTTCTTTTGCCTTTTTTTTGAATTTTTTATCTTAAAAGAAGCCTTTTTTTGCCTTTTTCTATTTTATTTGTATTAAATGGATAAAATAAACAAAAAGACACATAATATTGAGTTGTCCTCACACATGGACCAATCCGCAACTGTCGACTCCGAAATTTTCTGAAGTCAGGCCCCACAAGCAGAAGATTTGGTGAAGCAGTGAACTGGTAGAATTGCGTCCCAATTCGATATCATAGCATCGTCAGAAAAAAAGCAAAAGATTAAGAAGCTCTTCAAAAGCACACATAATCGTACAATAATAAAGCGATAACTCTATCAAATTGTTATCGTTCACTTTCTAGAACGAATTATCATGCGTCAACACCAATCATGTACATTCTTATTCAGAAAAATAAACGACGTAATAAATGGTTATTTGACCGCTTAAGTTCTTGGGAAAGAAAAATTTATCAATATTGCAACTTTATACTGCACATATGGAAAGAAAGTTTTACCTTTTTGAGGCCTTGTAGCTGAATTTTTTTTAAATACATTAGGTATGTACCCATACAAACAAAATCTTATTTTTTAAAATTAATTTTGAAATGCCTTTTTTGGACTTTTCGAGGCTTTGATTTGCCTTTTTCGATGTTTTGATTTGCCTTTTTTAGGTTTTTAAATGCCTCAAAATTAGAACCCTGGTAATCATTGTCATGGAAAGTGCATCTCACCTTAGTCGTTCGGATTCGACGTAAATTGTAGGTCCCTTCCAATCCTGTAGAACTAACAACGCACACAAAAGGATTAGTTGAGAGTTGTAAGTCACTATAGGCCGTGGTTCTTTGGAGCTGTCAGTGCCACTAAATTTATTTTTTTTTTTTGCGAGGAGTATCTTGGTGAAAATAGTAAATGAACATCTTTTCGATCTTTTGAAGTGCGTCAAAAAGTGAGTAAAAGGGATGTTTTTTTCAATATTTTTACTAACTCGATGTAAAAAGACGAAAGACATAGTATCGAATGGAGACCGTTTGGTACGCATAGCCATATTTATTATGCAAATGATAATGATCATGAGGCAAACAGCACTGCTGACTTCGACCAAATAAATGTGTGCAGGGTTAACACAGGCCAAACATCAGATTTTTAGATTATTCGAAGAGAGATGAATACTAAAAAGGTTTAACAGTTTAACTACCAAAATATTTTTTTAGCACTTGCATAGCACAACGGAACTGACTGCATATTAGGAATGGATTAAACAAATCTCATTTTTCTTTTGGAGTCGTTTCTACGCAACTTGCCATAAGAGCAAAATCTTTCGACTTAGTCGTGCACTTTATGTTTAATGAATCACTTATTTTTATGTTGTTGTTTTCTAACTTACATTTTCAAGTTGCGTCACTTTTTTGTAACTCATAGTCATAATTGTAAATAATTTTTAAGTAGAAAACAAAATTATCTTTATCCATTCAATAGTTATGATTTTTGAAACGAAAACAAGTTATTTGGGACCACAGCATTCGAATAAAATCTTACATTACATTTCTTTCTAGATTTAAAAAAAAACCTGTGTGAATTTTCTATACTAAAAACAAATCTTGCATAAATAAGTAATATGTATGTATGTCAAGGTGAACTTACCCATGTGTGCGATCGAATTCACAGAATTTTTCTTCGCAAAGAACAAAACTCTAAGTTGACCTCCATGCTGATCTTAAATTTCCAACTTTTATGAACACAAAGACTTCCATCAAATTAGGAGCACTACTTTCTTGTTGTTTTCCCACCTTAATTTAGTTCAGATTTGGATAGTTTGAACTTTCTCGCTATCTGACAGAATTTTTAAAACTTGCTCATCCTTGTGATTTCGTCCACCTACATAATATGTCAAATTATAAAGAGGTTGATTTAGTTATAGGTTTTTTTTAGTAAGTTCATGATAAATTTTGTGAGTATAAAAACCATTTCAAAGCACATCAAAAGCGAAAATATTTATAAATATTGGCGTACCACAAGGTTCCGTATGAGTTCAAAACTCTTTGCGATCTATATCGATTAACTTTTAAGATTACCACTTGGCACTTATATGATTGCTGAATATTAATGCGTTGCAAATTCGACAATTTTGAAGTTTGACAAAGCCATCAATATAAAAACATGAGTCCTATCGCATGAAAGATGTCGTTGTTTGGAAAAAATTTAATATTTCTCAAATATTGAAGAAGACAGGCCTGATAAAACTACTTAAACAAACAAACTCAACAACAGGAACATTCCAACTAGTGTTAGACATAAGGAGTGTTCATATGATAGCGACCAACGAATGAACGAATGAACAAATAAAATTTTAAGCATTTTAAAAATTTTTCTCGACTTAAACAACGTCAATTGAAAGAGAATGAATTATAAAATATATTAAGTTTTTAAAATATACACTTTCATCCCTTAAATAAGTAAATTTTGATAAACCAAAATGTTCGTCGCGAACTACCTACAAAGGTGATTGCAGCAAACTGTCAAGCTCTATTCGCCTTCCACATACCATCCACATCAGAACAAATGAATAGGGCTTTTTAGGTAACAACGATATATCTCTTTCTCGTTCTCACAGAATTGTCAAAAACAGCAGTATGGTGAACAACTGATTTTTTTTTTATCATTGTTGAAAAATTGATTGAAAGCAAAAGCGGGAATTTTAAAGATTTGTGCGCGAAAATTGTGAAAATTGTTGGTTTTGCTAATTAAAATAAATTTTTAAGCCACGGAAATCACAAATTTCACACAAAAAAGAATACCGCATTTAAAAATTATTTCCAAATTGTTTTCTTCAAGATCTTGAGTTTGACAGTTTGAAAAAAGCGCGATACATATTTCAATCTGTCTTCACCATAGTGTGAGCTTTGACAAGATGGTAAAACTCCCTATTGTTCGCGCGCGACTATCGTCTCATTTTTGTTTGGTCTGATATGTGGTTGACAGTGTGCTCGTTCTCAGGAAATAAAAAATTAACATGTGAATGAAACGTCAAAATTGGTCGCTCTCATATGAAAGCTCCTATAGAATAATCCAAAACCGAGAGGAATACAACCATTTGGATCCAGAAGCGAGAGATAAATCCTTAGGGGAAAGCAATAGAGAGAATTGTGGTTGAAAATTTGACTTCTTTAATTCCGTTAGAAAAAATAAAAGAAAAAAATATTTTCAGGACAATGAAGAATAGGAATTTAGATAAATATATACAGACCTATCGAGATACCCGTTCGGAAGAAAATTTTGTTTGATTCGTACAAAATCGGAGAATTTTCAATAGAGGTATCCGTTCCGATACATATAGCTGAGAAACTTTTGATAGAATTAAACACAGACTATTGATGTGCGAAGCTAAGCGTTGAGCAATTTATTTTTGACAGCTAGCTACACGGCAAATATTTTCCGAAGTTCCAAAGTCACAGTATCTAAAAGTTGATTTTTGCTGGGTCCTTTGATTTGTGTTTTCTACTTTCGTAAATACTATGTTCATTTTTAATGAATATATGTTTTTAATTACCAGAACATTTTTCACACTGTACGTAACTAAAGCATGTGATGGAAAATGTCAAATGAGTGCGTTTATATGCTTTATTTATAGTTTATACTTTATACGAAAGGGATACCTCGTCCGCAGTTTGAGTTCCGATCGAAAATCATTTCCGAATGGATACCTTGATAAGGCCGGTAGTATTGCAAATTATATGGCGTTGCTTCCATCTCAACAATATAGGTTACTTTCGAAAAAAAAAACTTGTGCAAACTGCTGGGATACAAAAACATCCAGCTAACAAACACTCTGTACGTATGGTCAAAGATAAGATGTCCGAGTAGAAAGTTTATCACATAGCGCTCCATTGAGTAAGTGTCATTTTTAGTTTTTCCCCATTTGTGCCTTTTAATTTTTTTTTTAACCATGACCATGAGGAAGATGTTCCTCTTCATTCATCATCGACAGTGTATCTTAAGTACAAAACATTAAAGTCGATGGCATGAGCAATTGTCATGCGCGCGCACTAACAAAATGTGCTATAGAGTAAGTGAGTACACATATAGATTTATAAGTGCCATTTGGTTTGCAGCAAATTGCTGTTGATTAGGATTGTCATGACACAGAACATATTACAATAATTTCACCGAACATTTGCGAATATCTTCAGTTTGATTGGGAAGTGATTTGGGTACTTGATGGTTACTTTTTCTTATATACCAATGGTATACACAGATTCAGAGCCTTCTTTTAATATAAAAGAGTGTGGGTTAGAGATGCGACCCAATTCCTAAACGAATAGCTACGCACTGTCAGTTAGTCTGGAGAACCATGAATTTCATATTCAATCTATAAGAACAAACAGAAACACACTAGGTCAAACAGATATCTTGAGGAGCTCGAAACAACATTGATTGTTTTTATGCTGTTTCGCGGGACAACTGAATGACCCTTGTATTTGAATAACAGTTTGCATATTTATGTTGTGCTTGGCGTTTACGATCATATATCCTATCCATATTCTGCGAACATTGAAAGTAGGTTTGTCGTAGTTATTTGAGATCAAAATTGAAGAGGACAAACCTATTTTATTGTTTTTATTTTCCAATCACTAAGCAAAGAGAAACTTATTTTTTGATTCAAAATAAAGGGTACGACTGGACTGGGTTGCATAAACCTGTTGTTGATTTTGGAAAAAGTGAAAGACGGGTTCATTTTGGCGGGCGTAAACAAACGTCAAAATCAGTGTGGTCAACATTCTAACAGCAGTCAACATAACATGCTTCGCAACATCGCAACCAACACTGCATTCCCCTTGCAAGCTTTGACTTCACGCAGCGAATCAAATAACATGATAGGCGCTATTCCTTTTAAGTTCGAAGCAGTGCACTGTGGCTGTCAAAAATATATGTGTTTTTTTTTTGCTCCGAGTGCTCTGAGCGATCAACTTGTGTTTCTTTTTTTTTATCAGATCTTACTCGGAGCACGCTCTATAAGCTGAGATTATGGAGCAGACAGAGGGAAGCACGAAGTAGTTTTCGTGTGTATTTGACTGGTTGTGATTTGATTTCTATTAGATATGACAGTGAAGTGCTAAATCGGAGCGCTCGGAGCGCTCGGAGCGCTCGGAGCGTACTCTACTCAGAGCAATCGCGATAAGCTCAGGCTATACTCAGAGCTAAAAATAAAAAACTCCGAAGGAATTCAAATATATTAAATTGTCAGTCTTGCTGGTGCTGGGTTGATCATTTTCTAAACGCTTTTATAGAAATTGCAGGTAGAATCCATAATCTAGATCTGAGAAAATCAAATGGCTTTCAAAACCCATCAATTAATGTTCTCTTTCATTTTCTTGATTACCGCCCATACTATCAGTGAAGTGTATTGAAATTATTAATTGTCAAATACAATTTTTGACAATGAAAATGGATTGTGTTGTGGTGTTGTGTAAAGTCTGAAACACAAATCGTTAACATTGACTGATAGAGCTTATCTGATGCGTCTCTTCAGCTTTAAACATTAATGAGGTCCATTAGAATGCAACTTTCATAATCAACTTTAATGATGACCCGATTTTAGGGAACCAACAATAAAAAAACTTCTGAAGTCCCTTTTTAATGCAAAAAAAAGGCAACTTTGCTGTCATCAATTATTATTAAACCTCCACACATTTCCTCGGACCTCGGCCCATATTTTAAGTACAACCTTATCCCTTCTCATAACAAAATTTACACGCCAACCAATGTGCCAATGCAGAAGAAGAACAAACCAACCAAAAATATCAACTTGCCAGCCAACTTTGCATGAATCCTCTCGTCGAAATAATAACGCGGAAGTTCTTCTTAAGTTACCCACCGAAGAATCCGAATATAAGACAGATAAGACAGCCACAGATTAAATTTTTTCAATTTACATAACGTGTACAAAAGTTCGATCGTTGGTCTCTGTGTAGTTCGTTGTTGGAACACTGCGCCAGTTGCTTTTGAAACCCACTACAAGATAATACATTGAGAGATTCTGCGCGACCATGATTGGCCAAGATGAAGGTTCTTGGGATTTTTTTTTATGCGTGGAATGGAATGCATTGTGACCGGCAATATGCCTACGGCCGGCCGTCAGATGGCGTGGTATAGGACATAAACGCATTTATGCAAACATAATAAGGTGAAATTTTTGGGGAAAACTGGAAACTTGGTAAAACGTTATTTACTATAGTTGGGAATTCTGACCTCTTTGGGAATACAGCTTTCACAACTTCTTTCCATTCTTTTTGTCGTCTTTTTGTTTACTTTTTTTCTGTTCTATTCTGTTTTTTTTTTTCTTATTTCCAATTTTTGTTGTTGTTGTTATTGTCATATTTGAGCTAAATGATGGCGATTGTGTCGATGTATTTTTTGTTTCGTTGAACCGCATATCTGAAGGGAGAATAAAGTGAAAAATTGGTTTAACTTGACATACCAAGTTAAAAATGATGGGAAGTGATGCTGGATGCATAAGTTTGATGCACCTAGACAGAGTGGCTTATATGAGTCCCCATCAGTCATTAAGTATTATTATATTCATCTAAGATGATGGGTGTGAAAATTGATATGAGTGTTTCATATTATCTTGTTAGTTGTTGTTGTTTCAGGGTAAACACAAAGTGTCATAACAAAGATAAATGCTTGGTTTCTTGATTGAAATTGGAGATAACTAAATATGTTTGTTTTAGAATTATTAAGGTATACTTAGATCATTTGCTTTCCATTTTAACGGATTCATTGATAATTTCGGCATGAATGAAGCTGGGTTATTAGTGCCCGGTTGAATAAAAAAGATGAGTCACGATTTAAGAGTTGAATTAAGTATTTCTACATGTTAAATGAATATTAAATAATGGAGATAAGTTCAAGCAAAACTGTTTGTCGATTGGGTAAGAATGGTGACGTTTTCCCAGAACTAAATAAAATGCACGACTGGGTCACACGAACTTGCTCTTGTAGCAAACTATGGAACTACAAAAATATAAATTTATTAAATTCTGAAGAAAGTTGGAAAAATCATCAACAAATGGCCTAAACGTGAGATCAAAGTTGTATGACAGCTATCATTAAACGGTTCTTTATCATGAAACTGTAAATGCCATCTTGTGTTAAATGTCAAGTTTAAAATCTATACTGAATTTACAAAGAATCGACTGAGCCGTTACCAAGTTGTGGCCAAATTTGTTAAAAAAACGTTAACACCAAATCTCCGTTATGAGAATTTTTAGTCAAAAACCAGAAACGCAGTTATATTAAAACTACTGCATCAAGTTGTATCAAAATCGTTAGAGCTGTTTTTGAGAAAATTTTTAAAAACTAAAACCGTTATATGGCAGGTACCCGTTATAGCTGGGCTAAAACAATAATTCGAAATTCTCCTCTAGGGAATCACCAAAAAGTACTATGTACAAAATTTGAACTTAATCCGTCTAACCGTTTAGGCTGTAGGTCGCACATCCGCTCATCCACACATCCGCACAGACAGACCGACGGACGGCATGACGAAACCTACTTTCTTAGGCTTCTCTAGTATCGTAATGTCAGTTTTGAAAAAAAACTCGAATTTTTTTTTTTTACAATTTTTTTTTGTTTTGTTAAGACTATCCTCAAAAAATTACTGCCCCTCGTATGCAAGACAACTCAACTATATGCTTTAGTTGTCATTCTTATAAGTATTTGTTATTTCGATTACAACCAGTTGACTGTCAAAAAACAACCCGTTGTCGTTCAGCTCTTACAACTAACAAAATGGTCGTATTTTCGGTTGTCTCTTATAATGGAAGACGGTTGAGTTGTTTTTGAGTTGTCTTAAATATCGAAGTCTAACAACTGGTTATAAACAGTTGTCTATATACTGATGGCAATTTATTTGAGTTTATTTCCGATAGCTTTGACAATAAAAATAATAAAATAAATATGTTGTAATATGTGATTCTTTTTAATAATATTATATGATTAGCATGCTTAAGCAGGTTTTCGCTTGTTGAAACAAGTTAACAACCCAAAACTATTAAAAGCATCTATCAACTATCTACAAAAATATTTGCAACTAAATTCTAAATGCTTCTTCTGATTCTACTCTTAAGTTTTTGAATAAATTTAATTTAATACTTTTTGATATTTGAATAGAAAAAATATTTGTAAATAAATTATTTTCAATTTTAGTTTTGCTTGTCTGATGATGAGAATATAATTATTCCCGAAAACGTTAACTTTTAAATAAAATTAAATTATTGTACGAGAAAAAGAAGTTTTTTATTTTCCTTTAGTTTAAATTATAAAAGGCTTTTTGAATTATGAAATTACGCACGCCGCTCAATAGCTGCGTGGCCGAAATCATTCAATTTCATAAGTTTTATTGCTGCACAGCATTTGGCCGCTTAGCCGCTCATTGCAGGGGCACGTACAATAATCATGGTGTTTAAACATGCGCGGTTCTTATTCAATTCACTTTCGGCATTTTTTTTTAAAGCCAATAAATGTTTCATTTTAAATTTAAGCTGCGGTTTTCTCTCTATGGGTAAGCCGGACCGAATAATATCGAATATGTGTTAAACGATACTTATGCAACTATTAGAAACTATTTTTACAATAGTCTAAAAGCATAACTCGCGAATCTTGTATATGTATATAATCTGCCATAATCCGTTACTAACTAACTTGTTACTTTAACTGGAATTGGCTAAATCAAATCGGCTTAATAAAAACAATGTCTGGTCATTTTCTAACAATTATAAAGATTTTTTTTTCGATTAAAGAAGATAGCGCAAAAACGAACGAGACTTCAAACGACACTAAAAGTTTCTCTTCTCCGTTATTATCGTCTACATAATCATCAGACTACAATAATACCATAACCAATAGTCTACATTTAAATTTTCACTTTTATTTAAAGTAATTTATCACTGTCTGTCTATCTATCAGAATCTTGTTTTTCCCTTAAACTAAAAATATAAATTTATCACACACGAACACAATCTAGCATTCCTGAACAAGCTTTATTTTATACTTTCGTTTGTATTTTATTAAGTATTTTATTAACTAATTAATTGTTTTATATAGCTTCTATTTTGTAGTTTTTTTTTTTGTATTTCAAGTCGTAAAAATCCCATTAAACTAAATTAAAATCAGCGATAATAATCTCACTTCAATCGACTATCAAATGTCTGTGACAACACAATCAAATTGACAGTTACTGGTAAGTGGGACTCAGATAATTATCATAATAAAAAAAACTTCACTTTTCATTGGATAAGGTCGAGCATCTAGGAAATCTAATCAAAAATATGTATATACCTATACCTAGAAATAAAGTCATAAGAAACTGTCATAGCAGGGTTTTATCTCATTAGAAAGTAAAACTTAAACCAGGGAAGACTCACTCGTATAGAAAGAACACGAAAAAAAACAGCACCTGTTTTATCTTAAGAGTCGGGTACGTTACGTTTGTCTGATATCTGCCTAGAGAGAGGCAAATTTAGATCATGCTCCTTATATAGGTACGTTCACCACACGAACATGACATACCTTGGTTTGACTAAGTTGATGGTGAATTGCTGTTCCACTGCACGATATAATGCAGGGCAAGTTCAAGAGTTGCCCATAGTAACGAAGAAGGTCAAAACCTAACTCGATGGACTAACGAAGTACCCAATATAACTCTATAGCAATATTATGACTCTCACCGCTTGCCTCTGGCTGCTCTCAACGACCGACGACGATGCGATGGACAAAAAGAGAATTTCCGCCTATATGCCCAGGAATAAAATGTTTGACAAGAAAGTAACTTACAGGTATAAACAGTGGGGCCAATAAAAGATTGAAGGGTTATTTGTATTTAAGAATTTATTATAATGGAGAAAGTATTTTAATGAGGGTCAGAGCATCCAAATCAGTTAATGATAAATATCTTGTTAGTGGGTCCTCTTTTTTATAGAAAAAAGTTTAAAACAAACTTGAATATTAGTACCTACTTGATAATTTAATACAAAATAATTTATTTAAATAAAATCAGTTTTGTATACAAAATAAAATGCACGACTCGGTCGCAATAACTTGTACTTGTCGCAAATAAAAGCAAATAGCTATCATAAAACCGTTGTTTAGCCAAAAACTTATAATGCCATCTTATGTCAATTGTCAAATTTAAGTGTCACACCAAATTTAAATAAAATGGCGCAGGGCCAGAAGTCCACGGGCCAAAAGTCCATAATGGACTTATGACTCACCCAGGTGGGTCAGAAGTACACAAGAAATTCCTGTGAACTTTTGGCCCATCGATTATGGACTTTTGACCCACTGAGGTGAGTCAATAGTCCATAATGGTGCACAAGTAGAGCTCTCAATTTATTTATTTTTTTCGCGCGATTTTTTAATTGATTATATTAATTGATTACTACACTAATCAATTAAAAAATCAAATTCAAAATACCTCATTGCAATTTGGAAAAGTAATTGTAAACAACAAATACTAAGTAGGTACTTACGTGCTCTGAATGTGCTACACAAATAATCACTAATTGCTTCCATTCGCCTGATGGAAGAACGCTGAAGGTGCCATCAATAAAATAGTTCCTCTCAGATTGTTTTTTTTTTTTCGTTTTTTGTATTGATATAATTTATGTTAATTAATTTTGTTATTTTCTTTAAAAATAAATAGGTATCTATGATTTCATAATTGTTTTAGTTTTATTGTGGACTTGTGACCCACTTCTCCTTAAAAGTTATGAACTTGTGGCCCACTTTCTTGTGCACTTCTGACCCACCTGGGTGAGTCATAAGTCCATAATGTATTTGTGGACTTCTGACCCACCATTATGGACTTTTGGCCCGTGGACTTCTGGCCCTGCGCCAAATAAAATCGGGTAAGCCGTCATTAATTTATGCTCGAATTTATGGCCAAATTTGTAAAAACCGTTAACACCAATTCTCCGTTATGTGATTTTTTAGCCAAAAACCTGAAATGCAGTTATTTTAACAACAGTTCAAATATAACGTTCACAAAGTTTCATCAAAATCGTTAGAGCCGTTTTTGAGTAAATTTGGAAAAACTAAAATCGTTATATGGGAGGTACCCGTTATAGCCGGGCTAAAACAAAAATTCGAATTCCTCCTCTAGGGAATAATAAAAAAGTGCTAGAAACAAAGTTTCAAGAAAATCCGTCAAACTGTTTAGGCTGTAGCTCGGTGAACAGACAACCGCACATACGCACATATGCACATATGCACATACGCACATACGCACATCCGCACAGACAGACCGACGGACGGCATGACGAAACCTACTTTTTTGGGCTTCTCTATCATCGTAATGTCAGGTTTGAATAAAACGCCTCGACATTTTATTTACACGAAACCAATACTATTGAGCAAGTAAAAAGCTAAAACAAAGAGTCGATTAAGAAAGTAGGTAATATAATAGATTTTACAAAATAACATTTCAAAATTGAAATAAGTTTTTTTTTTAATTGATTTTTTATAAAATTTTGAATTAATGAGTGCAATTTTACAAATACTTAACTCTATGCCAATTTTAAAAACCTAATAATTTAAACATTAAGGGCAAGTTCTACAATCGTCGTTCAAGTTTTTAACTCACCGATTTTGACAGATTAACTATGGAAATCAGTGGTTTAAACATTTGCATTTTGCATTTTAATTCATTAAACATTTGAGCCACAATTGTACATTATTTGGTTAATATCCGTTGACTAGTTAACGAGAAAATAGAAATTAAAAAACAATCGTCATATACCAGGTACCTTTCCGACTTTTTTTTTTTTTGGAAAAACGACTTAAACCATCTAATAAGGCTTTAATTTAATAGAGCTCAAATTTAATCAAAACCGTGGTAGCCGTGAAAAAAAAACAGAGACAAATACTTAGTTTGAAGTAAATTGACCCAACCTCTCATACCTCTTAGGTCCTAACAGACACAAATACAAAATTTCCAGACTTTTTTTTCGACTTCTCTATGATCGAATGTCGTGTTTGATTACTTAAAGTAATTTTTTTAACCAAATTTAAGCATTCAAAATTTCCTGCATAATTTAATTTTATTATTCATTGAATATAATTCGATTTCTATCCTCAAGTCGCTGGTGTGTCCTACAAAGGACCGGTGCCCTCTTAGTCAACACAACCCAATGAAAATTTAACCACTTTGGTGTTCAACACAAACCGCGGTTTCGCTGTTGGACGATTTATAATGTCATTGATACCCCTTTCAAAGAAAAGAAAAAAATCCAATGATATCTGAAATACAGTTTTATTCAATAATTTTAACATATATCGGTACTTATTGGTAACAGAAGAAGAAAACTCAATTCATTGATAAGAAGACATTGCCACTTTCCTCAAAAATGTAACTGATATCAAGTAACACCCTTAATTAGTGTTTAACACCATGAATTCATTTTTTGTTTGCACAACTTAATAGTAACCGATAGGTTAATACCCTCAATTTTGTACAGATATCTTACATATATACATGATCATATAAATATATCTTAGAAAATTGTTGTTTACTAACATAATTTATTTTCTAGACCTTAGCTGACACAGCTCTAAGCTTTTCTAAATATTTTTCATCACAGATACAATATTTTTTCGCACTATGGTCGTCTATGCATTTCGATCTGTTTGCATATCCATCCAAACGACTGATACTATCAATTATGGTATATTTATTCGTTTCATTAGAGTAGGATACACTGGCTTCGAACTTAGCTTCCGGTTCAGATTTCACAATGAATCTAATTCGATAGATACTTTCCGCAGATGTCTTATTGTATTCAAGTTCAATTTTTTTCTGTGCTGAATCAACCTCCTTGAGCTGCAAATCCATGCAACGTGGTGAGAATTTGCCAAATTTTAAGTATGAATTCAAATGTAATAACACAGCATTGACACCATTAACAATCACCTGCTCATTAAGATTGATTTTTTCATAGGGAACACATGTACACCAATGATCATCAATGGAGATGTCTCTGCAGGATCTGTGTTTTGGAACAGGGTAGAAGAGACTTTGACAGTTTGGACAATCAACGGCTTGGGGAAGCTTTGGCGATCTACCAGAAAGATCAATAATGTGCTTAAGTGTCATGTGGAGATCGTACGGATTTGTCAAACGGTATCGATTTAATGCAAGTGCTTCAGCGAATTCAGGATGCTTTGCTCGGAACCAATAGGGTAACCAAATAAAAACAAAGGGTAGACGTTCCTCGAGAAATCCTTGTTTCAGATTTCGAAGTTCTCCATACCTCGAACCGTGATCGCTGAACATGATAACTATAGAATCGTCTAATATGCCCAGTTCTTTCATCTGTTCTATGTACCTAGCAATGCGAACATCCATCGAAGATCCATCTTCAAAAGAATTATGACTAAAAGTGTTTGTCCAAAATAATCCAAAATATGGTTCACTTCTAAAACGGGTGGCAAGTTCCAGGGCAAAATCGTAAATATATTCCGCAGAATGACGAAGTCCAATGCAAAATGTCATACCCGATTGTTTTTTTGTTGGCAGAGTGTCTTCAATACCAATCATAAATGGTCGGTGATAGTAGTCAACTGGAGGTTTTTTGAATCCCTTTACCACATAGTCAAAGGTACTCATCCAAGTTTCGTCCTCAGCATATCCAGTTATGTATCCATTTTTGTGAAAATCTTCCCATATTATGTTGCAGTCATCTAGACCACCTGGATTGGCAAGATCACATCTGGAATAGGCTGTTTTTAGATTATAACCGCTTAAAATCGCCATTAGATTGGGGAGTGTATTATCATCAATCTAGACGTAAATTATGTTTAAAAATAATATTTTCTTTTTGATTGTTTGTTCTTTGCTAACCTTATTGTAACCGCTCAATTCAAACCAACTATTGTTTTCTAATTTCTTAAAAGTTTCCGGCATTGTCCTTCGTAAATTAAATCTAGACATACTATCGATTCCCCACATGAGCACACTCACTGGCCGTTCAAGGTCAGTCTTGTTCTTGAAAGACTGTAGTCTTTTGCGGACTTCGTATTTTTCACGCACAAGAAAGTGAGCATCCATTTGCAGTTTCTTGTTTAATTTTACTGACTTACAAACAACAATAACACCCTCTACATCTGGAGGCAACAAAAACCCTTCATAAAATGGCAAACAATCTTTAAGCCTGAAAAGTATTTCGATATTGATAAATTTAAATGCACTATATTTTCATACTTAAAGTCCTTATCAATTCGTTCACCTGTCCCTGAACGCAGAACTGGCTGATAGCAACAAGAAACATCATCATCTTTGTCAACTAATTTCCGTTTCACATTTTCGTCTATGTGAAGGCTGTAAGTGCGCAAATTAATGTCAAAAAGTACTTTGGTAATTGGCAATTCCGTCGAACAGGATGTGTAATTTTTCTTATTGAATATCTTCATCGCTTCAGGAGTAAACGGATCAACATCAAGCATACGACATTGATTACTCCATACAAGATATCCTGCTGGTGGCCGATCTGTCAAATTTTGTTGGTGGTATTTTTTCTCAAATCTGTTCACCTCACTTGCCGAAAAGGCTTCGTTAAAAAGGATAGATTATTATGAGTGTGAAGTACCGAAAATATGAAATTTATTCACCCTTAATTAAATACTTTCCACTGCCATTCTTTAGATATAGAGAAGTCCTAAAAACTGCATAGTTATATTCGATCACTAATAAAACACAAAATAAAACTGTTACAACTTTGAAAACTTCTTGGAGCTTCTGCTTATTTCTTAAAATATTGCACATTATGGTACACGCTTTGTCAAAGAATGATCGATCGTGCAGAAGTTGACTCGTGACCTCTTCTTCGATTGAAGATTGTCACCAATAGGCGAGAGAACTTCTTAAGGTGAGTGCATCACTATGAATGGAATATCTAAAGAAATCAACTTTAAATTGCTTGCAGTCACCAACTCAGACATAATGCGATATCTATTGTACATATTTACAACTAGAGATATGAACACTTCACATGTTTTGCCATTATTATTGCTATCTAATTGGGAACATAGATATATAAATACCTATATCTATTAAGTACCTATACTAAACGAGTGGCATTATTTTTGTGATAAGCTTTGGATAGCATTATAACTTTGGTTCATATACAAGTCTTCAATCTATTTAATATAGATTCTAAGTTTTAATTTGTTAAATTTGTAATTAATTTAAATTGCATTTAAAAAGTAATATTGCAAATTATATGTGTTGATACAGATGTTCCCGCTGTTACACCTTGATCAAACTTGTCTTTTGTTTTTTTTTTTTTTTTGCAACAAGTTTTTTTTCAGTATTGGCGCTTAAACTGAAGTTAAACAACGCGAAGTGGTGAATATCTTTTATAGAAGTAACGGTGACATTGACATGTAGTAATTGTGCTACTGATGACTTCTTGTGGGTGATTTTTCTAAAGTACTTATAATAATTGAAGATTTTTGGTAAATCAAACAAACAATTATAAGAAAAGAGTCACAAAATCATTGGCTTCATTCGCACTAATGGCGCATAACTATCAATTTTTTTTTTTTTTTTTATTTGTTTTTGTTGATATTTATGTACTGGCACCACCGGTGTTTGATTCCGCTATAATGTCGTTCTGATAAAATACTCGAAATCATCGACATACTGTACATGGACTGTTAATAGCCAACTTCACTTACATATCTTTAATACTATGTCAATACTCGAAATATTTAAAATTCAAGTAAATCAAGACCAAAACTGGAAATTCAACTTTAAACTTCAACTTGTTTATTGTACTCATTTGAGAAGGGTTAGATTTAGACAATCAAACATGAGATCCAGTTAATAGAGAAGCCGAAAAAAGTGGATTTAGACATTTTGTCTGAATTTATATATCTACTCGTATAAGCACCTGCTGCCTTAACGGTTGCACTAATTTTTTTCAAACTTGGGTATAGGGACACCAACAGAGAGTAATTTTGGAATTATAATTTAAGGTCGTAAAACAAATAAACAAATGGATTTTTTTTCGAAATCTATGTTTTTTGGGTCGCTGCTTCTGAATCTGAAAAAATCCAACAAAATTTACTGGTGAGTTTTGAGATATCCGCGAAAAACCGCGGTTTTGGTTTTTTGCTTACATCTCGGAAACTATGCGTCTTAACTGAAATTTCACCCACAGCAAAATGAAAGACCATTAAATTTCCTAAAAAATAAGCCCGACTTAAACCATCTAATAAGGCTTTAATTTAATAGAGCTCAAATTTAATCAAAACCGTGGGAGCCGTGGAAAAAAAACAGAGACAAATACTTAGTTTGAAGTAAATGGACCCGACCGTTAAAATTGCAGGTGCTCATACCTCTTAGGTCCTAACAGACAGAAATACAAAATTTCCAGACTTTTTTTTCGACTTCGCTATGATCGAATGTCGTGTTTGATTACTTAAAATAATTTTTTTTAACCAAATCTACCTCGCAAGTAAAAATATACCACAAAATTTAAGCATTCAAAATTTCCTGCATAATTTAATTTTATTATTCATTGAATATAATTCGATTTCTATCCTCAAGTAGCTGGTCTGTCCTAAAAACGACCGATGCCCTCTAAGTCAACACAACCAAATCAAAATTTAACCACTCAGGTGTTCAACACAAACCCCGGTTTCGCTGTTGAACGATTTATATTGTCATTGATATCCCTTTCAAATAAAAATAAAAAAATCCATTCATACCTGAAATACAGTTTTATTCAATAATTTTAACATCTATCGGTGCTTATTGGTAACAGAAGAAGAAAACTCAATTCATTGATAAGAAGACATTGCCACTTTCCTCAAAAATGTAACTGATATCAAGTAACACCCTTAATTAGTGTTAAACACCATGAATTCATTTTTTGTTTGCACAACTTGATAGTAACCGATAGGTTAATACCCGCAATTTTGTACAGATATCTTACATATATACATGATCATATAAATATATCTTAGAAAATTGTTGTTTACTAACATAATTTATTTTCTAGACCTTTGCTGACACAGCTCTAAGCTTTTCTAAATATTTTTCATCACAGATACAATATTTTTTCGCACTATGGTCGTCTATGCATTTCGATCTGTTTGCATATCCATCCAAACGACTGATACTATCAATTATGGTATATTTATTCGTTTCATTAGAGTATGATACACTGGCTTCGAACTTAGCTTCCGGTTCAGATTTCACATTGAATCTAATTCGATAGATACTTTCCGCAGATGTCTTATTGTATTCAAGTTCAGTTTTTTTCTGTGCTGAATCAACATCCTTGAGCTGCAAATCCATGCAACGTGGTGAGAATTTGCCAAATTTTAAGTATGAATTCAAATGTAATAACACAGCATTGACACCATTAACAATCACCTGCTCATTAAGATTAATTTCTTCATAGGGAACACATGTACACCAATGATCATCAATGGAGATGTCTCTGCAGGATCTGTGTTTTGGAACAGGGTAGAAGAGACTTTGACAGTTTGGACAATCAACGGCTTGGGGAAGCTTTGGCGATCTACCAGAAAGATCAATAATGTGCTTAAGTGTCATGTGGAGATCGTACGGATTTGTCAAACGGTATCGATTTAATGCAAGTGCTTCAGCGAATTCAGGATGCTTTGCTCGGAACCAATAGGGTAACCAAATAAAAACAAAGGGTAGACGTTCCTCGAGAAATCCTTGTTTCAGATTTCGAAGTTCTCCATACCTCGAACCGTGATCGCTGAACATGATAACTATAGAATCGTCTAATATGCCCAGTTCTTTCATCTGTTCTATGTACCTAGCAATGCGAACATCCATCGAAGATCCATCTTCAAAAGAATTATGACTAAAAGTGTTTGTCCAAAATAATCCAAAATATGGTTCACTTCTAAAACGGGTGGCAAGTTCCAGGGCAAAATCGTAAATATATTCCGCAGAATGACGAAGTCCAATGCAAAATGTCATACCCGATTGTTTTTTTGTTGGCAGAGTGTCTTCAATACCAATCATAAATGGTCGGTGATAGTAGTCAACTGGAGGTTTTTTGAATCCCTTTACCACATAGTCAAAGGTACTCATCCAAGTTTCGTCCTCAGCATATCCAGTTATGTATCCATTTTTGTGAAAATCTTCCCATATTATGTTGCAGTCATCTAGACCACCTGGATTGGCAAGATCACATCTGGAATAGGCTGTTTTTAGATTATAACCGCTTAAAATCGCCATTAGATTGGGGAGTGTATTATCATCAATCTAGACGTAAATTATGTTTAAAAATAATATTTTCTTTTTGATTGTTTGTTCTTTGCTAACCTTATTGTAACCGCTCAATTCAAACCAACTATTGTTTTCTAATTTCTTAAAAGTTTCCGGCATTGTCCTTCGTAAATTAAATCTAGACATACTATCGATTCCCCACATGAGCACACTCACTGGCCGTTCAAGGTCAGTCTTGTTCTTGAAAGACTGTAGTCTTTTGCGGACTTCGTATTTTTCACGCACAAGAAAGTGAGCATCCATTTGCAGTTTTTTGTTTAATTTTACTGACTTACAAACAACAATAACACCCTCTACATCTGGAGGCAACAAAAACCCTTCATAAAATGGCATACAGTCTTTAAGCCTGAAAAGTATTACGATATTGATAAATTTAAATGCACTATATTTTCATACTTAAAGTCCTTATCAATTCGTTCACCTGTCCCTGAACGCAGAACTGGCTGATAGCAACAAGAAACATCATCATCTTTGTCAACTAATTTCCGTTTCACATTTTCGTTTATGTGAAGGCTGTAAGTGCGCAAATTAATGTCAAAAAGGACTTTGGTAATTGGTAATTCCGTCGAACAGGATGTGTAATTTTTCTTATTAAATATCTTCATCGCTTCAGGAGTAAACGGATCAACATCAAGCATACGACATTGATTACTCCATACAAGATATCCTGCTGGTGGCCGATCTGTCAAATTTTGTTGGTGGTATTTTTTCATAAATCTGTTCACCTCACTTGCCGAAAAGGCTTCGTTAAAAAAGGATAGATTATTATGAGTGTGAAGTACCGATAACATGAAATTTATTCACCCTTAATTAAATACTTTCCACTGTCATTCTTTAGATATAGAGAAGTCCTAAAAACTGCATAGTTATATTCGATCACTAATAAAACACAAAATAAAACTGTTACAACTTTGAAAACTTCTTGGAGCTTTTGCTTATTTCTTAAAATATTGCACATTATGGTGCACGCTTTGTCAAAGAATGATCGATCGTGCAGAAGTTGACTCGTTACCTCTTCTTCTTTGATTGAAGATTGTCACCAATAGCAAAGATTAAAAATATAAAGATAGGCAACAATGGCTGATAACGGCATTTGCCTACGAACTCCAACTGTCATTTGACTGATTAAGTTGCAAAAATTTGCGTTAAAAACTGACACCAGTGCAAAATAATCAGTCTACCAAAGTTTTCCCCTGTGGAGAATTAATTTGTCTGTTATTTTTAAAAAGCGGCAGTTATTTTCAAAAAATGATGAATTTCGTGGGGTGCGTACGAAAGTTTCCCATCTTTATATTTTTAATCTTTGACCAATAGGCGGGAGAACTTCTTAAGGTGAGTGCATCACTATAAATGGAATATCTAAAGAAATCAACTTTCAATTGCTTGCAGCCACCAACTCAGACATAATGCGATATCTATGTACATATTTACAACTAGAGACATGAACACTTCACATGTTTTGACATTATTATTGCTTTCTATTTGGAATAGATACATAAATACCTATACTAAAGGGTTATCCAATAAGAGGTGTTATTTTGAATAGCCCGCTATATCGGTAGCTGTCACTTTTGAAGCTGTCATTTTTTGACATTTGACAAATAGAAACTACGCCATTAATAAAAATGGAACGATACACGCTTCAACAACGCATTGAAATTATTATAATTCACTAGGTGAAAATTTGGCAGAGACGGTTCGTAAAACTAAAACATTTTTGGGTCGTCGTGAAGCACCTTGTCGGACCGCAATACAGAAATTGGTGGACAAATTCGAGCTGATGTGAAGAATAAAACCCGTGTACGTCGCTCAAGAACAACTGAGAATATTGCTGTTGTAGCCCAAAGTGTTGAAGAAAACCCAGGTTTGTCCATTCCTCGTCGTTCTTTGGAATTAGGCATTCCCCAAACGTCATTACACCGTATTTTGCATAAAGACTTGGGTCTTAAGGCTTATAAAGTTCAGTTAACACAAGAACTCATGCCGGCTGATCATCAACAACGTCGTGTCTTTGCTGCGATTGGGTCCTTGAATATCAAAATAACACCTCTTATTGGAAAACCCTTTAGATACAACATGATAAACGAGTGGCATTATTTTTGTGATAAGCTTTCGATAGCATTATAACTTTAGTTCATTTACAAGTCTTCAATCTATTTAATATAGATTCTAAGTTTTAATTTGTTTAATTTGTAATTTGTTTTTATTCGTTTTTGTTTATATTTATGTACTGGCACCACCGGTGTTTGATTCCGCTATAATGTCGTTCTGATTCTGATAAAATACTCGAAATCATCGACATACTGTACATGGACTGTTAGTAGCCAACTTCACTTACATATCTTTAATACTATGTCAATACTCGAAATATTTAAAAGTAAATCAAGACCGAAACTGGAAATTCAACTTTAAACTTCAACTTCAAAAAGCCGAAAAAAGTGGATTTAGACATTCTGCCTGAATTTATATATCTACTTGTATAAGCACCTGCTGCCTTAACGGTTGCACTAATTTTTTTCAAACTTGGGTATAGGGACACCAACAGAGAGTAATTTTGGAATTAAAATTTAAGGTCGTAAAACAATAATATACAAATGGATTTTTTTTTTCGAATTCTATGTTTTTTGGGTCGCTGCATCTGAATCTGAAGAAATCCAACAAAATTTAGTGGTGAGTTTTGAGATATCCCCGAAAAACCGCGGTTTTGTTTTTTTGCTTACATCTCGGAAACTATGCGTCTTAACTGAAATTTCACCTACAGCAAAATGAAAGACCATTAAATTTCCTAAAAAATTCATGAAGATTGTTTATTTCACAGCCCGTAAACTGCGTTGAAATTTCAACGCACATTAAATATTCATATCAGTTTTTTTTTTACAGAAATGGGAAATTATTATGTTGAATTTCAACGCGCTCTAACGGGCTAACGGTACATCTGAGAAATAAGCAATGCACATGAATTTTGTAGGAAATTTGTTGGATTTCTTCAGATTCAGATTCAGCGACCCAAAAAACATAGAATTCGAAAAAAAAATTCATTTGTATATTTTTTGTAACATGATTTTAACTACGCATTGACTGGGCTATTATCCAATCAATACGGTTCGATTCTGAAATTTTTATTTGACTTCATGTTGCAGTTTATCTTTCACAACACGTAGTAATAGATGTTTGTGTTGCAAAATTAAAACGTCAAACAAATTGAAAATGTATCAATTGACAATCATAAAACTAGTATTTGATCTGATTGATAGAAATATTTGTTTATCTAATAACAAATACAATAATGAATTTGAATACGACTTCCCCTTTCTTCTCTAAATGGCCCCACTGCGTGATCATGCAACGAAGCGTTAAACAAGAAGTGCGACATGTACGGCGTGCCTTGTGCGATGCAAAATTTATGATAAGCTCTATACTTTAAGTAGATTTAACTTAATTTTGAAAGCAACAACTGTTGTTAAGCAAATTTTACTTTCGAATTGGTATTTTCTTTTTGGATTATTATCAACGACGAATAATAACAACTAATACAATGCAAGGAATGCAAATTTTTCGAAATCGTATTAATTAAACAAAAATGATGAAAGGCGCATGTATTTAATGTTGCTTAAATTCAACCCACTACTTGTTCAAACTAAATTATCTCATTTAAGATAAACTAGTGTATGGGTTTGATTTTCGGTCAAGTCGCACATGTGGAGAAAGGCAAATCATTTTTCGGTGTCAAACAAAAAAAAAAACTTAAGCATCACTCTTCAATTTAAAGTATCTACCGCATTTATTCAACAAAGTTTTCGTGCAAATATCAAGAAAACAATCTTTAAAAGAATTTTTTTCAAGTTTAACAGTCCACTCACTTCTTGTCAAGCCAGCCATCAGCGAATGCGTGCCTTCCGCTTGGCTGTTGCAATATGGAACGACTATCATTTATGGTCGTTACAGTTTCGACTTTTTTGTGGGTCAATCGTTTGCTATAGACAACAATTATTAATGCGTTCACCCTAACTATGCTGTATTTTTTATTTCTAATGTTAACTCTATTTGGGAAAATAATTTTGCGGCTAGCATAATAAACGAGCTCTAGTCTGTTGCTAAAAAAAATCTGCGGCTTTTCTGAAACCGGGACATGATCATAAAGCAAAGCAAAATTTTATATTTAGTATGCAAACAATTAATCATTTTAAAATGCAATAAATATAATAATTATGGTTGTACCTATATCTATTTATTATACAAAAATAAATCAGATTATACCGTTAGTAGTAGAATATGTAAAGCATTATGATTTTCTCAATGAAATGAGTCAGTACATTTTAGCAAATATGAGCATCTGGGATGTTGCCAAAAAGTGTAGTTAATCTATCATAAAATGAACTCCAATGGTGATCAAATTAAAGCTTGATGAATTAAATATTCTGTTCAGCACTTTACAGACTTTCTCCAAACACAAACCTCAAGTTTCAGTCGGTCATCAAACCAAAAAGATAAATGGGTTCAGTCAGACAACAGGTTTGTCATTTTTCTATTTAAAAAACACACTTAAATAAGAAAATTTGTAAACAAAAATTTACTTAAAAACTAATTTAAAACCGCCAAACCGCAGACACTTTCTTTTCATACAATTATATTCAGGTCCGTGGGGCAACAACTGAAAATAAAAGTGTACGTACATACAAGTGGGATGCGTTCGCGCATTCTTCCCCATTTTAGGACCAATTTAGCGCCTCTAGGCTTTTTTGTTATTTGGTGGAACAAATTAGAAAGGCATGGTTAGGAAAATATACACTTTTGTTTGGCAACCTACATTGTGACCTATGTAGGAGGTGTAAAGTGCTGAATTTAATTCTTTTCTCTGTTTTTTTTTTTCAATATTTTGAAGGTTTTTTACATTCACTTAATGGTTACCCACTGACTTGAGTTGAATGGAAATTTATTTCTCATGATTATGGTAGAGAGTGCGAATTTCAAATATCTACTCTGCAGAAAAAATTAAATAAATATTTGAAAAAAAAGTTTCTTTTGATTGAAAACCAATAGTGTGAAATGGAAATTGACAAATGAGGATGTATTTGATGCTACGTATGTATATTGAAAACAATTTCTTCAAATTCTCTTTATGCAAGTAAACATATTGAAATAGAAGGTGGTCTTATACTTTCACAATTCAATAAAAATGGCATGTCATACATTTTAATAAGAAATATGATCTGTTTCAAAAGGAAATACAAATAATATACCTATTGATCAAATTATACAAAGCCAAACAAAAAAACACGAACAAAACAATGGAATTGTGGTAAAATAGCCTACAGCAAAAATGAAGTGTGTAAATAATTTATATTCACAACTTCATGTGATATATGGGACAAACTTATGTTTTTCATAAACTATAATTTTTGGTTCTCGCAAAGATGAACAATTCTGTATGCAAACTGTTCATCTTTTTGAGATTCTACTATATAAGTCACAACATATTTATTCGGAGTGCGTAAAAACCGACGGGAATAAACGCACTGATAAACATACCCAGAGAATTGTGGCTTAACAGACGGGAAAATTTACTGCATCGAAAAATAACTGGTCAGGTAAAATTTACTAAAGGCAAAAATAACGGTTAACTTTTTGTTCTTTCTTATAGCGTTTTTCATTTACGAAAAGATTTGCTCTTTCCTTCAAAAGATTTGATCTTTCTGCATTTTTGGTGTTTCATTTAAATCAGAAGAGGGAAAAAAGAGCAAATCTGAACAAGAAAGATTCGATCTCGCAAATTTGAAAGATTTCATCTAAACACTGACACATGAAAACATTTTAATGGCGTTCTTTTTTTTCCTAAAACTGTTGGATAGTTTTGTGTTGTTTTACTTTATTGAATATAAATTTTTTTTATGAATTTGTATAAATGTTCAAATAAACAAACAATGATTATTAAAAATGATACTCGTAACTGAATGGAAGAGTAAAATTTAAATCACGGCTTATTATTTCTTGGAGCATACAAAAAACAAAGCTATCCTAGTGATGTTATGATGATCGTTTTGAACGCAGACATATTATTCACACAGTCTATGCGTGATTAATCTGTTTCTCACACTACAAAAAAAGCAACCCCAACTAAACCCAACATGTTTCATTTAAAAGAGCACTTCTTGATTTTGAGGGCAAATCTTTGAAATTTAAATGAAAAACGCTATTAGTCAAGTAAAACCAAGTTCGGTTGGACGCCAGCCTTAAAAACAACTCAATGACATCTATTGGCGAACTAAAATGGTACTCAAAAAACTTTCAAAAAGTACTAAGGCGGGACTTCCGAGAAGATCGAGAACGTTCAAGATGATTACCGAATTATCTAACTGGCAGTTTTTGATTTTAAGCCCGTGGGATACAAATTAAAGCCAATAAGTGAATTTGAAATACAAGAAATATGTCTTTATTTTTTAACAAAGTTAAAAACAATTTGGGGGATGTTCAAAGACGATGTTTAAGTTGTGTTTAAGAAAAACACGAGTTTAACCTGTTTAAATTAGATTGTTTAAACACAGTCTATGAAAAACTCGAGTTTAAAAACAACTATGAGTATGCCCTTTTAGGTTAACATTGTCTTGCCACATTAAATGCTGTTAATTTAAAAACAAAAACTGACAAGACAGGCAATTGGGTGGCGACTAAAACTAAATAGGTATAACCAATTGAGTTTATACACATAGAGAAATCATGTGTAAGTTTCAAATACTGTTCGTTTCGTAGGATGTCGTTACTATCGACTTGTTTTGTTTTTACTCTTGTAGCAATTATTCTAGAGTTAAAAAGCAAGAGAAATAAAGAAAAACAAATACAAATGTATGCAGAAGAATTTTGTTCGGTTGGGTTTGAGTTTGAGTCTTGATTCCTTTATGTGTATAAACTCAATGACATAACCTAAGCCGAACCACAAAGTTGTGTAAGCCTAGGAAAATAGAGTTTGATCCTTTGAACTCGCGAAGGTGGTATCAGTTACATTGACACAGGCAACTTCCAGATAACCATAAGCAATGCAGCAAATAAAAAAAACATTTTTCTTCATGCATAGCCTAATGGTAACCACCTAAAATGTTTAAAAAGTTCCTCCTTAACATATACTATACATTTTGTTCACCCTTTAACTAAATAAACATCTTTACCGAGTATACAAACCATTTAATTAAAGCACCATATCGAATAAAATGGGGCATTAATTAATATGTACCCGTACCATTGGAAAAATGGAAATTGAAGCTTTCAAATAAACCAAAAAAGTCACAAGACCGTATTTTGTTTAACGAAAAATACCGGGAGCAAAACAAATGCAAATCAATAAAAACCACACCAACACTTCTTTACGAACACGACCAGCAAATTAAAATTTTCTATTTTAATTTTATTTTAGTCAGTCACAGTCTGTCGTTGTTTTCGTTTGGGAGTGGTTGCATTGTGCTGTGTGAAAGTGTGTATAATTTTTGAAATCTATCCAAATACCATTTTGTTTACTACCGGTGTTTGCATTTTATTGATATTCAAGAGAAATTCATAAGAAATAAAGGTAAGTTAACTGCCGTGGCAACCGCCAAGAAAGTCCATCCTCACGAAATCTGTTAAATTTCACTTAGGTATTTCATCTATTGAAAGCGTAAGCGTCTAAGCGGTATTCTGGTCTGGTCACTGATTGCATTATTTGCATAAGTTGACTAAAATATGCAGGAAAATTGACTTTCGCTTTGAACTTTATTCTTCACGTTTATTGTCTATGCAATTTGGCTTGAATGTTTTTTGTTAAATTAAATTTCATGTGAAGTCATGAATCCATAAATAATGAAACTTCTTTGAGGTTTTATTTGTTATTTTTAATTATTTGATCTTTAGACTTTTATTGGCACTTTGACTTTACAGTCATGGGATCAACCTATGTTGTTGTTCTTGTTTACGGTTTTTTTTTTGTTGTCAACCTGCCTTGGTAGTCGTCGTTTGGTGAAAACAAAAACTTGTTTTGGAGTTTTTACATTGTGGAACAAATAGATATCAGTGCAATTATTATTTCATCTTTTTGTGATATATTCGCATAACGTATAAGGTTGTTTAGCTTTAGCAATGGAAAAACACTCCAGTCGATATTAGATAAATGATATCGTAAGTAAAAGCTTTTATTTTTTAATTTATTTCGCTTAAATACACATAAGCGGGCGGGTATCATAAATGTATAGGTTCAATTTTATTATGGGCACTCAAAATGCTTTTCAATTTGGTGCTTTTTTGTCAAGATAAAATATATTTTAATAAGATAACAACATTTATATGCAACCAAATTAAAGTATCACTAACTTTTAATTAGATTTGTTTAGAATTGGACTTTGAATCTTCTGGAGATATATGTAGGTACCTACCTAGTTTTTTTTTTTTTTTTTTATTTGAGAGGATAGATTAGATAGAAATAATTTCATATTTTACTCTGCAAAATATGTGGTTTCTAAGTATTTTTAAGAAATTTTGTACACATTATTTTGGGATACCGTATACTTATTTTTTTTTTGTTGTATAATTTTATTAGGGGATACCTTGCATCCGTTGCTAATCTATACATTAAACAATTTATAAAAATAGTCGTTATTTTTTTAAGTTACGTAAAGAAAGTATTTATTATTGGTATTTTTTGTTACTGAACAATTTGTTGGCTTGAGAAAAATATTATTTTGTTATTACTAAGAGAATGCATATGCAACAGAAGCATTGTAGGATATGTAAAGGTTATACTCCCTGTCTCTCCTAACCTAAGCGAAAAGGTTTTATCTCAAATTATAGTTCTCGGCGAAGCATGCTGAGAAATGACGAATTTTATTAGGTTTTCCATAGTTCTTTTTGATAAAACTTATTTAATTACATAATTACTTTATACTTTTTTTTCAATAATACACGTTTTTTTATAACAGTTTATTATCAGGTTTTTAAATTTAAGACCAAACAAAGCAAAAAAATTAAAAAAAATAATATAAGTTAAGACCTTTTCGCTTAGGAGGGCAGTATAGTTCCAAGTAGCATAGTGGTCGTTGTGTTGGACTCAAGCCAGAAGTCTGAGTTAGAATCCAGCATAACCCTTAATACTTTTTGTACTAGTTTCTTGCGAAAAGTGACACATTTGGTAATTATTTTGCCATTCATATCGATGCAAAGTGTTTAGTGGTATGTTCTTCTATAGTAGCCCAGTAAAATTGCATATTTCCTTTCGAACATTTTTGACAGAGCTGAATTTTGTCGGAGACCTTTGACTTGACAAATTACTGAAACTCGAACAGGAGCTAAATTTTTTAGGAGAAGAAAAAGGGGTCAGAACTGTACCGAAAAAATGTTAACGTAAAAACAGGACTTTTTATCGTACTTTGAATCAATTTCGAGAAAAAAAAAGTGTTAAATTGATAAAAAAAACTTTTTTTTCATTTGTTCACTAGTATTTGGTGCTATTAGTTTCTTATTTTTGTGGCTATTAGCCTAATCTACAAACAAATTATCCCGACTGAAAACAAAAAACGTCATCCCTACCGGAAATATCCAGTCACTACACATGAAGTTTGAAGAAAATACGTCTAGTTTAGGGTTAAGTTTTGTAGGAAGACAACAACAACAACAACAACATATCGGCACAAACATATGTATTAATTTTTTCCCCAAAAGGAAATTTATGTTGGCTCTCAAATCTCAAATCAAACATTGAAAATTTGTCTCCTTTATTCACAAAAAGCCGACCTTAATTGTGTCTATCACAATGATAAACAGAAATTCGCTTAACTATTATTATATTCTTTCCTTAAGTTAATCATTACCTCTCGACTTAAATTTAGTCATGCAGATACTCTCTGTCCAAATTTTATTATCAAAAGCCTTTATCTATAAGCTTGTTTTCTATTTTTGGAATTATTATCAATGTCTAGACGAATATTAGCATTCATCTCTGAGAGGATGAGTAGAAGCAAAGTGGGCGTTCGAAATTATACCTTCTGTGGTACGTAGTAATTTTACCAAGCGAACAAAAATATAAGATAACACATATTTCTATTGATAAGGCAACTTGAAATTATAAAGCTTATAAAAGTCAAGATACTCCTGGGTCATCAAATTCGAAGGTAATAAATGTTATTTTGAACTAAATACAGTAAGTATGTAAAATTTTTTTTAAATGTTTTGAGTTACATTTTAATTAAATAGCTATCACAAAAATAAATAGCCCTGTTCGCTTTCTCTCCAAAGATGGCAAATGCTCATCTTTATGTCATTTCAATTGGGCATGATTCGGCAGTTGTTTCCAGTAAGCTAACATAACTAGTATTTGTTTAAAACTTAAGCCTTGTTAAAATGTTTGTTATACTTTTAAGTACTTTACTTCTTGAACATACTGTTTAATTATATCAAAAAAGCTTCAAATTAACAAAGCTCTTTCAAATCGAGTTTATCGTAAATAAAAGCAAAACAAATATAATGTTTGTATGAATGTAGCTGCTTTTGAATACAGAAAGACAGAAAGGGATAAATAGTTTATAACATTGCATAACACATTACATATGAACATGAGACTGATAGATAAGACATGAGAACGAGAACCGTACAAAAATTTGAATGACAGATGATTGTATAGCTTTCGTTCGATTGATAACAAAGAATTCCTAGACGGTTCCATAGTTCAGACAGAATTTAGAAGCATTTTAAACGTTCGCACGCGAATGTGCATTTATATTTATTACCTTAAAGTTATAATAAAACAAATTCATAATGTCGAAATTCTTGTCAACATTTCAGATGGCTTCAAAAATCAAAAGTGGTCCCGTTGTTGATATGCTGGGTGATGAAATGACTCGCATAATTTGGAGTTCTATCAAGGAAAAACTTATTCTGCCTTTCCTCAACATTGATTTGCATACTTATGATTTGGGAATGGAAAATCGTGATTTGACCAATGACCAGGTGACTATTGATTGTGCTGAAGCAGTCAAGAAGTACAACGTTGGCATTAAATGTGCAACAATTACACCCGATGAAAAGCGTGTGGAAGAGTTTAAGCTGAAGAAGATGTGGAAATCTCCCAATGGAACCATCCGTAACATTCTTGGAGGTACTGTTTTCCGTGAGGCTATTATTTGTAAGAACATTCCACGTTTGGTGACTGGCTGGGAAAAGCCAATTATCATTGGTCGTCATGCTCACGCTGACCAGTACAAAGCCACAGATTTTGTTGTTCCTGAAGCCGGAACTCTGACAATGGTGTTCACCCCTGCTAACGGAGGAAGCGGTCTTATCAAGGAGGTCGTTCATGAATACAAGTCGCCAGGAGTTGCTCTAGCTATGTACAATACAGATGAATCGATCGTTGACTTTGCCCACTCGTCCATGCAGTTCGCTTTAGCTAGAAAGTTCCCACTTTATTTGAGCACAAAGAACACTATTCTAAAGAAATACGATGGACGATTCAAAGACATTTTCGAAGAAATCTACCAAAAGGACTACAAGAAACAATACGAAGAAGCCGGTATCTGGTACGAACATCGTCTCATCGACGACATGGTTGCTTATTGCATGAAGTCTGAAGGAGGATTCGTGTGGGCGTGCAAAAATTACGATGGTGATGTACAATCTGATTCTGTGGCTCAAGGTTATGGTTCACTCGGACTAATGACATCGGTATTACTCTGCCCAGATGGCAAAACTGTAGAATCTGAAGCGGCTCACGGAACAGTAACTCGTCACTACAGAATGTACCAACAAGGCAAGGAAACATCAACAAACCCCATTGCTTCAATCTTTGCCTGGACTCGAGGTCTGCTCCACCGTGCTAAATTGGACAACAACGCTGATCTAAATAAATTTGCCGAAACATTAGAAAAAGTTTGTATCGACACTATTGAATCTGGATTCATGACCAAAGATTTGGCCATTTGTATCAAAGGAATGAATAACGTGCAGCGCAAGGATTACATGGAAACATTCGAATTCATGGACAAGTTGGCTGATAATTTGAAGATTGCTCTTAAGCATTGACTTGTATCGAGTGAAAAAACAAAATCCCATTTGTAAGGCATCGTTGATTCTAAGATCGTAGGGTTCTGTGAAATTTGTATTGAATTAGACTGCTCGAAGTTAATTCTTCATTTTTATACCAATCAGAGAAATATTTTGTGAAAGAAGAATACAATAAAATTTAATTTTATAAATTCTATTTGAAGGTTTTCTATTTTATTTCAAGACCTGCGTTTCAATCGATTCAGTTATATTCAATGTGATGTGGTGTTGGTGATGGCTTACGTAAATGGAATGCGTAGAACGATAGAGAGATTAGAAAGACAAACGAATGCATTAGTAGATACATACAATAGTTATTGCTATAAAGGTCATAAAATAACATAAGCAAAATGTATACTACATACGTTATCTACAAGTTTTGTGTTTCCATTACAGATTAATTCTGACGCGAATAGAAAATTCTTCCTATTTTTAATTTATTTTGAATTTTTTTATTAATTTACCACTCTCATTCTTAAATTCGTTTAAAAGCAAGAGAAATGTTGTTTACATTTTGTTAGTTTCGTAATATACATAGGTACAAAATGGACTAAAATACAAGTACTACTGCACTTTGGTGACTACGAACATTAAACAACCGCCATATACCTACCTATAGTTTATTAATTAGTTAAAATGTCTGTAAGGTTAAACGTTGTTTGTTTATAGGGGCAACATGAAACTTCCTATTGAAGAACTATTAATGAATGCAAAACCGCAAACGTGTCAAGGAATCCCTGGAAGTGTGCATTACCGTTTGACATGATCCACCTACTCCAAAATATGTACCAAAAATATACCATAGGATGTAGAACCCTAAATAGTGGGCGATATACTCTCGCCTAGAACCGTCTGGTTTTTTGCCGTTTTCCAATAAATAGTCTCCCCATTTTGAATTTATCCTATGCTATGCTTACGAAACGTTTGTTGTGTTGATATTCTATGGCTTCGATACAAAGAAATAGCAGGTAAATAATAAGGTTTAACGTACCTCTAACGTTATATTATGGGGTTGGTTTAGGTGGACACACTGCAGCTTTAATAGTTCGCCAAGAACTCAATTTTGGTTCAGTTGGAATTCGTACCAGGTCGCGAAAGGTTGGACTTATGAATTCGTTAGCAAACATACTTCAGCTTTTAAAATCCTAGAGCCATTCTCTTAAAAATTTAGTTTTGATATGAAACAGTATTCTAATAATAATTACTCACTAGAGATCGTAGTGTTTATCAGTTTCGTACTTAGTGCCGTCCTACAAGACGCTAGCTCAGCTTACCCAGGAAATAGTCATCGGGATTTGGATATCTGCAGTCATTGGAATGGCCGGAGACATTTCCTTGAACTTGGAGAGAGAGGCGATTTGTACGCTCGTAACGTTACTACTTCAGCATATCGGGTGTGAATACAGTTTTAAATAATATATATTTCTGAATAAAAATAAATAACGGTTGTAATGTTTTAGAGTACCCTTTATACACCAATTAATATAAGGAATCGCACAAATGATATCTGGTATCAGTGTAATTTAGAATTGGTTACTTGTGCGGAATGTGTAATTCGGATAACCTTCACGTATGTCAATTTTTCAAAAACATGTGAGAGGATTACAAATAATGTCGTGGGTGCCAAATCTCCTACAATGTGTCCTTGCGAGCATATACAATTTACGGAACCACCATACGATACGACTATTTCAGGACAAGAATTTTGTGGCGATGGAAAGGTATTCCGCAGCAAGACAAGGACACTTCTTTTAAAGTTTTTCTATCGCGCTACAAACAGCCATATTTTCACATTACAATATTTTTCAGAAAGTAAGTTGATCAGTGTTTTTTAATCATACAATTTTAACCAGAAAAGTAGTAACCCTTTGTGTTAAATCATTAATATACATTCGTGCAAAACAGAGATTTTAAAGAAAAAATAATCATGAACTTAACTTAACTTAACTTAAAATTTAATTTTAAAAAGAAGACATAAAAAACACCTTTTATTAAAATTTAATGGAGAGAATAGGCGGGTCACAACACAACTAAAGTTTCCTCTTTGAGGAATCACTGTCAGTTTGACGGAGGCGGACTCGTTTTTTTGATCAAATTCCTCCGCTCCTCTTGAACTTTTTTTAAACTTTAACTGCCTAGACGGGGAAGATAGACTTTATGCCTTTGTTTCAAATGGTTGCATTTAGCCCCTCTACAAGGATTCGGTAAGAAACGAGAATAGTTATATGTAAATTAAATTGCCAATAAAAAATAGAATTTCGATCGACAACCCGAGACAAACAAAAAAATCAGCTAACGAAAGACGTACGAGTGCAAAATAGCAGTCCTCGAAAAAAAAATACGAATATCATTTCATAAATTATATGTTTTTCGGAACTGACCGCGATTATTTACAGAAATATTAATTTCTTTTTCCCGACGTTTCAAAAAAGTTCAATTTTTCGTAGTCCGGAATAAATTTATAAAATGATTAATGGCCGCGAAAATAATAATACTTTAAAATTTAATAAAAAGAATATCGTTTGAAAAAAAAACGATTATAGTTATTCGAAATCGCAACTTAACGATAACGAGGTATTTAGAACGATAATCATAAAACGTAATACGAGCGCTATTCCCCGTCAAAGTGCTTACTCTTCAAATGACATTTAAATCGCTCACATGAGTTACAAGTTTAAAAGAAAATAAATTTTTCTAGGGTAACCTTCAGGGCATATTTAAGGAATAAAATAATAGGTCTAAGAATAACGGAACCTGCCATATAACCGTTAATAAAAAGCTTCTTTTCTTAAAAACGGATCTAACGATTTTTGTTAAATTTTATGAGTGATACTATACGGCATCAAAGATAGTTTTAGATAGTTGAAACAAAGTTAAATATTAATTAACTTTCTTGGTAACGACTCAACAATTACAAATCTGAACCAAATTAAGCATCTAAAAAGATTTAGATTTCGAAATCATATTGGCGTAAATAGATAAATAGATTTATTTGTGAGTACAGAATTAATTTATCCTAAATAATTGATTTTTATTTATATAGATAATTCAAATACGAAAGATATGGATTTTGAAAATAGTGGTTGAATAGAAGAGGTATCACCATTTTTAGACAAATACCTTGAATAAAAAAAACTATTCGCGTTTCCATTGCACCATAAAATCGATAGCTTTATAATCGCATTAAAAGTTCAAGAACAAAATAACAAAATGCGGGTTTCTTAAAATGGCAAATGTTATATGTTTTTGTTTTTGTTTTTCTTTTTCTATTATAATATATATTCTTTTTGTTTATTTTAAAGGAAATGTTAAAATAATAAGCGGTTCACCATCGCAATCTATCGTTAGTAACTATTCGCAATTTATACCACAAATTATATCAACACCGTATTTTCCTATGTCATATCCTCGTGACTATGGAATTGAGCATATTCTTACATGTGAAGCAGATAATTGTCACGTTCGCTTGGAGTTCACAGATTTCCAACTGGGGTTGTCGTCAACTTTGGAGGTCTCTTTCTCTATTATATAATTACCTAGCTAGATAACCTTGAACTGCTACTTGACATTTTAAGGTTTTCGACTCGAACGGCCAAATGCTAGACTCTTATGCTGGTGAACATTTTCGGCCACCAATTATTATAAGTAGTGGAAAATCATTGCTTCTGCAATTTCGTGGTAATGGAGTTACCGGATCGGGATTTAGAGCGGAAGTTAGTTTTGTCTCTGCCAAACAGCTCAAGGACCAGCAGTTGGTTCCTTATACAGGTAAGATGGGAGTTAAGAAAAAAATAAGAATGAAATGTCTCAAAGATATACATCCTCTTAATTTTTAGATTGCGGTGGCATGGTATCTGGTCCAGGAGGTGCGATAACCATGATGAATATGATAGATAACTCAACAGATGTGCGACTGTATGATTGTATTTGGATTATTAAACCGGGAAATAACTACATGATGATGAAAACGCACATTTCGTTAAGAGTGGAATCATTTTACGGTATGGCTTCACGATCGGAGCTGACCATTCGTCAGGGTACAACTTCAGATGCTTCAGCTATAGAGAGTATAGTATGGCCAAACAACGGCATGAGCAAAGAAAGCCATATTGTACCCATTTTGACGGGGTATTACATCCGATTGAGGGGTGTTTTTGGAATGTCATCTAAACTCGCAATCGTTTACAGTGTCTTTAATTATTTAAGTAAGTATAAGCTTAAAAGTATACCAATTTTTTTTGATGCGTTTAAATTTTTCGAAACGTGTATTGTATTGTATGCTATTTTTAGACTGCTATATTGGATCCGAATTCTTGTGCAACAATAACCATTGCATATCGATTCGTTTGCATTGTGATGGATTCGATCACTGTGGAGATGGAAGCGATGAGCCTGAGTCATGTGAAGAAGATTGGGCTCATCTTCAAAATGATCGTCGATGGTATTCCCACAAACCAAACTATTATTTTCCAAAAATGGAACAGTACCCAGACTTGAAGACAGCTACAGGAATATTCGTTATGAGTACATTAGGAATTTTCGCAGTTCTCTCTGGATGGATGGTAATACTTTATAGAATGGGTGTTCGGGCCAGACATCAACGAGAGTTACAAAATCATTTACAAACTATTAGCGAGTTGTTAGGTAAAACTCTTGAACAATGTAGATATGTCCAGAAATTAAGTTATTTCTCTTTTTACCAAAATAGACCGACAAGAAGAACTGACAACAGATGAACCCCCAGATTATGAGGCACCACCAGACTACGAGGAAGTCATTAAAATCGGAATGGAGCAGGAGATGAATCATGAATCACGTCAAAGACAAAGGAGACACCGACGGCACCACCATGATCAATCAAGGTAGCTTTAGTAAAGCATTGTTTTTTTTTTAATGAATACTGAAAATTATTATTTTCAGATCACGTAGTCGTAGCAGAATCAATACCAACCTTCCTCAGCCGACTGTACACACATACGGTCCGTCGACTTCATCAGCAGCAGCATTTACTCAAGCAAACGATATTTCTAATCCAATGGAAACACCCTTGCAAGAGTTAGCAACTCGGGTCTTGACAGCAACTGCAGCTTGTGGTAAGCAGCATACATAATCTTTATTCAAAATCGCATTTTAATTAATTTTGAATAAGATTACCGTTTGCAGATCTTGCAGAACCGAACACAGAGAGGCAATGCAGGTGTTCGACGAACCAACCCATGGGGAATGCAACGAGCACAGCATCAATATCCATTGGGGGTGAATTACCCGCTACCTGTTCGGAATTCCAGGTTTCCCATCAGCAACAGCCAAACTCTTCGTGCACGCCAACTCAGTTTGAGGAATGCTCTAATGAGTTTAGAGACGAATCCCTTAACATTTCCTTTACCTTAGCCATCCCGCAAACTTTAACTGGGAGTGATACAAGTATGTATTGACATGGGAAACAAACCATATAATTGAAATAAATTTAAATAATCTTTATTCATTATCATATTTTATAATTTCAGAATCGCAACGTCCCAAGAGCAATATTTGTACTGAAAATACGTATTTGAAACGTTCGTGGATTGTTTTTAATAATGGTAATCAAAATTATAGAGTCCAACGACTAAGACATACCTTTTCATCACCGGAAACATTTTTGAATGATTTCCTTCCGGCAGAATCGTTGAACTACGGTACAAATTTACCAATAGATAGGTATAGCATAATGAAATTTGAATTATTTAATGGGTAATAAAACAAAACATTATTCTGCCTTCATTAAAGAAACTCCTACATTAGTAATGCCAGTATTTTTGGATCTGAACTTTCTAGAGACCCCTCACCAATAACAGACCATCGAATCTCATCTTTAACTTTAAATCAACTAGAAATGTTCAACCAAATCAAGACAAACAATAATAATTTTCATACAACAGATTCAGAAAAGGAAATTAATTTTGATTCAAATTCATCTGTTCAGAACCCCATGGAAGCAGAAAAACCATCTTGCAGTCATTACAAACATCGCCCAACACATAGCAGTGGTAGTATATGCTACGATTTCGAATTGAAACCAATCAAACTAAACGAAAAAAGCCATTCAGATACCGAAAGCTCAACATCCTGTTTTGGAAGTGTTAATAATCCATTTAGAGTGAGTAATAAAAAGCGAAATGCCCACTTTCGACGTCACGTTCGCAGTAAATCATTTACGAATGTTGGAAGTCGGAAGAGGTCAACACGATTAAGGAGAACTTCGTCGGCGGATTTGCTGCTGCAGCATTTATCGCCGAAAAAAGAACGTTCAAGAGTTTACTTGATATAAATTTTAATATTTTCTTGCAAGATCGTTTTTAATATAGAGTGATATTAAAGCCATTTGTGTGTATAATAAGGTAAAATTTGTATTTATAGGAATACAATTGTTTTAGTTTTATTTTGTAAGAATCCTTAGGTATCAAAAAATAAATACATAGCTAAATAATGTGAATAGATAATAAATAATTTTTGTTCATCATTACTCACTTGTTTCTTTTTTTAATGTTCTGTTTATTTTTGTTTTCCTATTTTCTCTTTACACATATTTTTTTAATATTTTATGTTTTATTTAAATTAAAAATCAAAATTACACAAACGACCAGTTGACTGCTAGGATAGGGTGCAAAATAACTGCAACTCTGCAACGACACGTAACGTTTAAGTTTGTGTAACGCAATGGGGTTTCCATTGGTAAAATGAATCAATTTATTTGTGATCTCAATTTGGCCGTTTTGCGCACTTTTGTATAAAAAAATTAGGGACTGGCGCTGGTTATAGCGATTAGGAAAATGAATAAGGAAAACATTTAAGTCGATAATTAGATTTATTTGTATTTTAAACAAAAATCTTACACTTATCGATTGAAAATAACTCAATGAATTGTTTGTGCCAAAAAATGTTCAATTTAATAAAGATTTGCTTTAAAAAAATGTTTTTTTTTATTTTCCTGATTGAATTTCATTTTTCGCATCAGCTGACTACCATTTCAAAAAAAAAATAAACAAATCGTTTAAAATATTTGAGTTCAATTCCACTTGTTCACTGACAGATTTCTGTCAGGATTTTTCTTTTTTTTGTGTATTTCAATCAGAAAAACAGCCTGCACACTGACATATTTTTCCTGATCGCTATAAACGCTCATCAGGAAAATTCACCAATGTAAAAAGGTATAAGGAAAACATCTGTTTCCACCTTTCGTTGTTCCAGGTTTTATACGCTACGTTACGTTACATTTCCCACTTGCACGTTGTGGATCGCATTTTAAACTGTCAAGAATTTTTTTTGTTACCACAAATGTCATCCGTGGAAAAACTTTCTGTGTAGAAGTTTTAACATTTGCGTGTGAGGTTATAAACATTTTCCTCTTCGAAATTCCACCACTTTAAACGAAAAATCATTTATAAATTATGTGGCCAAGATTTGGAATTAAAATTGGAAACAGCACTCTGTGCATTACCACTGTGAAAGCTGATGGAAATCCCGAAGTTTTAGCCAACAAACAAGGCGACCGCGTCTCACAAGCTTGCCTACTGGCCGAAGGCAACGAAATAGAGTGCGGTTTGACTGCCAAGCAGAAAATGTCTTCGAAGCCCGCCTCTTGTGTTTCAAACAGTTTGGAATTCTTCCTTTCGCAGTCTACGTTTACCCCGGAAAAAATCAAAGACGCATGTAAGTACATTACTTGCTACTACAACGAAGCTACCAAAGAATTCGAATTGAAATCAAAGGGCGAATCGGACAAAGAAATTGTCACAAAAATATCTCCACATGCAGTGTGTGTAAAATTCTATCAAGCCGAATTCGAGTTGGCGCGTCAATCGTACTTGCAAGAAATCCCCAAGCCATCGGTGGTACTTTCGATACCAAACTTCTATCCGCTCGAATCTTGGCCGAGTTTAGCTGCTGCAGCAGAAGAAGCAGGTTTTCATGTAGCTCAAGTTATTTCCGAAATGACAGCAGCTGCTTTAGCATACGGAATCGGTGAAGGCCAATCCGATGACTCAGAACGCAAGATTGTGCTCTGTATAAAGAGTGGTGGAATTTACAGCCACTTTACTCTCTACGAGGTCACTGGTGGGCTTTACACTTTGATTGAAGAAGTGGGCCCATTTACGATTGGTGGTAATCAATACACTGAAGCTCTTGTGGAGTTCGTCTGCCAAGAGTTCTACAAAAAATACCGTCTGGATCCAAAAGAAAGTCGTCGGTCAATAGCTAAAATATACAATGCAGCTACCAACTCAAAGCATATTTTAACGTCCTTGCCAACGACTCAGATTTACATTGACTCACTTATGGATGGCGTAGATTTCAGCATGCAAATGTCACGTGCCCGATTCGAAAGTCTCATACAGCCGGTTATTAATAAATTCATGGCCGTCCTTAATGAAGCTGTAGAAAAGCTCTTTGCAGACAACGAGAACACAGTGACGAAAATCGACGAGATCGTTGTATTGGGTGCCACAATGAAGATCCCAAAGATTCAGTCAGCCATCGCCAGTCGTTTTCCAGAAGCAAAAATTCATTCAAGCTATGCAGCTGATGAAGTAGTTGCTATTGGATGTGCTCGTCAGGCGACGTTCTTGCTCGATTCCGAAGGACAAGATTTGGTCGACAAAGAGTTATGTCTCTTCACACCAAGTGATTTGCACATATGGCACGACGACGGAAAAGACAAATCTAAAGTCTTTCTAAAAAAGGGGTCGTTGCTACCAAATGTAGTTGTTGTAGAAGTGGAAAAGTCCACCAAAGATGCAAATGCAGAGGAAGGTGAAAATACAGAGGTATTTCATGTAAAATGTGACGATTGCATTCTGGATTTTAGCCTTAAAGCAGTTGCTACACCAGGAGGCATTTTCAAAATTGAGGCTAACGTGGATCTCAATGAAGACGGAGTGACGAGTGCTATAAAGCTTAAATGTTTGTAAATACGTTTCACTTTTGTTTAAGATTTAAATAAATGTATTTATAATTAGTTGATCAAAATTAAAATTGTTTTAATTTTTTTAGGAATCCGACTAGTATAAAATTTTGGAAGAAACGGTATTATGTCGTGTCGCTTGAAACATCCTAATCGCTGAGTCGATTTCGCTCAAATTTTATTCATAGAATTTCTTATAAAATAAATTTGAATTTTTTGTTTAGCTGAAAAGGAAGAGTACCTGCCATTTAACCGTCATTTTCAATTAAAAAAATAATAAAAGATTTATTTAAAAACCGCTCAAACGATTTTTATTTTATTTTCGCCTATTTTTACCTAAGAACTTTTATTGTATGCAATGATGTTAGCTCAAATCCTTAAAATGTAGATTAAGCACTAGAGAAGCCGGCCAGAGACGGGTCAAAATATCTATGCAGAAAATAAAGCTCGTTGTAGGAGGGGACTAAGGGATAAATCACATCTATATTTGATAAATGACACCAAGGTGAGCTTAGCGACAAAAGCCTAGGTTGAGTTTATAGTTATAGTACTGCGAGAAAGCGATGCGATGCTAGAAGCATTTGTAGGCAAGAAAACTGATTACTTGTAGGTACTGTACGTAAACATTTCTTAAATCAACCCAGCGGACAAGCAGATCCTTAGGTGAACTGAGAAGTAAGTTTCTATACGGACGTACGTAAGTTGTGTTCGTTGGGTCGCCCTGAAGTCGCCCCAAAGCGTTTTTTTGAAAAACCTCAACTCGCCCTGGGTAACAAATTCTCTGTTATTTGAGACCTTAACTCGCCCTGAAGTAGATCTAGGTATTTTGCTGGGGCAAAATACAAATGTTTACAATTGAATATTTTGTTTTCCTTTTGCAATGCAAAGAAAACAAATTATAGATTTATTTTCATGAAAATAAATAGAAAACATACAAATAAAACAAAATGTAATTGATTATTTTTTGGAATATACCAAAAGCAACAAATTTCAAGTTTTAATTTGGGAAACAAATATTTTTTGTTTCTTTCTTTTTGTCAACAACACAAAACCTACCCTTGTGCGTTTTTTGAAAACCAAAAAACCCAGTTTTTGTTTACAGCTCTTGGGGCTGTCAAGAAAACCTGGGTCGGCCCTGGGTAAAATTCAACGAACACAACTAATAAATACCAACGAAGGAACAAACTTCATTATTTCTTTAGTTTTTCTTATGCTTTTTAAAAGCTGAAGGAAATCCGTACTGAATTGTGTTCACTTTTCAATTAGGATTAACATAACATACTAATGTGCCACATAAAAAAAAAGTTTTACTAAAAATTACTTGAGCAAAGGGGATAAACAATCCTTTTGCTGTTGCCCCGGTTCTATGCCAACTTAATTCTTAATAGAACACTTATTTAAAACCCTCAGAGAACTATTAAGTGTTTGTTGCCAAATCTTAACAGATTCGCGAAACAAACTAGAAGACTCTATGGCGGAACTAAGTTATTTATGATCTCTAAAACTTAAAATTAATAATCGGTAATTTGACTAAAAACTTTATTTATGAAAAAGTTGAATTTATTTCTTTTTCACATTATGAATCACAAAGGTTTCCAGTCACAGCTAGAAAAGCAAATGCTCCTTCTGTAGGATGCGGAACATCTTTCAGAAATTTCATTGCTTTTGGATGAGATGGATCGATTACCATGTGATTGTTCATATCAACTATTTTAACCAATTCTTCCAAAGCAATTAGCTTTTCAGTTGGTGACTGTAGAAACGGCCCTGGAAGTTCATCATTTAGAACATACCCAGACAAGAGCATAGCATAGTCGTTTCGAACTTTCTTCATTTGGAAACACTGGGTGACAATTTGTAATAGATAATTAATCCAATTACGACCTCTGTGACGATCAGATGGATCGGACATTTTGTCAACGTTTAATTCGGTTATTTTGATTAGGAGTTTGAACTGTTCATCCAAAACCTGAATTAAATGATAATACATATATTTAAGCATGTGCACCAAGGCATGTTGTTTTACACCAATACCTTGCCTATGTTATCCAAATCACTGGGACATCCGTTCTCATGAAAGTCACAAGCTTTTGTCGGTTTTTGATTATTTTCTAGACATTCCGGATTGCAACATGAAGTTTTTTCCTTTGGATTGTGAATATAACTCATTTCTGGCAAGACTTCAAAGAAAGGATTTTTATCGAATGGATGTTTTAATTCACCCAAAGTCAAACAAAATGTCAGCATTAGCAAGTACTGATTTCGTTTTTTTCTCAGTGGTCCTGCATTGTACATTGGATCAGTCAATTTGTGGTACCAATTGGTAGCTAATTCCTGCTGGCTTCGACTTGAAAGCAAGCTAAACAACTCTTCAACCAAAGAACTGCAATTAAAACTTAAAGTCTTGCAAATAAAAATTTTAAACAACATTTTTACCAATAATACTGAAATTCTAAGTCCAAAGAATCAAAATCTTTTATAACTGACATTTTTGTTTCAAATAAAAATCAATAAAATTTAAATAATTCAATTTATTTCAACAATAATTTAAGTTTAAAATTCCAAAGTTGTATCGCTCACTTCGATTGCTTTTGACTTATAGCTTTTCTCGAGTTTGCGCAGGAATTCTTCAAACACCACCACGGGCTTGAACATGCCAGTTTTCTTAAAGTCCTTGATGCGGCTTTTATCTTGTGGTGCATCTTCATCTTTATTCTTCTCATCGAATATATTTATTTCTTCCATCAGGCTCACTATGGTTGGAACTGTTGTTGGATCAAACTTTGAAGCGAGATTTGGATTGAAGGGGACACAAAGCTTGCCAGTGCTGGGATGAATGCAAAATGGAGCCTTGAGTAGATGGTTGAATCCCTTTGTGACATTTATGTCCAATCGTGGATACATCACTCCCAACTGAATCTCTTCTACAATGTTTTTCATTTTTCTTGCCCAAAGATTCGATGTGGCTTGACCACGCATCGAATTAGCGAACCGTGTAAAAGCCGTCCATATAACCTTTGAGTTAGCTCCCTCGTGCTTTTTCAGATGGGCTTCGACATCTTTGCGAGCATTTTCATCAGGAATCATCTGTAAAAGCTTCACAACACCTTTGGTTGTGCCGAAAAGATTTTGATCTTCAAGGACAACCTCTTCAAACATTGGTTCAATAATTTTTAATGCACGTTTAATGCTGTGGTGCATTCGTTCGCCAATAACGACTCGAGTGCTACTATTGTTTTCTCCACTCACTGCATGGGCTACTATTTGCATGTATTCGGCAACTGCTGAACGACCTTTGGTATCTAAATGGCGAGCACTGTGATCACATATCCAACAATGAATACCACGACGACCAGAGAATACCCATAAGATGTGTTCGAAACCAAAATCTTCTCGAAGTGTTAGATCCAAGATTTTGCATGCAATAGTCATGAATTTCCAGCATTTTAAACATACGGAAGCACCTTCACAACATGTTCGCACATCATCGTAGTCAGTCATATCGATATCGAAGACCAATTCACGTTGCACAGGTACCATAGACTTTGAGGACATACGCAAAACAGCTGGTCTAAAATTAAAATTAAAATATGGATACGTTATACAGTTTGGTCAATCTATATCTCTTTTGCGTCTAGATTTCCGCGACGAAACTTTATTGAATAAATTCCAGTGTGATCCAAATTTGTCGTTCTCATGAAGATCGCAAAGATTTGGGATTTCTTAGTTGTTAACTTAGAGAATTCGGAAAAGAGACTGTCTACATCCTCAGAAATTCGTAAGGAAAGTTGACGCCAAACGATTTCAGATAGAACCTGTGATCACTCGGAGGATGATTTTATAAAACGACTACTGATAACCATTGAGGGTCTGTTTTGGGTAAATCTACCACATATGCAAACCAAAGTATAAATCGGAATGGAAAACCATTCCTCAAGTGATTTGCATTGTTGACTGATTTTGAAAAAGCATTCGAATGATCCACAAACGTTGGGTAACACTAAGAAGGTGCTTTGAGATACTTGCTTTTTATGACAGTCCTTGACTTGAAGTTAAGCTGACGGACCCGAAACTGAATAATTTGTTCTTTGCTGACGACGGAGCAATCAAAAGTCATAATCAAGTCAAGCACTTGATGTACGAGTGGACGTTTTGGAGAGGTCTGGGTACCGCATAAGCGCGGAGAAAACTGAATACATATGCTCCCCATTTTCTCAACAGAACAATGCGTCCCAAGTGCGAACAGTTTTAAAACATTGAATTCATTGTTAATAGCGAGGCATCTTGTGAACATCAACTTTCGTGTAAACGTCGTCGGTAAGATGTAGTATAGCGACCGAAACATTTACCCTTAAACGAAAGGAAGGCTCTAACTCCAGTTGTTAACCCAGTCCTGTGGGAGTTGTGGTCCCATTCGAGATCATTAACATTCCGGAAAAACAAGAAGACGGGAGCCGTTGCTAATCCCGACTAGCTTTATCATAACGGTTATTATGGCAGATACTCTTTTTTTTTTAGTTAAACAAATATTGATTTTTTTTTTCTAATGTATGCTCTACAAATCGATCATAATAGGCGTGCGCCAACAAATGTTTCCTCATTGAGGAATCATTTTCACTTTGACGGAAGCGGAGGAGTTTTTTGGTTCAGATTCCTCCACTCCTCAAAAATTTCAACCTGCAAAAACAGCTGTTATCGTACGCGGAGAAATGAATGGAGATTTTTTGAACCAGCAAAAATTCCTTTTTGGTTCACGCCTAATGATTTGTGCTGAGTGATATATGTATATATGAAGAGCTTCTTAGTTGTTTATTTATTTTTCAACCATTCCGTTAATTTGCAGGAATGGATAGATGGTTTAATTGAGCAATCGAAATTGCATACTCAATTTTACAAAAAAAATGCAGGGAACAATCTGAAACCTTGAGACTTGCCAATTTTTCTAAGGCAACAAATCTTACAGATTTCCTCACTACACTTTGTAAAGCGTAAAAGTTTTGATCCCATAAAATTGTAGGAAAACACCTCTTTACCTCATATTTTGAATTTCGTATATAATATATTATATATAGAGATATTCTCTTTTGAAAATGGTGGCAGTTATTTTAAATAATCTACGATATTTAAATATTTTTCTGGTTTGACGTATGAGTTTGATGTACATGTATATTTGCTTGGTAAATTTAATATTATAAAAAAACTTACTTATTTTGCATTACAGCTCCTATATCAATTTTCATTGGATTCCGTTCACAAATATCTTTTTCCATTTGAGATTGTGTATCATAGCAAAGGTATCGTATATAAATATCATCTCCCAATGTAAAAGAAATTTCACGATTAGAAAATATCCCTGGTTCAGCTAGAAAACATAAGATATGCATAAAGAAATAATATAAATTAATATAACTCTATATTAACATACATAATCCATATGATAGCCATCTATAAAATGGTTTGTGAGGAAACAAACGCTTGTAATACACAGGAAGCATATCCGGTAGACTGCTTGGATCATATTTTGGCAGAACTTTTACATCTCCAGTTTCCATAACTTCTTTCATGATGTAATCTAAAATACAAAAATTCAACCACAACAAAAATCAGTCAAACAAATAAAATACCACCACTCGCTTATTGAATTTGTATGTACAGAAGTTTACTTTATTATTTACTTTCTATTGTATGAACAGCTAAACATAACACTACTTAATACACAACTTCTTCACATAAAATCAGAAATAAAAATAAAAATACAAAAAGACATTTAATTTTATTTTAATTATAATTTTAAAGGACTTATATTTAGGAAATTGTTTAAAAAATAGATCTCATTATCATATGTATGTTATGTGTGTAGAAACAATATATATGTATGTTTTTATATAAGAGTTAGTTTCGCCTATATTTGGCCCTGTTGCGTTATATTCCTTGGATTAGAAATTTCACGCTACTGTTAGGCGAATATCCTGCATTTTGTTGTTCTGCCAGAGGTATTCCTTTTGTTTGGAGGGTGACGTGTTGTACAATGTCACCGATGCGATGTGTTTATTGGGCATCACCTCGAATATGATGTCCTGGTAACCATAGCAGAAGGTCGAACCAAAAGGATTCGCGGTGTTGGTTGAGCTGGCACGATGCAATACAACTGGACGTTCTGATGGAACCAACGATGAGCTGATGTCGTCCCATTTAGAATATGCAGTAATGGGGACTGATTGTGACGATATTTGTTTGTCCCCATCGAGCACTTTGTCCGGTTTCAGTTGGAACTGAAACTCACAGCGATGGTACATGTTGAAGTTGAAATGGCCTGGGTAGTTTGTGTGTAATATGAACTTCTTGCATGCCTGAGTGCGTGCGTCGAAGAGGATGTCAATACCGAGGGTGAAATAGTTGAAAAATATGTCGCTTCGTTTGCTCTGCGCCTGTCGGTTAACATTAGATGAATGTATCTTCATTTTGTCCTCACTTTTGAAGAAGATTCTGTTGGGAGCGCCCAGATTCATGGCAACATCTTGACAACTATCTCCAAATATGATTTCCTTGGTGAAGCATTGTCTACGAGGTTCCAAAGCACGCCCCGAACCCTCAGTGAACAATTTAAGCTTGAGCCCGCGTGTCATTCCCAAAGAGTTGCGCAGCACTGAAACTGATTCAAGGTGAAGCTGCCGATTGTAGCAAGATAACGGCAGAGGCGGAGGCCTATTTTCTGCCACATTGCTGCCAGAGTACAGAGACATCTTTGAGACCACGGGAGAAGCACCACTAAGGAACACCAATGAGCCCATCCCGTGTGCATGGCCAGGGTGTAATTTACTGTCGACGGGGAAGTAAAAGCTCAATCCTCTAAAATGCAGAGCGAAAAGCTGCTTGGCTGCATCGTACACGCCAGGATGTGTGGCTCCAAATGAGTGTTCGATCTGTTCGATTGAAGGAAGCACTTCGGGGCTATTGAAGAATACCCCGCCATACTTTAGCTTTACCAATTTCATGCTGAATACCTCTATTGTTTTGAGCCTCTGAACTACAGGATCGAAAATCAATCGAATACCATCCTGCGGCAGGTTTATAATAATATCCACGCCCAGTGGATTGGTGTCCGAATAAAGGACCTGTACTCCTTTGATTATCCCCACCTGAGATTGAATAATGGCTATGGCTTGAGAGAAATGCATGCCCAGGACAAATTCCCAGCTATCACATCCTAGTGATTTTTCGGGAACAACTTCCAAGTCTAGCATTTTCTCAGCCGAGTATTATTATTATCAAGATATAAAGACGTTTGTTATCTGAAAATTATATATTTCAAGATTATTCACACAAACAATAATCGACGACGATGACGAAGAAAGAAGACTCACCCTGAGTGCCTCTGAAGAAAATTTCTTTGTTTAAAAACAACCACTGCAAATCCACAACCAAAACAAAATAATAATTCTCTGCGACGCAAATTGGTTATTTTTTTTTTCTTTTTGGAGAGCGCTTATGAAACTTTAAATAATTTAAAGTTTATGCTTGATTGTGATATCACTTGGTATTTTAATTGATTTATTTAACCAATTGGAAATATATATGACTTTTTATCAATTTTTTTAATCGAAAAAAATGAGACTTTAAAAAAAATCTTTAATAATTTTGCACTTCTTCTTGTTTTCGTTTTTTCTTTGTCTTCTCTGTAATCTGTACAAACGAATTGTTGAGAGCAAAATGACAGCCAGATGACAGTGCAGAATCCACATGATATGATCCACTGTATATGCAATCCACAAACAATTTTTTTTTATTTCTGGAATTATTTTGTTTCAAACATTTCATTTTTTGAAATCGTTTAATAATAAATGCTACGGTACGGTTTTCACATGTAACTAAAATAATATATTCTTATTTCTTATTGGATTTATGTCACACAAAAGCAGCAATATTTAATTCAAATAAATACATTTTGTCTACATTTTTTTCTTGGTAACAAAGTGGTGGTGGAATAGTGTAAAGGTACGCAAAACGCTAGTAGTTTTTATTTACCTGTAGTTTTACTTTAGGAAGTGGAAGTTTTATTTAAAAACTTTATATATATTTGGTTTTTAGAAATTGTTTGTTTTATTACTGATAAAATTTGTATTTATTTGAAGAATATACAAACTCTCGCGCTTTTATTTGACGTTTATGCTTAAGGTTTTTCTTTTCTTCTTTTCTATAGTGTGGCCATCTGGAATTCAATTTTGTCTTTGTATGGTTTAAGGTGCAAACAAATTTTTAAAGTTCGGGTTTAAACCTGTCATCACCTCGCACCGTAGAATAAAAAATAAATAGAACAATGAAATTTAAAATATTTGTCTCATTTGCAAATAATCGGCTCAACTTTAGTTCATGGCAGCACGAATTTTCACAAGCGGATACTTTTTATTCGTTAGATATACGCTTAAAAGTGATTTTAATGCGGGGAAACAACACAAAATAGTGGTATTTATGGGATTTTTTTTTTTGAATATTTTGTTGATTATTTTTGGAAAGTTTTGTTAACTTAGGAAAGTATTTTATACTTTGTTGATTTAAACATTGAAAAAAATAAATAGAATTAAATAAAAATTATAATTCGATCGAGTTTTTGGGTGCGAGTTGTCGTGGGTGCAGCACTCACGCAAACTCGCACCCACCCCAAATAATATTTTTTAAACTTTCAATTTCTAGCCAATAATACAAACTTAATATCAAATTGTGATTTTTGTAGTTGTTAATTTTAAGATTTTTTTAACAAATAATATTGTTTTTCCTTCTAACCATAGGTAGGGCAATATATAGAACCCAATCTATTGCAATGCAAAGATGGGTACTCTTGGCTCAAGCCGGACCCACAAAGGTACTGTGAATAAAGAAAATTGCAACACAAAAAAAGTTAAGTTAAATCCGAAGAGAAGTTTTTTTAATCGGTTTCAACGTTCTATTTAAACTGAATAGAACCCTTCTTGCCATTATCTTCGGAAATTTTGCTTTCCTATTCGTAAATGTATGTCCTTTATGGCCCGCCCTGTCGGTCGGTTGTTTATTTTTGTATGGCATTTAGTGCAGGCGAATGTTCATCTGGATTTTCTTGCTCGAGAACATGAAGAGAATCGTCAAACATATCTTTAGAATTCTACCATTGAGTTTATACACATAGAGAAATCATGCGTAAGTTTCAAACTTTGCTAGTAGAATGTCGTTACTATCGACTTGTTTTTTGTTTATGCAGAAGAATTTAGTTCGGTTCAGTTTGAGTGTTTTTGGTTACAGGGAATTATTGCAATAATAATTAAACGATATGTTCATTTAGCGACATCTACTCCGGTGAATTTGAAACCTTTTTGAAAAATTGTCATTTTTATGATGATAACTTAATAATTTATTAACTTTGTTTTCTATTTATGTAGGTGATATTTGCTTGCAACAACACGTTAAATTATGTTTTCAAGTCATAGTGAGACTACTTGTTCTATATTTATACCAAACAAAAATCTTGACGATCGGAAACTACCAACTACAAAGGATGTCCTTCATATTATTTGTCAAAAACGACCTAAAATTGAAGTATAATGGAAAGGATCCGTCGATTTCAGATGTATTTGCGATTGTTTCCAAAAAGATCAATAATATTTCGACCAAAACTTCGATTCCAGTCGTATCTACGCAAAGAAACAGCTGCTTGTAAGTGCACTTCATTTGAATCTTGTTTATGTTTAAAACTTAAGGAAGTTCCCATCAATGAAAGAAGTTTTTTGTTGGATCAAAGAAACCAAAGGAAAATGGTTATAAGCGGTCTTGATAAGAAAGAAAGGCTCAACAAATAAGTTTAATTTCTAAGTTTTTGTCATAATAGCACTGATCAATTGGTTGAAATAATAACATATCTGGATTTTTATAATATTATTTTAAACATATGTTTCAAGATTTTAAAAAAGTAGAATTTGGCGAACTTCAAAGTTCAAAAGAACTCTCATGTTGATGACATGATAATTTCCTTTTTTTGTAGTCTATGTTAAACTCAAGTTTTATTACAAAATAAATAAAATGAATTAAGATCTAGATAAGATTTTTTTTAATCGTTTAAAAGTCTACCAAAACTTGGCCAGAAGTGACCGTTGATAGGCATAACTTCGAGGTAGTTAAAGAAATCTACATGGGCCTTTTCCGAACGGATGAAAGCTCCCTTGTTGTTTCGAGAGAAAAGTCCTAAGAACGACTTGTTTGTGCTGACAAATAACACAACATTTGAGAGATAAGATACAGCGAAATACGTCTAGCCAAAAAAAACTTCCTCTTTTACGGTTAAATTGGCTAGATAATGTAAATTGATGGACTTTAGTCCATAATGTCTTCAATGTGAGACGAGAGGGGAAAGCCAACGAGAAGACAACATGGCACCTCATATCCGGTTCAGTGATCGAGTATAAGGAGATCTTTTTGGAATCGGTTAACTGGATAAGACGCCAAAAGAAACTAGAAACTGCAAAGCCAGCTGAGTAAGTAAGACCAATTAGACAATTGCACAAGCTTTCCAATATTTAGCATCATAGTTAACAATAATATTTAAAAAATTTAATATAAAATAAAAGTTAAATGGAAATAGAATAAAAAAGTAACCCATAACTTACACCAACCATTTCACGCCGTGTGACTTACTGGAAATACACCATCAAAGCACTCCCTGTCACATATTGTACAACAAAACTTGGAATCAGTTAAAGTATTTGCTTGAATGCAATAAAAACAGTATATATGACCGCATCCGATATGATGTGGTAGAGTTGGTCTGTCGCCACAATAGGCACATTTAGTATCTAAATATAGTTTAGGATTTCTTAAGATTCCTTTTGTAGAAGTAATAGAGCTTGCAAAAAGACTTTTACGAAGAATTCGTTGAATCTTATGAAAATTTATAATAGGCAAAACATGTCCGAGGAGTTCCTAAAAGATAAATAAGACATTTTTCATGTTGCAATTCTAATAGAAATATCTTACCATAAATCCACCCCAAATCAACTCACGCGTCAAGTATTTATAACCAATGTCTCTTCTTTGATTGTTTCGAAGACTTATGTAGTCCAAACCAAGAAGATAGTCTATCAGCGAAGGTTTTTTGCCAGTCTTTAAAAATCGGAAGAAATTTAGGACCGAAAGAATTAAGGCTATGTTGTTTCCCCATTCAATTGTTTTATGAACCCAATCATTGCTAGCAAACCTATATTCGGCATTGCTCTTGGCATACTTTGGTAAAACAGTCAATGCTAAATGTAGTCCTAGTCTTGTTATCGTTAAATCTTCAGATTTGTAAGAAAGAACAAGTAGCTGTTGACCAAACGAAGAACAATGTTTGCCAACAGATCCAAACCATATTGCCGACTGAACAAACAAGTCTAGCTCTGGTTGAATTTTAGCAAATAAAATTGGCTTTAATTGAAATTATAATTAATTGATGCTGATGATCATCTTTGTAATATCTTACCGATATAGCTTGTAAATTTCCTAGAAAATTCTCTCTAATAAGCCGGCAAATATCTTTGTTCAAGTGAATTGCATCTAACTAAAAATAGGGAATATAATTTAGTTTTTGAGGAGTGTAAAAGCAGTTTTCGTACCTGATTGACTCTTGGAACATAAGAATTATTTTCAGGTTTACTCATGATTTTAAGCAAACAAATCCCAACTTTTAAAAAAAAAATAAAATAAAAATAAATAATCTTTTCTGCTGTCTCAAAATGATAGGTAGGAGTGATGCCAAAACTTCTTTCTCAGCGAAAATAATAATTTTTACTTTAGCTCCGGCATAGACAAGAAAACTATCTAGAAAAGCTGGAACCCCCCTTACTGAGTGCACCGTATACCCATACTTTTTAAGTGATCGAAAGAGCTGTGAATAAATTTGCTCAGTTAAAGGCCGTTTTATATATTTCCCATTTTAAATGAACAGGCACAGGGTACCACTACATGTTTGAAAACAGCGAATGTTTCTAAAACGACCCTTACACGGTCGGTCAGAGGACTTCAGTCATCTACACTTATAATCAGTCATCAGGCAAAATCAAAATAGTTTTCATTTTTCTTCAAACAAATGCACACATACAGACTTATTTAAACAAACACTCTATTACAGATTGATGTCAAATGACTGACGTCACTCAAATATTCTTTTCTTTCTAGAATATTACCGAGCACAAATATTCCTGGATGAATAATTAAGAGAGAATTATAAGAAATTGAGAAGGGTGGGTCGAGCTGGTATTCGTGTTGTTTAGCCTACAATTTGCACTCCATAATTAAATTAGAAGCAAAATAAGAGTTCGTTATTTTCTTGTCTGTGCTTGTCAAAAAAAAATGAAAAATTATCAGTATTGGTAGCACTTTAGTAAGACGTCAAATATTTTTTGACAGTTATTCGCTAAGTTGGAAAAGACGAGAAATTTGTTTGTTTGAAGTTCGTCTTCGTCATAAATAAAGACAAAAATTCCAAACATTCATTTATTTTTAGCAATATATTTTGTATAATAAAGTTTTCCAAATGAGCTCCCCAACGACAAAAAACAATAGCGTTGAAGCAAGTGCAACAAAACAACGCAAATCATCAAAGGCCAGCATGGCAGCAAAGTCTTCGAATCTCGATACTCGTGCCGAATTGGCCGATTTAATTAAAAAGAAAGCTGAAACTTCTGTAATGCATTAGATATAGTCTTAACAAGTATTGAAACATAATTATTTATATGATTAAAGGAACAATTAGCAAACTTAGAACGGCAAATTTACGCTTTTGAAGGTTCATATTTAGAAGACACCCAGTTGTATGGAAACATAATACGCGGGTGGGAACGTTATTTGGTAACAAATAAAGCGACCAACTCAAAAGCGGATAAGCGCAACAGAAAATTCAAAGAAGCTGAACGATTATTCTCAAAGTCAAGTATCACATCAATGGCTATATGCCAACGTAAGTAGACTTGATGTTATACAATTCTTATTTAAATAATCAATGGTTTCGTAGCTGATCGTGCTAGTGAATCAGATTCAATCACAAATGAAGACTCAAGTGACAATCAAATAACAAACCATAACATCACTACTGCTCACGACGGAGGAACATCTATAAAAAGCACAGAAAAAGATGAAAATGATGGTAGGTAATTCATCTCCAATTAGCTTTGCTTAACATTGTGTTCCTACAGCCGAAGGAGGTTCAACCACACCTATAAAAGATGGAAGTAACAAGGACCCAGCCACTCCCAGTGGAAGCGCCAAACATAAACTGAACTCGAGCAACTCAAATTCCGCCTCCAAAGTTGCTCGTATAATAAAAAAGGCAAGACATCGTTAAAGTTAATTAAAAAAGTTTATATCTAGAAAAATAAGTATTTTACTGTTGGAATAAGCCACATTTTTTGTGTTTATGATTTTTTTTAATATTAAAAGACAATGAAATAAATCACCAGCATAATCACAAGCAAGGTCGTTATCATTCCACCAATCATGACGTATTTGTCTTCAACAAAACGCCGCTCAATAAGTTTCATAGTATGATTGGACAGACCTAGAGTGCCACCGATTGCTAGAATTCTTTTGTGAGCACCTTTCAAAGTGTCTCGCTGGCTTATGAGACTGCCCAGGATGTTGGATCCAGTTGAAATCATTTCATCCACACCCGCATTAGCGTTATTTAAGGAGGAGTTGTGTTGCAAGGCAAAATCGATATCAAGACATGTTTCCTGATTCGAGGTGAATCTATGATTCAAAAGTTGTTCTCTTTCGTCTATTTCCATTTGGCGGCGTTGTTTTTTCTGTCTGTAGACTTCTAGGGCGTTCTATTCAGTAAGTTAATGTTAGTTTTAAATATTTGTTTATGTTTATCCTAATAACCTGTAGATGCCTTATATCATATTTCAATTGATCTATTCGCATTTTTGCACTTGGTCTTTGAGTGACTGGAACCTTGAAGAGCAATACATCCATTCGGTCGCAATTTCTAAATAAAATTTTATAAGTAACTAGGTATATTGGGTGTTTTTTTTTATAGAATCTTACGAATTCACTGTTGTTATTTTCATGTGAATATCATTTTCGATAGTCGAAAAATCATTTGGTGGAGCATTGGCCAGCGATTGGAAATTTAATTCGATTTCTTGAAGAATTCTATTTGTCTGATGATAAATTGCTTCCATTTTATTTAATAATAATTAAAATTGTAGAAAAAACATTTGACGGCGACCGTGTTTTAATTCGATGGTTTCCTGGGTTTTCTATGACGTGTTTATTCTCTATTTTGTTTTTGAAAAATTGCATATACTCCTGTCAAAATTAATCAACTGTGTTCAATGAGGTTAATCAAAACAACAAAACGGAGACTCACTTTCATTCCAAGCTGAGCTAATATACTAATGGGCATTATTTACTGAGCACTAGTATTATTGGATAATGCTGAGTTTCAATTGTTGCTTTTGATACGCTGAAATGTTAACGAGAATTCGTGGCAATTATTGTACGAGGAAGGTTATTATCATAATTTTCGTAGTTTCTCTTTATTTCTTACACAAATAACTACCGAACAAATAAAATAAAATAAAAAAAAAGCATTAGTAAGGCAGATTGTAGGGTTAAAGAGAACGAATCAGTCCGTTAGAACTGTCTATGCTGAAAATACTCTAATCAAATCTCACTGAAAATTGTACTTCTCTGCATCATACTAAAAAAATACCATAGAATAATAAATAAATAGAACATCATCTCAGGATGATTCAAAACTACGGATATTTAACTCTGTATGCGTGCCCGTGCATTTCAAATGGGACTGTCAAATTTGGCTAGACCATACATTCTCACAATTTTGCATTTAGCTGTTCACACGTATTCACGTGTAGAAAACCGCGTGTAAATTTTTTTCTACGGGAGCAGACGGAGGGGTACAAGTTGATGACCTGTGGAAAATACCTACAACCTATTTATCAAATCAAAGTTATCATGTTTGCAAATTAGGAAATTTGGATGCAACCCAAACGTATTAAAATATCTTTGCATCTTGTTTTAACTTTTCCCAGTGCACCGACGTAAGCAAACTCAAACAACAAACAGAACGCGACCATAATATAAGAAAATATATATTTTTTTTGTATTGTGAATCAATCACAATTATCTGTCATTTTGAAAAAAGAAAAATGCGTTGAAAAATATTTCACACAGGGCTCTCTTCTCTTAACTCGAAAAAATGTTCTTTCAAGTAAAACGATCTCTATACGAGATTGGTTTTTATTTGTCATTTTTTGACCGTTCAGTTCTGTCACACTAAAAAGAAAAATATCGAAGAAAATTGTGAAAAAATCTCTGTCTCTGCAATAGAAAAATAAATAACTAGCTACTTTTAAAAATTATAAAACTAGTATTTAAATAATTTTCCAAATGACGGAAATAAAGTTTGAAAAAAAGTGTAATTTGGAAATTGAATCAGTTTCTACTTTAACTTCGTGTTCATATCTTATGGAAGATAATATAAAATCTGAGGAAGGTGTGATGTTGACGTCTGCCTCCGCTTTTCCATACTCCACAAACAATTCACTTTCTTTCCTGCTAAAAGACGATCAGTCAAATTTGGAAAATCAAGAAATCTTGGAAAATTCCGATGTGATCAGCAGCAGCAACACCAGTGATATACATTCAAGTGACTCAGCGTTCGAGGTTTTCCAGCTAAGTGCCGCAGACAATAGCCTCTTGATGCTGAGTAGTGGTGATATTGACCACGATCAACAGCAACTATCACAGGTGCCACATATATTAAACTTAGATGATTTAGGTTCTTCAACAGACAATGATAATAGAAAAACACCGGAACTACTCTATCAGTTCATAGCATCCCCATTGCCCTATATGACTAATACCGATAATGGCATCTGTATAAATTTTGAATATGAATTCCAAGATCACCAGCTGGTACAAGTTCAACCTCCTATTGCAGCACCTTTATCAAACAGTGGCCAAATACCGGGGATTACTTCAGTATTGCCCCCTGTGGGTATTGACACTCAATCGTCCACATGCCTAGATAGTGGCATCAGTGGCCAGAGAAATGATGTTTGGGACCACAGGTAGACACACACTTGTGTGCGCTTGCATTTTGCACCTACTCCCTGTTCCCAAAGTTGTGTGTTGGTTTGTTGCATTGATTGCGCAAGATTCCCCGCCTCCTACAGCTGACCGTACTAAAATAACATCAAACAAGAATCTATAATTAGATACAATTTTTTGTAGTGGATGATGCGAAAGAGATGTATCTTTATGTCCTTAAAAATTATTGTACACCTAATAATAATCTTGATGATGAAGAATCTTGCCATGTTTATATGTATCCATCAGGTGGGGACCGTAGCCTCGCCCACGTAGCATGTTTTGCTTGCCACTCTGAACACTAACGAAGAAAATTTTTTTTTTTTAATTTTTTTTACCGACTCGTTTTTAGCTTTCGTTTTGGATTGGATTTTTAATGAATTCCACAAATGGCTGATCATTTTTGTCAAATTAATAAATCGTGGAAGATCTAAAAGCTCTTTGTTATTTTTATTTATGTATCTATTTAATCATTTCAGTTAATTTTGAGGCAAGCAAATAATATCGCAATTAATACATATTTCTATTTCAAGCTGATCAAAAACAAATGCATCCTATTTTTAATAATATTACAGATTTTTGTTGTTGCTACTTTCAATCTAAAACGATTTTAATTGGTTTTTCTAAACAAATGTTTGTGCTACCAAAATAAAAACTAGACACATATATTTGCGTGGATTTATTAAATTTTATCGTTTGCTTTGAGAAAAAAAATGCCTAATCTAATCAAGGCTATTGTTGTTATTTTTGCTTCATGTTTAGTTTAATTTATTTATTTATGAGTGAAAATTAAAACTTCGATGATTTTTAGTTGCATCGAACTTGGTATTCAGGCTGATGAAATTTCACTATGCATACACCCTGGTGCACTACACAAATTTAATGCGGAACCACCAACTCACGCAACTCTTACAATCGAGGTACAGAACAGAAAGAGTTTTTCTCATTCTCTCCCTCTCTAACTATATGGTGTTGTTGTTTTTTTTTTTTTTTTTTTTGAAAAAAAAATAAACTAAAATCTACTTATGATCCTTTAACTTTTTTTTTATGTATATTATTGTTGTTAACAAACAATGGTTAACTTGTAGAACACTTCAAGTTCACCATTGTCATATATGATTATTATAGCTAACGGTTTATTTTCAATTTTTTCTAATTATTAAAATGTTGTAAATATAGATAATAAATATAGTCTTAATTTATTTTTTTTAGTAAAATCTAATAATTCAAATTAACTTTAACTTTAATTAAACCAGTTGAAAATTAATTTAAACATTAATACAATTACTGTTAAGTCTTCTTTCTGTTGGTTTATTATAAATCCATAAATTAAAAAAAAACATTAAATTTCATGATAGAAGTATTCATTGAACGCCGTAAAACCCTGAAAAGTTTACCATTTGGTTAATCTATTGTTTTATAGACCTTTAATGTAAAGGGCTCCGTAATGGTATAGTTTTTTCTAAAACAAGTACAGTCCTTAAGAAGAATGCAAAGTTTTATTATAAATTATATATCCATATATAAAATGAAATCTTTTTCAAGTATTTTTGTTATTAAAAATACACTGATAACAATGAAATTTATTTAAAATGGCCAACAATGCCTTTACACAGGCTTTTGGTATGTTCGGACAGTCATCCACCTGATTAGGCATGGGTTCAAGCAGATAACTAGCAGATCTCTATACTTGATTTCAAACTTAACTGATTTTACTACAGCTTACTACAGGTTATGAGCTCAAATAAGAACCATTTGGTATAGACGTGTAGTCCAAAGGGTTTAATTAAACAACCTTATTGTGAAGGTGGACTGAAGTTGGATTTTTTTTGAAACAAAGTAAAACTTCAAAACTCTCCAGAATGTTTTTTTTTATAGTTCAAACATCAAGGAAATAATAATTATTGCTGCAACCCATAGCTAAATATACAAATACAATATGAACCATTTGCAACACAACTTTCGGCACAACTACATACATTACAATGTTTACATAACCAGTCCGAATTACAACCTTGGTTCGATGTTGACCGTCCTTAGACGTTGTCAAACAACTAATTAGTTTCAGTTTACTTCATTTAACATCGAACACTATGAGGCAACATTTTACCGCAAACTATCCTTTGTTTCAAAAGTTTTCATCACCTAAAAAAATGTAATTCAAATTTGTTCGCTCAATCGTACATACAGATTTTTAAGATTAATTGTTTCCGAAACAGTCAAAGTTTCTCTTTTTACGAAATTTCAAGAGCTTGATGATAAGTAACTATTTTATTCATGAACATTTCCGGATTCATTCAAAATGGAAATTAGAGTCTACACAGAAAATTAGTTTTTAAAGTACATTTATGTATTTATTTAAACTTTTCACAAAAAATTGCGACGTTGCATGTGAATACCCTTTATTATTGTAATTTTTGTAATTGTGACATTTAAAAAAAAAAAAATGGTTTTATTACACACAAAAATAGAAATTAAGATAGCGATAAAGGTTTTTGCATAACACCCATTGGGCAGATAGCAAAAATATAAACATTAAATTTTTATTGGAAAGAGCAAACAACAATTCAAAATTTTGCATGCTCTTAGTTTGCATAAAACAGTTAAGTCTTTTTTGCATGATGTTTACTTTTGTATTTGAATTTATCCTTATCTAAAAATTACACTAGACAAAACTTATAGTTTTAAAGTACATTATGTATAAATATTAATATTCTCTTTCATTTCATGAAGAGTCAAAGTGACCCATCGGAACTTCTGGGACGTTATAGATGCAATTATGAAAACTGTACAAGAAGTTATAGTACGATTGGAAATTTACGTACTCACCTTAAGACCCATCAAGGTTTGTTTTACGACCAAATTTTTTGAATCTTAAATTATTTCATATCAATCATTTAGGAGACTATCGTTTTAAATGCAATGAAGAAGGTTGTGGTAAAGCTTTCCTGACATCATATAGTTTGAAGATTCACATCCGAGTACACACTAAAATCAAACCATACGAATGTGAAGTTGTAGGATGTGATAAGGCATTTAACACTAGATACAGGTATATATGATTTCAATTAGTATAGCATAATATGTATAACTTTTGAAATTTGTTTTAGAAATATTAAATGTTTTACAAATGTAATAAGTAATACTCTTTTCATTTGTATCTAACTTAAACTTTTTATTTCTAGATTACATGCTCATTTGCGTCTTCACAATGGAAAGACATTTAACTGTGAACAGTGTCAGAAATGTTTCACTACTTTGAGTGATTTGAAGAAGCACATGCGAACGCATACTCAAGAAAGACCATACCGCTGCACGGAAGATAGTTGCGGAAAGGCATTTACAGCTTCACATCATTTAAAAACTCACATTCGAACGCACACTGGAGAGAGACCATATCCTTGCCAAGAGAATAGTTGCCAAAAATCTTTCAGCACTTCGCACAGTTTGAAGTCACACAAGAAAACCCATCAACGACAGTCAGGTTCACGGAAGATACGTAAACGCAATACAAAACGTTGCAATAGTCCAAACAGTCTAACTCATTCGTGTTCACAAAGTGACAATGAAAGTAATGAATTTATGGAAGATAATCTGAGCCTCACAAGTGAAGGATTCCCAATTATAGTTAAAAATGAACCACTTACTTTTCAACTTCCACAAACATTTGAAAAAGAGGAAAACAAATCCCAGCCAATGGAATCACTCTATGATGCCCAAAAAACCTCACAAGCTATTCAATTAGCTTATGCATCAGAAGAGGAAATTCCAATTCCTTGGTTTAATACAGGCGTGCTTGCATCAAAGCCAATCAAGCCATCGGCTAGAATTACTTCTGCATGTGTTGCCCTTCCAACAGCACTTCCCAGTTTTGTTGATCTGCCAGTATCGAATGCGAATATAGGTGATACTGTTTATCCTCCAGAGAAATTAGATATTATTCGTATGGAATCACAATTGCCTTATCAAACTTCAACTAATTCTATGGAAGATATCAAAATGGAGACAAACACCATACATAATTTTGAAATGAATATTCAACCCTCTATTGAGCAGGAGTCCGCTCCTTATATAAACTCAGGTTATGGTGTCAATAATAATAATAACCAATCTATCATCATGGATATTGATTCATATTTCGTTCAGTTTGATCATTCCAACAGTGTTACAAATACTGAATCAACACCTGAATCAAACGGTTATACTAATTCAACTGACAATCTCGAATCGCTTTTAAAAGAGACTGTAGCATCTGAATCGTCATATCCACAACCAGATCTGGAAACTGAGTCACTACTGAACGACATTCTAATGGCCATCGAAGGTGACCAAAAAGTATTTCCACCCGAAGAACAGATAAATGAGAAGCCTACAACCCTTAAACAAATAACAGCAGATGCTGGCATATGCAGCTGTACCAATTGTAAATGCGATCAAACTCTTGGATGCCAGGGTGGCTGCTCAAATGAAAAAGCATGTCGTCGTAAGAAATTTTCGAACTGTTCAAACAAAGTACGTCCGGTTAAACCTTCTACTTCTACTTCAAGTTGCTGTCAATCAAAGCCAACAACTAATTGTTGTGCTGAGCAAAAAAAAGATATCAAAATGCCTCCTCCATCTCCTGCTGCATGTTGTGCAGATAAGAAATCCCAGGTCAATCAAAATATTGAAGATGTTGCTTTGTTAATACAAAATCTGGCATCAATGGGAACTGATGGAGAAGGGTGCTGTTCTAAAAAAGCAGCGCCGTCGAATCAATGTGGAGAATCTTCAAATTGCGCTTCCACACCTCCAACTGTTAAAGCTTCTTCTAGTTGTTGCTCCAGAGAAACTTCAAAGCATAATGCTGTTCCCCCGAAAGCCACTCCAGTTACGAAGAATTCATCATGCACATGCAAAAGCCCTGCCGAAGGAGTCGCTAACGGCTGTTGTGTTGTGATATGCATGAAAACGCTTCAGGCACTTCGAAGATTACTAACTCGCAAAAACATTAACCTCATGTTGTGTCCAAATCAAGGACAAGCTAGTAGTGTAGCATCAACATAAAACTTCAAGCCAAGCATTGATTTTGCCATCTATAACAACCAAACCATCTATAATAACCAAAGAAGAATGTATAGTATAAGATGTGTTTTCCTATGAATTTTGTATTTTTTGTACGCATTTTTATTTTTTTTTATTTACTAAAATAGATTTTTATTTGTTGTTATGGTGTCAAGCCAAATTAAAAATGTAGTTTATACATGCCGTTATAATGCTTAACATAAATGAATGCACTATAAAAGTGCTAAATGCGCTAGATCAAATATTATTATGTGAAATAAATTAATAAAAATATATGTTTTCGTTTTAATTTGAATATGAATACATCCGATTTTTTTATGTTATATCCAGGCGGGGACGGGTCAGAATATCACCAGCGAGTGCATCGGAAAAGAAAACAAGGAAATCATTTCGCGAAATTATGAAAAAAGGAGAAACAGACCTAAAAATGAAAAAATGCAACGACACGAGCTTCACATTAAACAATACAAAACCGTGAGGCTTTTTGACGTTTTCTGAGGTTAACACGGCGAAAAATGTAAGAATTAGTGAAGTGGAAAAGTTGCTCTTGCAATTTTTGATAATTTAAATCGTCGCAAAAGTCATGTCATGTCACCATAACAAATGTTCACAAAAATATTTACCGTGACGAATCGTGTACGATAATTTGTTTGTAAGAAATCGAAAATTAAAAAAACCATTTGCATTGAATAGAAACCGAAAAATTCCCGATAGAATATATCCATATCCATAGCTAAAAAAAGTAAAAACTATAACAAATTGCGAACAAAAATACTAACTGATACCTACAAATGTTCAAACTTTCAGTTAATGGACATTTTGTGTTCAATAAATTGAGAAAATTTATTTCAGAGAAATTGAACCTAACAAATATGTCAAACACGTTACTATTCAACTCAATTTATTAATTAATTTTATTTTTTTATATCAAAATCATTGCCTTTCGATAGAAAGCAAAGTAGCCTAGCAAAGTATCCTACTCTTATAATTCTTATTTAAATTATCGGCTTTAGTCCTCGCCAGCTGGAATAGCATCTTCTAGACGTCGAATAAATTTAACACGTATCTCTGTTAAATTATCTCCTTTCAATTGATCCTTCAAAATGCATTTAAATTAGTATAAACAAAAATAAAACCAAACAAAACTTGTAAGCAAACCTGAACAAACCAACATTGCACTTCAAGTTGAACCATCTCGAGTGCACCTCGTATGCAGCCACATAGGATGGCACTGTATCGCAAGTTAGTTAAATCTGGTGGCAATTCTACAAACTCCGTCAGAGGATTTGTTTCGAATATCAACGAGAATTCATCCGAAGCAGCGGACCAATTCGATATTGTTGGCTGAACACTGAGATAGGTACGGAATGCTTGCTGAATACGATCAGCTGTCTCACGCATCTCCAGACATCTAGGAGCCGAAGTGCGAGCGAGGAAATCTTCTATCAGACGCATACCCATGTTGTAACCAATCCGTTCGAGATGCTTGTTCACATCATCGACGTTCTCATAGTCACGCAGCATTTGTGTGACAAAGGCGCCATAAGTGAGCGTGAGGAACTCGGCGTTCTGTCAAAAGGAAAAGGAAGCAGGAGAAGAAGAGCAATGAAAACCCAATTTTACACACAAAAATGTTAAAAACTAGGACACATGTTTATTCTTAAGACTATTGTTGGTTCTGGTTGTAAAATATATTTATTGAAATTTCTATTTTATGACGGTAATAGTTATTGTGGGCGATTGATGTGGGGCAATGAGCTTAGGTTGGGTGATTGGACGACTGGGCATCGAACGAGTGCTGTGATGGGAGTGAGAAGAGCTATGTTTTTCCGGCATTCCAGGTGTAGAATGAAACCGGCCACCTTCACCTCTTACACGATTCATAGCGTGTCTGTGTCTCGACTCGTGAAGGTATTTCGAACGCTCTTTTGGTATTCTACTCTCGAGCTTTGCTCGAGCTTGTCTGCGTATTAAAATTCGTTTGTATTGCTTAGCATTCACGTAGAGCGGTTCTTCCTCAGCGTCAGGTTTGTTTTCATCGTCTGTGGAGTTAGTTATTGTGCCAACGCAGGAGGTATTCGTAGTCTGTTGCGTTTCCACAACAGGTTGCGTGTTGATGTTGGTTGTTGCTGTCCCAGATTGAGCTCCATTGTTTGTGTTAACAGAAGTCGTTGTAGATTGGGGCATCACTATTATTTGTGGCTGTGCATTAGTCATGTTTTGGGAATTAACTGATGGGATTTGGATTAATTGACCGTTGATGTTAATGATTTGTGGTTGGTTGGAAGCTGCTGCTGATTGATTAGCATCTACCGACATAGCTGGTTGATAGAGAAAAGTTTGGCCATCTGGTAGCTGGACCAATTGGACGGGCTGCGTTGACTGTTGCGGAGCCGATTGCAGCATTAGTTGCCCTCCTTGCAGTGGAATAAGTTGCTGCTGTCCTTGGTGTACTTGTTGGCCTAGAATCAATTGACCACTACCATTGGGCATTACTGGGATGACCTGCAGCTGAGTTTGTTGTCCGGCTTGTGTTAGTTGCCCAATTTGCTGATGCTGCTGCTGTTGTTGGGATTGATTATTTTGTGATTGCTCATTATTGTTGGAACCTTCCATTTGTGCTTATAATGATTAAGTTCGATACGATTGAATGCAAATCCAAGAATGTGTGAGGAGGTAGAGTTCACTAGAAAATCGAAGTAAGCCGATGAAGGTGACCAGTCTATTCTTCAGTTTTATTTTAATACCAAAACTAACTTTGTTTCTAAATATATCTATCAAGCACTTACCACTTTTTTTGTATCTAATCGAGATGTTTGCCGAGACATTTCCTGAAGCAAGGAAAAATATAAATATATTTAACAATGAAAATTTTTCTTGTTTTCTTCACGAATGGAATTAAACTGCAAGTGCAAACGAGTGACGTATAAGGAGGACTGAAAGTTGATTATATGGAAGATGCACTTAAGCGACAACAGGGCTGTCTAGATGTGAGTTTCAACACTAAAGCAAAATGCGATATCTGGTGGCCGGAAAATTAAGCAATTCAACTACTTTTTTGTATTGTCCCTTAACAAAATATGTAATTTATTAAAAGTTAAGAGGACATACATACATACATGTTTAAAATAATGGAACTATATCATGATCATGAATGAAAGTATTCTTTCATTCGTAGAACTACATTACAATTTACAAATGTAATAACATAAGCTGAGAAAATATATTAAAGGCATTTTACCTGATCACACAATTTCATGGATAAGGGAGCCAAATAAGAGAGTTTTTGCTCTTTTGATTTACTAAAATGAACTGGCTTGTTTTGTGATAGAGGAGTACAGCCGCGTCCGCTTTACCTTAACCTTTATTTTTGTTTTCACCTTTTTGAAAAATCAGCATCATCCAATTACACTTTTTGGGCAACTATTACTTATCTGAATCAAAATCTCGTTTTCGAAATACGCATTACGAAGTCTCGCAAATACATAATCTCGAAATTCAAAAATCCTGTTCCTTAGAACCTCGCAATTACAAGAACCCGCAAACTAAAATCTCGCACTTAAGAAATTCAAAGTAGTGTCAATTTACGACGTAAAACAAGTGAGTTTGGTATGGAGGTCATGCTGCCCCCATTAAACCTCCTGCTTGACAACACTATAGGATTTGGGGTGGGAGCGAGTTTGGATGTATCCAAGTTCCTTTAGGATTTAGGTACTATTTATTTAGTGGAATTTTAGTTTGCGGGATTTTGGTTGAAAATTGAGATATTTTCGTGTAAACGCGAGATTTTGAACTTGCGGGATTTTGTTTTTCGAGATTAAAAAAAAAAAAAAATATTTTGTTATTCGAGATTTTAAATTGCCAGATATCGTAACGCTCCCGATCACAGGTTCTAGGCGCAGCACAGAAGACGAATATAATAACATTTGTTTTTAACATTTTGATAGCCTCAGGCTAATTTTATTTTTCTGCAAGCAAGATTATTAAAAGCTGATTTGTTGATGGTTTTTATATTACTTTCTTTTTGCCGACGATTTCAGTGATCTTGAAAGAGAGATTTAGATCTCCTAAGCTAACTGCTTATGGGGTTCACCGGGTTGCCCAACTGAACTGCATGATTTAGTACAGGAGTTTTTAGGACAGAACTTAACAATCCTATAGTTATTGTAACGTTTTCCTTTAATTTCGAAGCTGGCATGCTCATAGACTGATTTTATTTTTCCCACACGGTTGGATTGAAATTATTGCATTTTAAGAGTTTGCTTTTTCTTACAGTACCACCTGGAGTCGTTAAAATTCGAAAATGTAGGTACCTAGATAGTTTTGCAAAATATTGATCCACAATATAAGCTGTTTTTTTTCCCCTAACTCCTAACTAGGTAACTAGTATCATTGAGTTTATACACAAAGTCAATGCTACTATAAATAACAATAACAATAACTCGTACTTTATGTACATATTCATTTCTGAAATAGAACCATTTATGCAAAAAAAAAAACAGAAGTCATTCAGGTTACATAAAAAAAAACACTTTAAACTTGTAAATTTTCTTTTTACGAATTTTTCTTTTTAATACAAAAAATAAATGCATGTGTACCTATGTTAAAAAAAAAATAATACTATATTCACTTAGCTTTGAAAGATTGACAAGACATGGCATCGACCTCTTATTTTAAAGCAATTTTGTTCACCTTTTACTTTTACTTAAGCTTACAAAATATTCAGACGACTGAAAAAGACAATAACAATAAAAACTGATTGAAAAATAATAACCCAATCCGTTACAGTAGGTAAGACGCATAAAGTAGTCCCCTATTTCTTGACCACTAAAGAAATAAAAATTAGAAAACGCCGACGGAATAAATATTTGTGTTCCCAAAACAGCGTACAAACGCTGCTGATTTGCCCCACTCAGCCTCTGTGCAACATTTGTTTTGTACCAACTCGAATCTATTGTATATTTCAAGAGTTTTTCTAATATAAGACAGGCCACATTTAGCAGGCTCCAAATCAGAATATTTAAATAGTAACCATGCCAAATATAAACAAAAAAGAACGTTCCCAAAGCCGAGAAGATTTTTCTAAGCGATGAAGAAGTTTTTGTGCACAGTTCAGCATAAATATGTTTAAAGAGAAACTCATAAAGTCCTTGGTCAAAATATTTCCACATGTCCGAGTAGAAATTTATGTGTCCAATGCATTTTGGTTGATTCGGTGGATTAAGACCATCGAAAGTTGCAAAGGCAATGCCACAGCCGTAAGTGATAACATAGAATAAATGAAAGAACTGGCCCATAAAGTAGCCGAACGCATAAAGCCCATAGGAGTCACCTAGCAGCTTTACTGCGTCTATGTCCTTCTCCATGTAATGTATGTATATAAAATGCAGCGCAAAATCAAGAGCAAACATATAAAAGAAAACTTTTAAAAGTCCTTTTAGGAGGACAACGTAACGGTTATGTTGTTGAGGTTGGTCTTTGACAAATGTAACGTAGCGATCAAATATCATGAAAGGACCATAGACAAATACCGGGAAGTATACTGTGTACCCAAGGAAATTTGTCAGGTTAAATTTATCACTTAGATCATCCTTGATCATACTAAGGTTAAAGCTGAGGCACTTAAGGACACACCATGCGAGAGATATGATTAGTTCGTAGTACTCTCTATAGCCAAAGAACTCATAGATCTCGTTGCTGTTTTTGATGAAGTTTATTCCACACATCCAAGTGATTGCCACACCCCATGTAAGAGATTTTGACCGCATCTTTGAAGTTACATAGAAGGACATGAGCTCGAGTGCTATAGCCAACAGCGAGTATACTCTAAAAGTGGCAATCATGAAAGCCAATCCAACACATGCATGTGCTATATTTCTTCTGTTTGGTCTAAAAACTCGACAGCATTCACAAATCAATAGATGAATTCCATACCAATGTGCGTTTTTCCAGAGAAAGTTTTTAAAGTACTCAAATTCATCATTTGTGTTGTCTTGCGGTCGACCGATCCATTTCCAGCCCTGTCCGAAATCTACCTTGGATATTGATAGGACAGTGTCTTTCTTGTAATACAGCTTAACAAGTCCATGACACAGAAATAGAAAATACACGCAGAGATACACGTAGGTCTCATACTTATGGAGCAGCATAGTAGTTTAATCACAGATCAAATAACAAACCAGACGTTACCTGACATTATAACAAAGCTTATAAAATGTTAATTTAATTTAAATATTTATCAAATAGAAATGATTAATGATTAAATTGAACTTTATTTATTTTCGATGTTTTGTTTATGTCGAAATGTCAATGTCGAATATTAAAAGAACAGGGAGAGAGTAATCCACAGAAATTGTGTACAGAAAAAAATAAACCGTTCCGAAGTTAAGAAAGATTGAAAGAGGGTAGCGCTGCAGTAGTCAAGGTTTATACTATTAAGGTGTAGACGATTAGTAGTGAAACATAAATATATTAATTGTTTACCTTTAAGCGACCCTTACACGGTCAGTCAGAGGAAGTCAGTCATCTACACATATAATCATTCATCAGTTAAAATCAAAAGGGTTTTCATTTTTCGTCAAGCAAATGCACACATACAGACTTATTTTTAGAAACACTATATTGCATATTGATGTCAAATGACTGATCGTGTAAAAGTTGTTTTAGCATGCCTGTAGTGGCGAAGCTGTCGTTTTTTGTTTTCGTCTTTTTTTATAGTGGACATTTTCACAACTTGCACAAAGCTGTCTTTGCTCTTTAGTACAAACAAAACGCACCAAAAAGTGGAGCCTCCCATCCTCAAAAAATTGGAAAATTTTGGTGAAATGGTATTTCTCCTGTCATCCAGACAAGTACTATATTTGCAATTTCGACTAGCCATTAAGCATTTCAATAGTTACAATTTTGCTTAGTTACTATACGTGTGGCACTGCAGTAGTCCAGTATGTACTAAAGAGCAAAGATAACTTAGTGCTAATTTTGACAACCCGTAGTGCATTTAAACTTTTCCATATACGTGTGGCGCTGTAGTAGTCAAGTCTACTAAAGAACACATATTAGAACACTTTAAACGAATTTTACGATTTTTTTACGAATTGTTTTCAAGTAAACGAACGGGCCTATTTTAAACCAAAACTTCAAATTTGACGTGTAAACAAAGCACGTGTGTTTCACTCTACTATCTTCCATGCCCGCAGAAAATTGAAAGCGCATATCTTTTTTATTAATATATTTTATAGTGTAATAATACTTAAAAAAAATGGATATAGTTAAAGAAGTTTTGGAAAAACAACAGCGTGAATTAGACAAATATAAGCCAATAAATGTTGAAAAACATTTGGAAGTTCGTATTGATGTAGGGATGATGTTGTGTTCTGATCAAAATGATTTGGACGACGAAGAAATGAAGTAATATTTTTGAAACCTCTTTTTTTTTAAACTAATGGTTTTGTTTGTTTTTTTTTTAGAAATAATAAAGAAAACTATTTGAAAGATTTGACAAGAGACAACGCACAACTTTTAGTAAATGCAATTTGGGAACTACCTACAGAGCGTGTTGACGAATGTATAGTTGCCAAGCTCCCTGCTCCCACAACAATTTTACCTCGACTTCGGAAGCCTCCAGGCCCTAAACCACTTACGAAATGGGAGAAGTTTGCAAAAGAAAAGGGTATCAAGAAGAAGAAGAAGGATAAGAAAGTGTTTGATGAAGTTTTGGATGTAAGTTTTAACTTATTCTTAAATATTTTTTAATATCGGACCAGAACTTTGCACGGCGGGTGCCTGTTTGTAGTTTTGTTCATGATGCAAAAACGCCGGTTTTTTTTATCAACTGAGAGGGTAGTTTTGTTTTATATTTGAAGAACAAGGAAACCAAAGAATCTTTGATGCATTAGCATCTAATTCTATGGGCTAAAAAGTATTTCTAGGCAACCGAAACCCAGTTCCAATTTTATGTCGTCTACATTTTATATGTATATATCCATTGCTGAACCGAATACATATTCTCCATTACTTATTTTTACTGTTCGCTTAATATACCTACGTCATTTTAAGACCCATGTTCGCATTTAATTTCCTAATATGAATCGCTTATTGCCTCAGATATATGTATTTTAGCTGATGTGGTACCTATGTGCTTTTTAAATATTCTCATTGGAAAAAGTTAATCAAAGTCATTTGAGTTTAATTCTCCAATTCAACAATCTAGGTAATTTGTAGACAACGAATCTTGAGAATGTTTATGTTGCGCAGACATGGATTGACCATACTTTCATTTAATTAAAGGGTATAGTTCTTTGTCTTATATTGCTCTATAGAGTTCTTCAAAAGTTCATTCTTTCGAGTAATACTTTATTATGCGTTTTCAGTAAAAGTTCAAGGATTAACAAAAAACTTTTCTACCTACCTACTTCCTTATTTTTAGAAATGGGTACCAACTTACGGTTTCAAGCGAGCTGATGCAGAAAAACAAAAGGATTGGGTTTTGGAAGTACCAAAGAACGTTGATCCTGACTCAGATATGTTCCAGAAAAAGATTGATCTGCGAAGTGAAAAGGTGGCTAAAAATGAAATTCAACGAATGAAAAACATTGTACGTGCCAGAAAATTAGAAGTACCTCGCTCAGGATACCTTGGGCCCGAAGCAGCTTCATCAGGCCAACTTCTTACTGCAGTTACTGTTGCCAAATCTTCTACGGCATCAGTTGGTAAATTCCAAGATAAATTACCTAAAGAAAAAGAAGCTCGCGGCATTGGCGTCAAAGAGCTTATACCCGGTGCCAAGCGAAAGGCTTCACATTTGAGTGATGTACCTGAAAAAGAAGCAAACTTGGATCTTATTAAGAGCGTACTTAATAAGAAGCCAAAGTTTGATGTTGAGAAAGCTATTTCGTTGCAGAAGAGTGAAGCTAGAGCTGAGTAAGTAAAAAAAATATAATTATAAAAAAAACTAGAAGTGACCTATTTTTTATTTTTAGGAGAAACAACAATCAGGATACCGAAGAAGGTGGCAAGAAGCACAAAAAAAGGAAAGGAGGTGGTAAAGGAAGCCGTAAAGCTGCTAAAAAACCAAAAGGTGGTCAAGGTCAAAGAGCTCCAGGCAAAAAAACATCAGTAGGAAGAAAAAGGCGTTAAACATTATATAACAAATATACTTGATTTAATAGTTAAAATAAGTTGTAAAAACATAAAAAAAAAAAAAAAAAAACACAAATAAAATCTACGATCTGTAATTCACGTTCTCAGTGTGTCTGTTGAGATATTCGTAAACAAAAACTCTTAAAACTTTATTAAAATTACGAATAGAAGGCCAATGAAGATTTTCGGCGTTATCATCTGCAGTATGCCACTGTTTGGGGAATGGCGTTGTAATCAAATGAAGAACGGGAACGTCTGAAATTAAATTTTAAATTATGTCTAAATCAATTTCAAGAAAAAATGTGTCAAGAGTGGTACTTTGTTGCAAAAATGGACGGTGATCATCATCCACATAACCCGATGCAAATCTTCTCATAAACATTAAATTATGTCCCTCTAATTGTCTCTGTTTGTTCAGCGAATTCTCGATTGCGCTCAAGGAACTGTGAAGATTCTGTGTATTCGGATAGAAATTGAAGAACTTGGAGTTTGCAGCACCAATTAAATCCAAAAGCACTAAAACCTCCTGTATAATGAAGAATACAAAAATAGGTAAGTTACATACTTTATTTTCAAACATACAAAACAACAGCATTTATATCAAACAACCTTAGCTTATTTATGAAAAGTTTGTAGTAATTTTTGTTTGTTAGAGCTATTTATTGTGCGAAGAAATAATAAATTTGTTATGTTTGTGTTAGAAAGTTTGAGTATACTAAAACATAACAATGAAAATAAAAGAAGTCTGAGAAGTTTATGAATCAAAATAAATTAAAGGTTGTCGTAAATGTGCTTAACAACTGTTAGACATTTCGTTATTTTCAGTGATTGAACTGCATATAGATTTAAGGTAAATGTTGGTTGTCATGCAAAAAAATTTATGAATACATATATAAAAATATTTCTACTTACGATTTTATCAATATTCCGAATCTGCTGATTACTTCGCAGCATTGATGTTGATTCACTTAATTTTTTAGCTAAATGTCTTGAACCATATATGGAATCCTGTTCGTTCCAATCTAAAAACGCCTCTTCTCCATCGAAAAATATAAACTAAACAAAAATGTATTTTTATTTTGGAAACCAAATTAAAAAAATATAAATGTTTTTACCATTAAACCAACATCGCTTCGTCCTTTGATCTGTTTATTTAAATACGTAGAAAGTGTTTTTGCCAAGTTTATCATTACAGCACATGGAACAGCTGAATCTATAGCCCCCAGAAAATTAGGTATATCTTTAAAATATTTACTATCATAGTGACAAGCTAACGTAAGAAACGCATCAGCTTCTGAATTGTAAGTTGCTATTACGTTAGAAAATGTCAAGTTTCCAAATATTGGAACATTGGCAGAAAACTTGTCTACTTCGGTGTCAAAGCCTAAAGAATGCATTTCTCTAGAAAGTGTTAAAAAAATTTATATTAAGTAAAACTTAAAAAGAAGAATTTGGTAAACCAATCTTACTTTGTAATAAATTCACGAACTGCAGTATGACCTGAACTACCCACGACTCTTGGAATCAAAATTTGCGATAATACCTCATTGAGATGGGAATTATCATCAGGATAATTTAGTTGAAAGGAGTTAGTTGACTAAGAATTAAAAGACAAAATTGTTAAGGTCGATAGAGAATTCAAATTGAATTTATGTATATTGATAGAGTCATATTAATCACACTTGAATATAAATATAAGGCAAACGAATTTTAAAGAAGTGATGATATAGAAATTTTTGTTGTTCGAAATATGTGTTTTTATTATGCTTATTCAAATTAATTATCTTCGGTTTATCAAAATTATTATTTTTTGAATTTTTTTAACAAAAAACGCTGTACGTGCGTTATTTACTTTATTTTTATTTATTAACTAACAACTTAAAAAACTTATATCACAACGTGAGATAGCGTAATAAATAACAAAGCCGGATTTAAATTCTTGAAGGTGTAACTAATTGTAGATCATTAAATAAAAAATAATCAAATGACTAGTAGTAACCAGTAAACCATAACTTTATCAAAAAAAAAAAAAATTAAATTCATTGCGACATTCTAAACTTATTTTTAATTTTTAATTCATAGAAAATCACTGCACTGTTGCTTGCTGTTAATCAAAAAATTGTTATCTATTCAACTTTGGCTTTAAGTTTTCCTTTGTTGTTACTAATTAGGCGGTATTTTTCAACGCCTCTTACAAAATTCACAAGTTTTTATCGCTTTCGCATGACACTAACACCAATTATTGTTATTATGTATTGCTAAAAACACATCATTTAAATCACAAAATTATTGTGCACAGAATAAATATTCGTTTGCTTTATGCTTACTAGAAGTGTATGCGTGTACCACTTACCTGGGCATCTGAACAGCAACAGATTCCAGCGAAGGCCAACAATGTACACAGCCAACTCGTTGAGATTTGCATATTATAGGGTTTCTTGAATTTTATAAAGTTCACACGAAAAAAATGAAAACTTAAATAAAATTATATAATTGATTAACAAAATCGAACTATTGTAGCAAAAAAATATCAAAACATATTTTAATTCCAAACTTAACACGCTCGTGAAGAGAGAGAGAGAGAGCTCAACATAGACAACCAACAACCGGAAAATATTGCCACTAACTGATTGAACTATGGGAATTACTTTGTGGTTACGGTCAAGCAAGACCCAGTTAAAGCGATATTTATTGTTTATTTAACCACAAGACCACATAAGAGCTTAACCATGACGCAGGCATTTACTATTATGAAACTGGAAGTCAATGTGCGGTTGAAAAAGCTTTTGTTTGCCGGTGCCAGAGCCAGACTGAGGTTAATTTTACGACGTAATCAATACATTCATTTGCCTCTGAGAAATGACTCATTAAAGAATCCCCGAAAAGGAACAGTAGATGCCACATTGTTTCTTTGTGAAGCTTATGTTATTTTCTGTGTGGTGATTGGGATGTGTTTTTTTTTTTCATCTGTTTACCTTAAACGAAAGCTTAGTTCGTCTGTGCAAATATTCAATAATAATATTTTGAAATTTATGAAACTGGGAATAGAATTTTTCTTTTTTTCCTTTTAAAAGTGTATTTTCGCAAAGAAATCACTATGGCGTACGCGTACTTTTTTTATTCTGAAAATTTATATAATGCTCGTTTTATTCAAAAGAAAGAAGTCTCCTTGTGAATGAAAGTTTTTTTTAAAATTAAAAATAAATTCAAAACAATCTCGAAACATGAAAAATACTAGTACCTAAATGTAATTTTATTTAAACAAAAATAAATTGAAATTAAAGTGCATACCAATATTTACCATTACAAAAAATTAAAGTATACAGAAAAAGAACTGAAAAAAATACTAGTTTCTGAAAAAATTAAAACTTACAGTGGTTTAAACATCTTTTTTACTTAGACCCAGTTGTACAATCATGGTTCAAATTTTTTAAACCATTGATTTCCATAGATAATCTGTCAAAATCGGTGGGTTAAAAACTTTAACCACGATTGTACAACTTGTCCTTAGGTAGATTCTGAATGTAAATATATTTTTTTAATTTAAATAAAAGGTGTTCCTTTTGGGTTTTTTATAATTAGGTATTTAGAAAATACAAGGTTGTGTTGTATGTCACTAGGCCTTGGATTTCATCAAGAATCTTGGAACCAGATTCAATATAATATAATATTCATACACAAGGTTTATTTTCAATATTTTTTGGAAAATGTTCGTACATGTTTACATTATTATAATACATGCATATATTTAATCAGGCTACCAAGGCCTTATTAAAAAAATCAATAAAGTCGTTCACAAACAAACCCAACATACACATAACTTGAAGAAAATTGGTTCAGCCGTTTAACCTCTGCATAGTTTCCTACTGATACAAGCAGATTGTAAGACAGACTTTTTAGATATGCAGCTTTCGTCTTCTCTATCATCTTAATGTCATATGTTTGGTTGTAATCTCAAAAATGTTAGCGGGCATTCATCGCGGCAACAATATTTACAACAAAATAACTGTAAACTTTATTTGAATAAACGATTTCCTAAAACTATGCAAGCCATTTTCAATTTCAAAAAAAAAATGCAATCGGATAACTGAATTTATAGGTAATTTAACGAACCGTTTTAAAAATCAACCTCACAGGTTTCAATGATTTGACAAATCATTTCCCCGAAATTTAATTAGACTGGATAAATCACATTGGATTGGTCTCTAGATTATTGTTTGTTTTCCATAACAATCCGTCTTTATTTAGAATCCAAGTCCACGTAGTGGACATAATTATACGAGTATTACAACGATTAATTTATATCTCTTCAGAAACGCATACTGAAAATTCAATTATAGTCACAATTTAAGTAGTAAGTTAAACAGGACAAAATTTGAGATCGAGAATTTATTATGTTTTCATTTGTTTTAAAACAAAAATGTTTCACTTATCGATGGCAAGTAACTAAAAAATTTTTTGTGATGATAAAATTCTGAGTCGAACAAATACTTATCGTAAAAATCGCATTTATTTATTTTCCTGATGGATTTTAATTTTTCGTACGGAAATTCCATCAGGAAAATAATCAAATGTATTTGTTACAAAAAAATACGTGCATAATTGAAATTTTTATCATCAGAAAAAATTGTGTGAGTTAAATGTAGCATTTGTGTTTCAAATAAAATCAGAACATAGTTAATTATCTATTTGAAAAGTTTTTCCTAATTCGTTTTCCTGATCGCTGTAAAATGAATTTTATTTTTATCATTAAATTTTCTTCAGATTACAATTCTAACAAATTCTTGATAGCAACAACAGAAGCCGTCAGCCAATTTAAGTAATCAATAACAAAAATCAAAAAGATAGTGAGAGTCAAAACTTCAACGCTGGGTATTCTTTGATTTGAATATCTTCATTTCATGATGTAAAATGGTAATTTATTTATTTAAAAGAAAATCTAAAATCTTTAATATTTCGTAGATTTTTTTTTAAGAATACAACTATTATAAAAATATGTAATCTACAATATATACTATTATACTTATACTATTACTTTACAATATCACATCGAGTCTCAATAAAATAAATCTAAACTGAATAATCTGCATAATACTGAATTGTGCATGCACTTATATGAATCACATTGAATCACGTACTACATTTAAAAATCAAATATCATATACAATATACTATATATGCGTTTAGATATATTTTTCTTAATATTTATATCTGCGTAAAAGATAGGCACTACTTAAAGTTGCATTTCGGCATTCGAGGACATAAAACTTAAATCATTATATTCACTTCACTTATTTACATTCTACAGAACTTCTGCGACTAGTTAATGGCTAAATTAATTAACCTACTTTTAAAAGCTGCTTGGAAAACAAGTCCAAAAATAAAATGGACAAAAAAACTATAATTGATTGCTGGCGATTTTTTTTTTATAGCCTTGACGATAATCTAGAATTCACTGATCGACGAAGAATACTTGATTGGGCTTCACCTCGCGTCGAGGCCCGCAAAGATGCCCCAGTTTGTGTGGATCTGACAAAATGTTGCACTTTGTTTTTCTCTTCATCTGTAATTTCATCATCGATTTTTTTTGCTAGACATGGGAAGTCCCAAATTCTTTGTCCACGTCCAAATTCTTCGCCATCAGCCATGGTTTGAGGTAATTCATGTCCTAGTGTTTCAGGTAGAAGAAGACAAAGCGAACCACCTACGATTCCTAAAATTCCAAGAATAAGCAGTGGCAATATTGGACTAAAATTCGCCAGATAAACGACAAAAGGAGCAATAATGCTCGCAACATAGCCCATGATGTGAATAAAGGCTACACCTTGTGCACGAACAACAGTTGGCAATAGTTCAGCAGCATATTGTAGTCCAATATTATAAGAGATGTTAACAAAAAATCGACCAGCTATGGCAAGTGTAGCGGAGTAGGGTCCAACTGGTACAGTAGTGGCCAAAAGACTGAAGATACCGCTTAGTATCATAGTTCCACATGCCAACCATCTTCTTCCCCATCTGTCTAAAGTTAATGTCAACAGTGTATCGGCCGGAAATTCAGTGAATGATGCAACAGTAAACGTGAAAAATATATTAAGACCAAGTGAGCCGACATTTCTGACATGTCCATCGAACACCAATGATATAGCCATCCAAATGACAATCAGCAGAAGTGTGATCCTTCGAAGTCTTGGAGTTCTGAACAAATCCAAAACAGAATATGAATTATGGGAAGTTTCTTCTTGTTGCATTTTTTTACAGCTGGCACGAAAGTCTTCATACACTTGAGGGGACAGTTGTTTTCCGTTCACATGCTCGAGTTTTTTAAGTATGGTAATGGACTCTTCAAATCGTCCTTGAGAAACAAGCCATCTATTGAAAGCAATAAAAAAAAATTAATTAAAATAAATAAATAAAAAAAAACGTGTAGATTACCTTGCTGATTCGGGTACTAAGAATGGCGTGAACACAACTAAAGCCAAAGGTGCAGATGTTACAATTGCTAACAATTTCCAATCGGCTAAGAAATAAGCGATCCATGGAAGTAAGCATGCAGCCCCTGTGAAAAATAATGCAATCGACATATTGGCGACAAATGTCCTCCATTTCGGTCCAACGTATTCCAAAACTGGTAAAAAAATATAATGGAATGAAATAAAAGTAACATTCATTTATTTTTAAAATGATTAATTGAAATGATCACAAACATAACTTATATAACATGTGCAACTGACAACAACTGATTGGGAAATAATTTATTTTTTACATTATGGTATTTTTGAAGTGAAGACTTTGTTGCAGGCAGCTTCTCTTGCCTTAGTTAGATCAAGCTTTTTTACTCCTGCTTTCATGCAAATCATCTTCATTTCAGCTGCCGTCGTTTTAATCTATTACTTTTTTAACATTGTATGTAAGCCCTGGACTAACAATTGCATTGTAGAACTTTTCTTCCAGCTAAGGAGGCATTTCGGTAACATAAATAAAAGAGTTCACCCGCCACTTCATTCACATTACGCTTACGCGATAGTTGACGTCATTATCACAAAGATGCTTCGCTATTGACCATAGATCCCAGGGTATTTGAAATGTTCGCATTTTGAATGCACTGTTCCATTCAAATATAAACATCCGGAACACAACAGGTAGCAATGAACTTACTAATGCTTTCGTTTGTTTATACTTTTTTAAGATAAGACTGAGATTAAGGCGGAAGTACAATCGATCATAAAATTAGACACAAATTTGCCATACCTTAAAAAGTCATCGAACTTTGGTATTAAGAAAAAGTCTTAAGCAATCAACTACCTGGTAGATTGAATTTGTTACTTGAATAATTGTATTTTTTTGTTTAGAGTAACATTTCACTTCAAACAAGGTCATTTCAAAACAATTAAAGTGTGTCTTTACCAGATATATATCCTCAACTATTTGCTGGTCTTATATATAAATAAATTCGTATAAAATTAATGGGAGTATAACACCCTCGGGTTCGGTGTTTATAATGAAAATCAAACACCTCTTAGTTACCTTATACCAACATGATTTCAAACTACTGTAAACAATATTTCATTTTGCATTTAATTTCAACAAATCAATCGAACTTTCCGCACTAACAATCTGTGCACCTACCAATTACAGTGTTTTACGTCTTTTGACTCCAATCATCTTAAACTTTGATTAGGCACATCGCAACGTCTAATTGAATACGAATGTGTACAAAAAGTGCAAACAGAAGTACAATGTCAATCACTTCATAGAGAGTAGATAATTAAAAATGTCCACTTCATTACAAATACTAAAAATGTAACGTCGATGGTCAATGCTTGACATTGTACTGTGTCGTTGAATAGACACGGTGATGTATTCATGCAACTATCATCCGAAGCCGAACCAACTAGCGACAGATTGCCAGCGTAATAGTGCAGCGTTTGATTCGCGTGCTAATTAAAGAACATTAACATTGAGTGTGTTCGTTCTTTTTTTTTTGCCTTTTATCGTTTAAACGGTTGAGAGGTGGCCTTAAGCACATTTTGTAAAAAAAAAAAAATTATTATAAAAAATTGTGCTTTAAAACCGGCACAATATTTTAAACTAATTTTATATCAGATTAATGAATATTGCATTTTTAATGATCTACCATTATCGCTCACATCTGCGGTGAACAAGTTCAACTTGTCGTCTATATTATAAAAGCCATCTGTTTCCAGCTTTAACACCATTATTAAATATGCGAACATTGGCTACAAGAACATACAGTAACTAAGTAATGTTTTAATACAATTTAACTTTTATAGATTTGCAAATATAACGCCTGAGAAAAAAGTAAGAAATTGTAATAGACTGTAAAATGCATTTCCATATGAATATGAATTTATAAGGGATATTCAAGGTTGGAGGTATAATTGCTAGAATTTCTAATAATGATTTGAATAAATTGAGTGTTTATTTGTATAACTATAACTTGTAATTAATTTAATCATGAGAAAAATCAACAACAAATTATGAAATACTATTAACGTATTTAAACAAAATCTAAATTATTTCGATGGTCATTTTACTTAAATACCATTAAAAGATTTTGCGGCTTAATATTTGCAAAAACGGCCTAATGTTAAAAAAAAAATACATAAACGCTGATTTAACACACAGGTGATATTGTTAAATTGCAATTAATTAGATGGCGCTTAAATAACTTAGTATTGTATTCTGCTAATTGTTTTTTTTTTCTAGTTATTATCAGCATTCAATGATTGTTCTAGCTTTAAATATCACATAAATTCTTCTCGCTATACATAACTAATTTTTAAGTAGGTGTGATCATTTCATACCTACATATATTGAATGAAACTTGAAAGACACTTTGATTGCTGCTCATAACTTTAACAACTTTCTATAAATAATGCGGAACAACTATTAATTAAATTCAATTCAAACAAAGGTTGCTCTTTGTGTAAGTAATAGACTATAATTTTAATCTGTTCCATTAAATTACCATCGATCATACAATGTTGGTAGTGTAGGTATGATTATAAATTGATTTATAAATTTGATGCAAAATATAAAAAAATTATAATTGATGCAATTTGTATCTTACCTAATATATACATCATGGTAAAACAATTATCAAAAGCAAATCCAACCAAAAATCTAAGTAGTGCGAATTCCCAAAAGTTTCCAGCAAAAGCTGTACAAACTCCAGCTGCAAATCCAATTAAATTACACCAAACCAATGCAGGAATACGTCCAAATCGATCAGCAATCCATCCAAATAACAATCCACCTACAATTGCACCAACAAAAAATATGGATTGTGCATATGTTGGCAGGGCTGCCTGATCACAGACCCAGTTCTGTTCGGTAGCAACTGTCTCGTATGGTACATCTGTAAAATTGTACGACCAGCCACTTTGGCATGGTACCACTGGCCATGATGAATCAGCAACCTTGATCCCTTTGGCAAGCATTTCGGTAAAGTTAACTGCATACATGGAACATTTGCTATGTCCATCGGCCTCGCGTGGAATTGCAAGTGCCAATCTGAAAACAGAAAATAAATGAAAACATAATAATTAACACATTTTTATTTGGTATCTTATATATGGATTCACATGTACGCAAATGATAAATTTAAATGGTAAAGTAAATAAATGGCAAATCCTTACTTAGCTTCTTATAAAGTCGTGACTTAAAGTTTAAACCTATATAAGCTTATAAGTGTATCAGATAATAACGAGAAAATTACTTGAAATATGCGTCAAATATTAAGTTATTTTCCGACTCGATTTTCCTATTTCACCATATGATGGAATCCAGGTTGTTTCCGATGTTTTTTTAAATTAGAATTTCTTTATTACCGGATGCGACAATGGAGTCTGTATTTATACATGAAAAAAAAACGTTAGCGCCTAATTAACACTTTTAGAGTACCTAATGTTTACTAATCGTGCGCTTGTTAAAAAATAATTACACTCATTTAGATCGTTTAAGACTTTTAAAAAAGCAGTTCTAAATTCAAAGTTTACCAATAGCAATAGGTCAAGTCAAAGTAAAAATGATTTCAAAAAGAACAAACCTGAAAGTTCCCATTGGTATACTGTTACATTGCATTAATTGGTAGGAACATTTTTGAACAAAAGATCCATGGTTTGCAAAGCACAGCCTTCAAAACGTTGTTGGTGTTCTAAGAAAATTTTAAATTATTGCACAACAAAATGTAAGAATCCTTAAGTTGCTAACAGGTTGAATGCTATATTTTCTTAAAGTACACAAGGATTAAATATAATGTTCTATAAACGATTATACCGCTCACCTCGACATTAAGGCAATGCTAACCATCGCAAAATTAAATTAGTGATTTCTTAAAAATTAAATAATTTAAGTTTCAAACAAGATACTAAGTTATAAAAGTTAATATTTCTTTAAAAATAAAACTACTAACTATGTTTCTACCATAAAGATCATTTGTATTTAACATATAGGATAGGTTTGCATCAAAAAAAGCCTTTTCTTAAATCGATTATTCCTTAGAGAACTATGTTATAAGAAGTATCGATCCTGTGCCATTTTCAATAATTCTTAGCAATTAAACGAAACTAGCTTTGTGTGTTATTGTGTTTAATTCTTACAAAATTAAAGATAAAAAATCTACTCTTCATCTAAACTTCATTTAACAAAAAATTTATTACTATAACGTCTCTATGTCAAGTTTAAATTAACCCAGCATAAAGCTACACATAATAAACTATAATAACCTATGTTAGATGTCAGTAAGCACCGGGAAGTTCTTTTGTATTTGAAATGTAATAGCTTAATCATAATAATTGTGGTCATATAAAAACAATTATTTGCCATTTTTCCAACATCTAAGTGTTGGTTTGTTCTCAAGGATTCTAAAGTAACGATCTATCCGGAGAGTTACTTAGTATATTTACTTACATACATACAATTGAATATCTTTGAATCGTGTTCTATAGCTGAAACAAAAGAAATACCTATACGTATATTTCTTTGGATTTCTTCTTAGCCATCAAAGTCTAAGTCAATTCATGAAAAGGTTAAAAGCAAATTTATAATAATTGAATAAGCATCTATTAGTACCGTATAAATACACTGACCCAAAGATATAAAGTTGTGAACTTTTTAAGCCAGATTTATATGTTCAAATAGTTTTTTTTTTGTATCGACGAAGTAAACTTTAACAAAGTAATAGGCTTAAGTGCAACAACTTTATTATAGACAACCGGCATGTAGCAAATAGACAAAGATATGTATATCGGGCAAAATTGGTTACGGTTATATGTATCTTTTTTTCATTCATTGTGTTCACAGCTGAGCTTCAAGTTGTTCCATTAGCTGAATTTTAATAATAATAAAGACTAATTTTAGTTGGACTGTTATAAGACGATTAAGATGTTGATGCACTGCAGTAATAATATTTATTTTACGGAACATTTTAAAAAATGTGTAGGTACTATCAACTTTTATGCATGAATTAATTGACTTTTATAAACGAAATGACTATTGCTTAAAAGTAATTTTTTTTTTATTTTTACAACCTCATCTTTAATTTATGGGAAATGCGCTTGTGAAAACTTTCGCATGAATAGTTTATAGTATAAATTAAAAGTACGTAAAATAAACGGATATTCTGTATATATACCTATACTGGATGGGCGATCTGTAAAATCTTATAACTATAATTGTTTAATGCTTTGCCATATTGTAGGAGCTTTTGTAGGAAAAAAGATATCAGCCGTTTGTGAATATTTACCTTATATAATCTCAAATGCTAATGTTCATATAGGTACCGTTAAGAAAAAGTTGCTTGGCTGGAGCTTTTTGTCCATCCACTTGATTTTTGCATATATGGAGGCTTTAATAGCGTCTGTTAATACCAAAATATGTTTACACTAGAAGTTTTCGAATTATTTATACGATTTACCTTATAGTGTTTTTTTGTGACAGTTAAATGATTTTCAATACCTAAACAAAAATATGGGTGCTTATCCTTTCGGGATTTTAATATTTCTTAATTATGAATTCTGTAATTCGGGATTTCGTACTCAACCCATCCAAATATCCGACGAAATTGAAACTGCGCTGTAAAGCAGTATTTCGTCAAGTGATCAATTAACAATTCGTCTTACGCGTGAAGAGTTTCAAATCCATTTGATTCTTCAAACTAATGTAGCAACGGTTTTTTTCTCAAAAATGCCTTCAACAATTTTCTTAAAAGACAAATTTTCATATGTTTATTTATTCATATTTCACGCTGGTGTTTTAATTTATTTTAAGTATTTATGTATGCACTTAAATGCATGTGTAGGTATACATATTTATAAAATACCTCAATTAAATTTAAAATTTGTAGTGAAACAAATCTTTCAAATAACCCAGTATTCTGAACGTATTGCGAAACAATCATGACCATTCCTAACATTAACTTCTACGCCACACCCTCATTACTGCAACCAACGATCGAACAAAAAAAAATAGATTTAATCATTTTAATAATACATAACGTTCATATCATATTTTCACGTTGATTATTCCAAACGATTGATTATGTATGAAGTGTTTAACAGTTTACATAATAGTCATGCACCTACATTGTGCATTACAAATATTTGTGTATAGGTACTTCAATTTATCTCTAGATAAGTAAGAATTTCTGCATTGGTAGATGACGAACTCAACAAGCGGATTATGTCTTTGCTAAAGACAAAGAACTAAAAAAGTTGTATCCTTAGATATAAAATAAATTAAATATTGTTAAACATTATTTATTTTTGAATACGAAAAAGCTTTTTGGAATTATTAATTTCTTGATGGTTCTAAATCATTATTAAGTTCAACCAATTTTTTTTTTTTTTTTTTTGTAACTACCTACATATTTTATACAACATAATAACTAAACGTTAATCTTGTGTAATAATTATTAATTAATCACTATCCATTCACGCAAGAACAATGCTTTTATATGGTTGCCATTGAATCACAACTGTGAGAACAGCTTGGATATTAAAGTGTTTGAATCATACAAGGCTCAAACAAGTGTATATATGTATAGCTACATGCAAAGGCATAGCAAAGCTTTTCTTGAAACGCCGATGTCAGATATTAACGCTGCTCAATTAAACAGTTGAGAACAACGTAAACAAAAAGAGATCGGATATGAAGGCAATAAATTACCTGCACAACAAGTATAGTTTTATATATGTACATAAATACAAGAAGTCATTAGCCCAAAGCAAATAGCAATGTTGAGTTCTTATTGTATCGGAACGGTTTCGTTTTCGTTTAACCTTTTTTTTTACTTTTTTTTTCGATCATGCTATAAACTATAAAAACCAAAACAAACAATAATAACCATAATGGTCGTATCTTTATTGGCAGCAAAAATAGGTATCATTTATTTTAATAGATTCTATTATAGATTTATTTGTCAGAAAAGGCTTCTTGATGACTACTTTGACATTACGACCATCAGTATATTTCCGTATTAAAGCGGAATTCAATTAAATCATTATTGGGAGATGTTGTGTGGATGGTTTATCTGTAGAATATTATTGACATGTATAAGTTTTGGAATGACCTTATATTTTAAAGATCAAAATAGAACTTTAAACTTTTGTTAAAAGTTCAAATCATTCATTTGTTAAAGTAAGGTCACTCCCTAATTAGTTTGAAAAAAAAATGTGTTTTAGAATTATTTTTAAGTTTAACAGAGTCCACATCCGTTTAACGCTGTCCGCATCCGGTTGTAGAAGCATCCGCTTATGAGATAACTATTTCCAAGAGAAAACTTTTCTATTTTTCGATTCTTTTGAAAATGTTCGGTAATGCGAGAGGTGCCTGTAACGATCGTAAAAGTAATTTAAAATAAACTTTTGACTGCTTCAAATTTCGAGCAAAATGCGATTGTACACAAATAAGCGAACGCTGGGCTGAGCTAAGATGACTGTCCCATTTTGATGACGTTATAGTTTTCACTGAACTCGCCCTAAAGTAAATCTAGGTTTTTAATGGTGCGAGTTGAGAATAAATAACCTATTAAATTGACATCAGTTAATTTGTCAAGAATTTGTTAAGGAATCATGCGCTACATTGTATGTTTCATTTAACTTTTGCAATAAAAATTAAAAGAATCTATTTACATATGTACCTATTAATTTTAATTTTCTAAATAAATAAAAATAAAAAGAAACAAATAGAGAGAAAAAGAGAAACAAAAAACAAATAATCCTATTCTCCTTCTTCTTCCACAATTTTTCCACTTCAACGCTCCACCTAAAGGATCCCCTTATATAGGGTTCGCAATTGGAAACGTTCGATAACTTAACACAAAAACTAACATAATTCAATAAACTATAAAAGCTATTTCTAGAAATAAGAAATCGAGGTTTATAAGGCATTAATAATAACTTAACTTTAGAACACCTGTTTTTTTTTTTTTTTTTTATTTTTTAAAACATTTTTATCTTTTGTCTATTTTTTAATGCACTTGCACTACAATAGAAAAAATAAGTACATACCTGTCTTCGATATTCAAATGATCCAATTCAGGAACACTGCACCAATGCTCCTCCGGTACAAGGGTAATAAATATTTGCGCAAAATATACAAATGCAACGAAAAACGCAAATGGAATCATGCAAAGGAAAAGAAACTTTTGATATAAGCCAAATTCACCAACCATCGGCAACAAATCATCAAAATCAATCAATGGCTTTTCTTCGTTATCATCTATTGTAGTTGGAGTAACACCAGCTACTTGTAAAGTAAGACAACCATCGTTACTTTTTCCTTTCTCACTTTCAAATGCACCGTTAATAAAGGCCAATCCACTAGTGCTATTATTATTTTCTATAATAGCAGGTGAAGCTGAACAATTGGCCTTGACGCTTGGAGGCGTCAGACCACTATTCAATTCCTGATGCGGTTTGGGAGTCATATTACAATGTTAATAATTATTAAAAAAGAAATCAGTTAGTTTGAACACTTCTTTAAATTTATGGTAAACTACACTTGAATTTCTTTTTTTAGGACTAACCAATTACCACCTTTGTTTGAGGTTTTTTAAAAAAAATATGGCCAATTCCTAAGTTAATACGAAACGAGCTTTATATACGTATTTTGTCCTCGTTTTAATAGATGCGGACAAACGGGCGCACTTCACTTAACTAAGTCTTGCCAGTGATCTCCTTACCAATTTATATGAGTATAGTATACATATAGTTTCTTACTATACAGAATTGCTAACTTGGACTTGAGCCTCAACACTAATAAGAACCGCTAACAACTCCATAAGATATTATCAGTCAGCTGTTGCTGCTGATCGTGTGCACGATCAAGCCAAATGCTGTTTGCCTAGGTTCGAGTTGTCTGTGCAAAGCTACATACCAGTCAAACCGATAAAAAGCTATTGCAACACTAATATGGGTAAATTACCCGCTTCATTGAAGTACATACAATGTGTTATTATACTTACATAAATACAAGAGAGTAACCGCCAATTGCAAATACCAGTTAAAAATCTGAATGAACTAGTGAATCATATGTGGAAGCTTTGAAAATACTATTTCCCTTCCATGTTATTTATCTACGCATGTCGTCATGTCTCGTCAAATCCATTTCCCTGCATAAGATTCATCTAGGAATTTTGCATTTTAAATATTTGATGCTCATTGTTCCTGGGAAATAAAATGAATGGTAAAGTTGAGTAATCATCAAATGTTGGATGATAACGCTATCAGCAATTGACACTCACTATAAAGAAGTTTGTCACTTGAGATACATACTTCCCATTTGGTTTACAAAGACTAATGCTTGACTCTGTCAGCATTCACTGACATCAAATATTATAGATGAGCTGGTTCAAAGTGAATCGTTTTTAATTGCGTTGTTGTATCATCATTATTGATCTTTGAAACTTTTCCATTACGAACATTTTTAGAATAACAGGACTAGTCTTTAATTGATAACATCAAAATCCCAGCGTATGTGAATGCAAAAATATTGCAGCTCGAAACTGTAATAACAAATCATTGTATGTATGTTAAATGAAAGAAAAAGGATTTGACAATTTTGATTGTTGTCACTGTTGAAAAACATATGTACGTTATTTCATAGGTACTTTTGAGCTATTTGACCATGTTATTTTCGATTTCAATTGCAAATGCACTTACAGCCTTCAGCATAGCTATCACACGCGCATTCACAGACAGAATATCATCTGAACTTGTTTATGTGTTTAAATCCCAAATGTGTTTAATTGATAAATGTATTTCACTTTAAATTAATTGATAATTTCCTCTTCCGGTAATCGATCTGAAACTAATCCAATACAAAAATGTTTATTTATGTTAAAAATAAAATTTAAACAAATGAATTAAGTACTATTAATTAAAAAAAGACTGTTCTTTGAAGTCTATTAAATTGTTTTGATAATAGTGTAGGTGTTCTGTATGAAATTTGTTAATGTAAGTAATGGTGGAAGTGGTCACGGTAGAAATATGTAGGTATGTATTTTCATAATAAATTTACATGGTAACAATCTAAGAGATTTTAATGCTAATAATGAATGATTTTAAAATATCTACTTAAAAAAATGAGTTTAATCGAATATATATATTTCAATTCAGATTTAAAATAAAACAAAAAAAGTAGAACAAAGTGAAGTTATCATCAAAGTATCCAATCTGTTTTAAAAGCTTTTACTGCATGTAGGTTCTACATTTCCAAGGCGTTTCGAACTATCAATCGAAATTCACTGCTGGAAATAAAAGATTTTATTTAGATTGTTGAATGAAAAGTAATTTTAAGTTTTGTTGTTGTACTTGCGTGTTGAATTTGAATTTGATTTCAATATAGGATTCACAAAAATGTGGTCATTAAGGGTTCAATTTTGTACTTGCTTAATAGACCAAGTATTATATTAGGTATGATGGGGTGGGTGCAACGTTTGTAGCGTACATTAGGGCGTAGACATCCATTGTGATCCTTTTTCGTGTTTCGTGTAGCAAAATTGAGGTTTTATCATCCACATAGTAGGTTTGGCATTTGATAACGTTTTGTTCACATAATGGGTCATACTTATGAAAAAAATATAAGTTAATGCTTTTACTCACTTTTTCTGATAACTTTCTTATGAGGAAAGTGAGTAAAAGCTTGAACTCATCTTTTTGCATATGACCCAATGTTTTTGCAAAAAAAACTGCGTTTCAGGTAGCTTGCCTAAAAATGCACCAAAAGGTGCATTGTGTTAACGAATTGACGATTTAAAACAAGATGGCTTTTTAAGTTCTTAGCTACATACTAAAAGATACCTACCATATTTCACCATTTTGTTTATTGTCCGGCTCAGAGCAAAATTTAGTTAATTTAAAATTTCCAAACACTTAATACAAGAGAAAGTTTGTGCGTCCACGTCCATCATTTTATTTTGATTGCTCATGTAACAACATTTAATAATTTTTCGTCAAACGATAAGTTGTTTGCCTATTTCAATGCCGTCGTCCATTGCACGTAGACTTCATCTTTAACTTTCTATTTCTTTGCTAAAATCGTCGCAAAATAAAACTCTTGATTTTGTTTGTTTATATAAAGAAAACTTACAGTTTATTGGCTTCTCATTAATGAAAATTGAATTGAACGATTTTACGAACTAATATTTACAGCATTGTTTTATTTTTATATTATATATATAATTATGCATAAATAATAATAAAAAAAGTGGCAGAAAAATCATTATGTTGCTACACATATTGCATAATAATTTTTACCACATCTGTATCTTAATCCAACATAATAATATTTTGATAATGTTAACAATTCAAATTAAAAATGTGTATGATGGTGATTGTGTATTCACTAATAATAATCTAAATTGAATAAGGTTTCTATATAGTTTTTTTTTTATTTTAGTTTTTATTCTTAGTTATAATGACAAAAATAATTAATAAAGTTTTTTTTTTTATTTATATAACATCTGTCACAACAATCTGTGAACAATTATTTTTTTTTTTTATTTCAATATAATTTTATTTTTATATTATATAACTTCAGGCGTAATCACACGTACACACACATATTGGTTTTCAACATCAAATGTATGTTTTTTAAATAAGAAATTAAGCATTTACATAAAAATAGTTTTTAAATTATTGTTTTGTGTTAACTTATATATATTGCTCTTGATATTTTGTATATATTATTTATATAATTTTCTTTTTTTCTTTCTCAAAATTCATTTTCGGAAGTATATCATGAGTTTTCGCTTTAGTATTTTCAACTGAAAAGTATATAATTATATTAATTTTAAAATTAATTTAAATTGCTAACCAAAGATTTAAAATGAAATGAAATTAAAATCAAATTGGTTAATATTTTCATAACAGATTTTCTCGAAAACGTGAAAACATTTATTTGTAGGTACTTTCTTCTTTTGTTTCTCTATAGATAATAACAATTTGTTGATCTAATCTATTTTAAATATACTAATATTAATTTGTTACAATAGTTAGTATAATAATTAATATATGTTTTCTATGTTCAGCATGTTTGTTTGTTTGTATAATTCAATCAAACTTGTTTTTTTAATATTATTAATATTATTTTTATATTATGTGGCTTAGTAATTTCAATCGTTTTATTTATAATAAATTAAAATGCTTTATCAGCTGGCTTTATTTGGATTTTCTTTTGTTATTTGAATAATAGTCATACTTTAGCGTAAACATATTATAAGGCGTAAATAAATATATTTGTTTTGTTAATTTTTTAATATAGGGTGATTGTTTTATGCAAAACTTTTTGTTCAATCATATTAGGAATTACATTTAATGTAATTTTATAGATTGGACAATATAGGAAAAAGGTTTATATTTTTGTATTCTTAATAACTAGATGATCTTAGAGAGAAAAAGAGAAGAAAGAGATAGAGTAGAGAAGATGATTAGTAAAATGTGAGTACAAGATGAAAAGCTGAGTGTTTTTTTTTTTTATTATTTATGTAGTTGCATTTTGATGTGATAAATTAACTATGAATGACATTGCTCTTATATATTTTAGAATATTTGATATTGTAATGAATGAAATAAAGATGGATATCTTAGATTCGACTTTCGTGGTCCGATTTTTCATTAGCTTTTCTTTAATTGTTTTTTCAATAGCTACCCAAACAAAAATTAATTGGTAAATAAGTACGCTGCTTTGCAATTATTTTTAAATAAAACATTCAACTTTTCGTTTGACATATGACAAGTTTATTTAATTAGATAAACCAAAATACTTTCATCAATTTGTATAAATATTTTGAAACGGATTTTGAGCTTAGTTCATACGTTTGTTTAAAACATTTATTTTCATCAAAGGTGTACGCTGCACAAGGTACAATCAGAAAATATTTAAAAAAATAGAAGTATTTTTTTTTTGTTTGTTTGAAGAATCAAAGTGTTTTAAGAAATTTGTAATTGTTTTATAATCATTTACTTGACATTAACCTTATGATACTTCATTTTTCATTTCCATTTTGTAAAAGCTGAAAGAATTTCAAACTGTTGAAGCAGTTCATTTCAAAATAAAGATATTTTTTTCGATAAAAAAAAAAGAATTTCAACATGGGAGCCTACTCAGGGGGCCTAGCATGTAACTTGATACAATCGAGTTCAGTCAATGCAATCGGGTACAGGCACTCCTTTACTTACTTTAGCCGATTGTTTTTGGTTCAAAATAAAGGACATCATATACTCGATTGTATGGAATGAACTCGATTGTTTCATGTTACCTGTTGGCACCCCAGTTAGTTTTAAAAATATAAACATAATTGATAGCTAAATTGCTTTAAGATAAAAGCAGAGAATTAAAACCAGCTGAGAATCAGTTAAAAAACAGATTCATTAAAAGCTATGGTCAAAAGCTAAAGTCAAAGTCCAGTTGACAAATTGTGATTGCAAAACAGCGTCGAGTTAAATTTAACGTGATCGTGCTTAGTTTATTTCTAGATCTAAACGTTTTAAAAAATTAGATCTTATATTTCCTCTTTTATCTTAAGTCGACAGGAATTGATGAGATTTTCTGATAAATAACCTTTGGGCAAAGTACCGAACGAAGTACTTTTAAAATGTTTAAAAATTCACAAACCATGCAGTTTTTTCGATTACATTTTCAACACAGATTACTGTATTTGCAAAGCTGTTAGTTAAAATCGCTTTGAAGACATTTAATTGTGTTAATGCTTAAAGAACACATTATTTTAAAAATGCATTTGTTTACTTTTATTTCCAATGTTTATTTACTCTTGCCATTTTTTAATAGACAAACAACGATAGCACAAAAAGAAGCTAATAATTTCTTAGCTGGAGAATTTTATTAGATTCGTTTTAAAAATCATTAAGACTTATAATCTTTCACTTTCAGTTATTGCATTCTCATCATATTACCGACACGTTCAAATTTTCCCTCGGTTTTTGTCCCAATAAAAAAGAAAATGTAGGTAATAAGCAAAACAAAATGAAAACATTGCACTTTTGAAAAAATACTTTTCTTATTTGCTTATTTTTAATAAAATTTGTATATTTTTTTTTTATTTTTTACAAAAAAGAAGAGATAATATTTTTTTTTTTATTTTCTTAAAAAAATTAATATAATTTTTAAGACAAGTAAAACAATAAAAAAAAATTAAGTTTAGTCGTCTTCTTCTCACGATATTTAGTTTAGGTTTTATACAGTGTTTTTGTTATAGTGTAATAATTTTAAACATGGAATGAAGGAACATTCGTTTCTCTATTATTTTATTCATTATCAACAATTTTACTACTTACGAATATTTTGTTAATGTTTGATATTTTGTATATAAGTTTTTTATCATGTTATTTAAAACAACAACTTTTGCGTTGAACGATAATAAAAAAAAATATCTACTTAGATTAAACACACACTCTTTAGATCCACTGAAGAGGGCGTGCGCATCATCGAATATTGTTACATTTTGTTAAATGAAATTTTATATATGTGTATATATTTTTTTTAATTTTTAAAACTGCGCTGCATGAAACTGAAAATTAAATAAGAACAGATTTTGTTTTTTTAACTATATGTATTTTTGTTTACATAATATGGTAAAAAAATCTATATATGTTTTAAAAATAACACTTTCAAGATACAAAAATGCAAGCTATTATAAAATTGCAACCCGTTGTTTGTTTTTTTTTTTTAAATGCATGCAGTTGAAACCACACATAGACTTTCAGCCTCTGTCACGGGTTTTGCATTCCCAAATTTTGGCAGAGGAGTTTTTTATCTCTGCCAATGTTCACTAACACTACCGATTATTACTATTCTTTTGGTATGACGATGACGAGGACTGACGGCGATGTTGTGAGAATTTCTGTTGCATGTGTGCGCCACTACTATTAATACTACTGTACCTATTGTCGGCAGAAGAGTATCGAGAAGATCCATGCGACGAAGATTTTGATTTATGATGCGAGGAAGAAGATGTTGGTGCTAGTTTGGGCAAAATGTCGATGTCATCGTTGTCAGAGTCATCATCATCATCGTCGTCATTGGACTCCCCAAACAAATGACTCATATTACTGATGTTGTATGGCTGGTGAATCTGTAAAATTTGGCGGTGCGTTTTTTTTTTTTTTTTTTTGTTGCACAGAGTTTGGATTGAGATTTTGTTTTGTTTTAGAATAAGATGTTGTTCATGAAAAAGGGGGAAACAGTTTTGTAACTTTTTAATTTGTTTAGCCATGTCCCGAAGCAACTTTGTGGAGTTAAAAACCTACCCTGGATTTTGTTTGCCAAATTATAAAATGTGGATGTGTTTCTGTGTACAAAATGTGTTGAATAAGCTACACCAATGAGCTTGGTTTAGTATATTTATGATGTATTATGGAAAGTGCTGAATTAAATTCTATGGGTATTTACAATTAAATGAATGACTGCTTCAGGTTTTTTTTCCAATTACCATAGTTAATATATTAATGAATATTTTTGCATTAATCCCAACTTATAAATAATTTTGATAATATTTAATAAAAGATAAAGTATGTTTTTGCTAATAATTAAGGTTTTTTCAATTGTAAGAGTCCTGAGTTGTAACGCCCGAGTTGTAATAATTAATGTGTTAGGGAAAAAATGTGCACAATGTATTATACGCGATTTGAATTTCACTTTACAATTATTAATGTTTTAGAGGATTAAAAAAAAATCTATTTGTTAGTTGAAAACACCGGCAAAATAAAATGCGTGTAAAATTAGTTGGTAAAAATAGACAGTCGTTCAGTATGGCTAAAGAAACTAAAAAACGAGTTTAATGTTTAAAAAATAAATTGTGTTAAACATGACCTACAATAAACAGTATGAATTAAACGGAAATCGTAAGTTTTTCTTAATTTCATTAAAACAAATATTTTCAGTTTCTTTTCAACAAAAAAAAAATAAGCGGTTGTGAATAGTGTTTGTTTTCTGTTTAATATTTTATGACCAAAAAGGAGTTAATCTTTTTTTTACTTATGTAAGCACTTATGAGACACAAATAAGTCGATAATAATTAATAAAACGCACATAAGTATTCCTAATTTAAAAGCATTATACCTACATCACAACTTCAATAGGCAATAGATTTTTCAAACACGAAAAAAAATATACTAAGAATATCTTTAAGCTCATTCAGGGATTATAATGATATCAGGTTGAGTTAAATCTCTAAATTCCTTTCATTCTCTTTCTTCTCCTTTTCATTTTTTGTAAATTTCATTAAGTACTACTTGGAAAAACAAATGATCCAATGGAAAAAGCTTCTCTTCATTGGATGTCAATTACTTCATATCCAAAAGTTATACTAATTTCGCTAATTTAGCAAAAATAAACTTTCTTATGATGTCATTTCTCTTTTTTTATTTTTAGTTTTTCTGCCGAACGGAAGTTATGAATTCACGTGTATTAAGCGGACAAAACAATTTAAAATAAAACAGGATGCTATCATGCGTGAGTTAAACAAGTCACCAACAAATGTATTTATGCCAAATGATTTATGTATGTAACAAGAACTACAGGGTAAGGATCAAAATTGTTTATGATATATTTTTAAAATATTTACAGAATTTTGAAAAAAAAAAATGAATTTTGACCCGCTCCCACTTAAACATTTAGTTTTGACAAAAAGTCACATGCAAAAAGAATTACTTACGTCTATAAAAACCGAAAAATCTAAATTCTCACCTTATTTGATATCTGTCCCTTAGATGATGAGTTCGTCGAATTGCTAGCCGACGAAGTTAATGATGCTGCGGAATATCCAACTCCCATGGTATTACCACCACCATTACTACTGTTGCCATTCATCTTGCTATGGTCATGGCTACTACGTTTCTTTTCCTTCTCTCGATCGCGATCTCGATCTTTCTTTTTACTGCTGCTGCTGCTGCTGGTGCTACTGTTTCCACCACTCACGCTTCCATGATGCTGATGGTAACCAACTATCCCTTGAACACCAATTCCCATTGTCTTTTGCTGATCCATGTTTCCAACACTACTGTAACTGCTGTCCAATTTATCTTTGGAAATTTTGATTTTAAGTGGTGGTGCCCCAGCACTGGCTGACCCGTCATAGTTCCCTCCTCCACCTCCCATAGGGACACTAATATCACCAGTAATCCTGTCCTTAGGAATTTTTATTTTAAATCCCAGTGGAGCTTGTCCACTGCTCACAGAAGTTTCGTTGGATGCATTCGATAGATTGATCTTAATTTTAACCGGTTCCGAGGTTTCAGATGCTTCAGAACCCCGTTCACGGTCCTTGTGGCGATCTTTGTCTTTTTTATGTTTTTTGCGCTCCTCCTTGTCCTTGGACTTGTCTTTCTCCTTGTGCTTGTGTTTATCCTTTTTCTTCTTTTTCTCGAACTTCACTGGGTCAACACTTTGATCCTCCATTTTAATTACCTCAGAGACTACTTGCTCTTCTTTAATGGCCACAGGTGGATTGCTCTGTAGTATTTGTTCGGGCAACGTTGTCATAGTAGGATCAAAGAGTTGCATTGGATCTTGATATTCCGTCTTTATGAGCTTTTCACTTTTAATAAAGACCGTCGAGCACAAACTCTCTTTAAGAAGGCTACTGACGAGGTCAGGATTCGTCTCAATTCCGTTAACCGTTCCTCCAGGGAAGGTAGAGGAGGACGCTTTGAGTGATGATGGCGGGGAAACAGAATTTAATTCTACTTTGCGAATCTTCGATTCACGAAGCATTAGTTCGTCCTCTTGTTTAATATGCTGATCCATACTACTGGATGGGCGTTTTACTACTCCATAGCCAGTTGCTGCGTACGGCGGTGGTATCACAGGGACTTGATCTTGCTTTTGCTGTTTGCCGTATCCTGGTGGTGGTTGATTATGCTGACGTGATGTCATCGCGGCATTCACATCAACTATCGAGGACGAAGAGCGATTCTTATCCTTTTTTGGTGTGCTACGCTCCGACTTCTTCGGACTGTCGCGACTTGAAGTTTTATGGCCTCCAACTTTACCGCTGCCATTGTTCGTCGTACTCTGTGGGGCCTTTTCTATGTAGTCAGGACTAAAGATCGATGATTGCTTTGACATTTGTTGCTGTTGCGGCGGCTGTTGAGCTGTAGAAATGAAGCCCTGCGAAGTGTATTGAGAATATTTTGGTGGTGAGCACAGCTCCATTTGGTCACTTTGTTGAACATGTGAAGGCTGCTGCTGTTTGCTGTAGCTATCATCCACTTGTTGCCTCGAAAACTGCTGAGGGTGCTGCATCGAAGATGACTGAGTTAGTTGCTGTGGATTGTAGGAAGACTCGATTATTGGTTGTTGTTGCTTTTGGTGCTGTTGGTGGATTATTTGTTGCTGATGTTGCATCTGGACGGATGATTGTTGATCATATTTGCTATTGCTTATGCTAGTAGTTCTACTCGGGTATGTTGGATTAATTGAAGACGGAGGTGCTTGTGTATTGTTTGGTAATTGGGTATTGTAAGGCCTTAGCTGCTGCTGTGGTTGTTGAGCGACATTCTGTTGCAGCATACTGCGGGTCATGTCAACTCCCACATTCAGTGCAGACGTTGAGGGATAAGTTTTGCCTGACGGTATCTTATTTTGATCAACAAGTCTGCTGCTAGGATCTTTGTGCAGCATTCTACTGCTGCTGCTCGATTCAGATTTTGACATCAGCTTGTGGTTGGGCGTGGTAACGGGTGGATTAAGTTGTGGAATAGCCGGTACACTCGATCTACTGGACGATTTGTGGTAGTTGGGATCGTGAGTTTGAGACGGTGGTCTTTGTGGTATTTGCGAAACAGCTGACGGTCGACCCTGTACACTTGATGAACGCGATGAAACAGCCGGTGGATGAACAGGTGGCTGCATTTGTTTGCTGCTACTGTGGCTACCCGCTGCTGATGCTGGATATTGTTGGGAGGGATCTCGTGGTTGTCGTCCCACTGGAGGGTAGGGTTGTTTATGGACAACCGATTTGTGATCTAAAAAAAAAAAAAAAAAGAGTTAAAAAACTATCAAATAATAATACAATTAACTGACCTCCTAATTCACTAGGTGGCAAGATTTGCTTGGAATGATGATGCGACGAGGAGGAATGATGCGGTCGATGGTGACTAGAATGTGATTCTGATCGCCTTGGCTGCTGTGGTACTGATGTTGGAGGTGGCAATTGTTGCTGTTGTTGTTGCTGCTGCAGTTGTTCTTGCTGCTGCAATTGTTGATATTGTTGCACTTGTTGATCCATGGTCATGCCACCACCATTGGACGATGTGTCGGTTGGAATAGAAGAGTGATACAGCTTCAGCATATCACCCATTTTCCAGTCCTCGCCTTGAGATTTTTTATCTTTGCTAACAGCACGATTACTAGCCCCTTGTGCCAGTGCTTTAATTGAATTCAGTTTTGACTTCAATCGGGCTGGACTCTTCTCATAAATAGCAATAAACTCATCAGTTAATTGCTTTAGCAAATCCATTGTTACCGATTTGTCAACATAGTGAAACCAATGCTTGCCCTCAGTCGACTGAGGTATCTAAATGGGGAATATAAAAATATTGTTTGTTCTTCTCTGATCTACATGAAAATGACAAACTTTTATATTTACCTCCCATCTGGACCATTTACAAGCTAAGTAAATGCAAAAACAAGCAACAACTGTTGGTCTATATTGCAAGCACATTGATGTTAAATGTAAGCTAAAAAAAAAACGTATTTGTTGATTTTTTTTCGGTTTTTATCAAAAAGGGTGTCTATTATTTTTGGAAAGAACATTACCTATTCGACGCAAGAAAGTAGGATGTTTGAGCTAAATCTTTGCAAGCTGTAAAAATAAGATAAAAAAGGCATCGATTTGTCTAAATATATTATGAACAGGTTTCAATATTATGGCAACATTATGGCAAGATTGGGAAAAAGAATTTTCTTAAAAAAAAAAATTAATTGATCAATGAAATATGCCATGTCATTCGATATTTCAATAAAGGGGACGTGCCTATGTTTTCTGAGCCTTAAACCTGACGGAAGCTTTAAATTTGAAAGTTTACGCCAAAGATAAAAAAAAATATTTGGAGATAAAAAAGAACAATAAATAAAGGTAACTTTCGACTTAAAGGGAACGTTTGAGAAATCCAAGATGTCGTAATAAGAATGTCGAATAGAGAAACGAATTGTTTTCCTTTTAAAGTGAAAATAAAACGCGAGTCGCAAAATGAGAAACGTTCGATTCGTTATTAATAATAGAAGCCTAAAAACGCACAACGCAGTTTAGCTTGCCATCATAAAAAAGCTATTGTTTTGTTTCTCATATTTACTACCTGCACTTATAATCAGCTACTAGCTTAGGTAACACATCGAAATCATTTTCAAAAAAATAATTAGTTTTATTGTTGCTGACAAATGAAATGTAGGATTATCTATTTTGTGAGACCATGGATATAATATAGGCGGTAATGTAAGGATTACCGAATATTAACACACTCAGTTCAAGGTAATAATACGTATTGAAATAGGTAATAGCTAACTGTTATAGTCTAGTGAGATAACTATTTCTCAGAATTGCAACAACATAATTATGTACATATTTTGAATCCACGAAAATATTTACAGGTACAAGAACTAAATTTTTTTATGCCAAAAAGTAGCCAAATTTAATGTTTACGTACCTATGTATAAGATTTTAACAAACTTACGAAAGACGGAATGGTTTTTTGATTCAAAAAATGTATAATGAATACTTCCTACATGGGAATCAATCTAAAATATTGGAACTAAATTAACTTAACCTTTTTTTCGCCCACAACGAACTGAGAGTGCTTGAACTTTTAGGCATTCTATTATTTTTATCTTTTTTGAAATTACTGTAGATCAGGTATTACTTTATAGATCAGGTTTGGCTTTTTCTAATTTTAATATTGATTTGATTTGTTATGAATTATCGTTTATGAAAATATTTACTGTAAAAAATCAATTAAATGCTTTCTCACGTTTATCGACTGATGCTCCAATTGATATAAACAAGAAAACTTTGGGAACATCGAATGAATAAAGGGAAATAGTATTGTTAAGAATTGTATAAGACAAATGGCAGTTTCTTATCACTTAATTTAACAAGGAATAATATTAAACTCTTTTTCACAATTTCACTAAGCAAAGTATTTAATAAAACAATAATTATTCTACTATAAACAAGAAAAAAAAATATAACATACATTTACCTTTTACTAGGTGACATGTTTTAACAACATGCGTGTGGGGATGATCGATAGCCACATCGAATCCCAAAGTCTGCAGAAGAACATTCTCGTTGAAAACCAAATCTTGAGCCTGCTCATTGTAGTTGGCCTCCTGTTGGGGCTGGGTCTGGCATTTCTGAGAAGCTTTGATTACGTGCTCCAGCTTACGAGGTTGTTCTTCGACTTTGGCAGCTAGAAACAAACTTGCTGAGGCAATTCCATTCCGAGAGAAATGGGTAAATGAGTGAAATGCATAGAATCTATGCATATAAACAATTGCTGTGTTAATACATAGCTGTGACCTACAAAAAGAACAACTATAAGGACCTGAATTGAGTAGCAATAGATATTAAACTTACACTTGTAACCGTTGGCCCATCTCTTGAATCAGGTATGCTGTCATCTGGCGAAATGAAAGCTCCTGGTCAGGACTTATGCCATGTCTGCGGCTAGGAGAGTTTGCCAGTTGTTCCGAAGTAAAATACCAAATACTATCCTTTTCCTTGACTTCATTGGTTGGATTATTGGTCGTGGTCAAGGGAATCCCACTGCCACTACCGAGATTACCACTTCCCGATGATACATTACTTAGCGTAGCCATTTAGCCCGTTATTACTGCCACAAGTACTATTGTTGATTATACAATAGCCGCGTATGTAAAAAATCGGAAAAACAAAACGAAAATTTAGTTCATCAGGAAAAATAAATGCGACTATGTTCAATGTTCACTTTTATTTAATACTGTGACAAAAAATTGATTTTAAAACAAATTTAATTATTGACAACTTTTGTCTGAAGAATCGGTGATTGTTGTCTGTTGTTTTTATTAATTATTTTTAAGTTTTAGCTCGTAGGCTAGTGCTAGCAAGCACGAGATAAAAACACTGGACAAACACGGGGCAGAGAAATCTTCTGTTTTGGTTTTAATTACTTTTTTCCACTTCCCCTTCAAACCGATTGCAGCGCCAATCTTTCAACTGACAATTAGTACGTTTACAAACAAAACCCAAATGGGACTTTTTATTTTGCTTTCTCTTTCACTTCGTTTGCTGTGTCCGAAAGAGCGAGACAAATGATGTGGATGGGAAATTGGGAAAATTGGGGTTATTCTTTTATCTTTCGGTTCACAGCAAAAATAAAAAAATCAAAGCAAATTTGTCAAGAAAAAAACTTAATGCGATTTTAAAACTGCATAACATTTTTTTACCTAAATTAAATAGAAAACAAAAAATTGGCATACATGTCTTGAGTAGGTGGAAAAAATATCGAATTTCTTTTTAAATTTTCCCTTCTCTTAAGATCAATCATTTATTCACACGAAATTTCTTTTTTATTCTTGCAATAGATGATAGGCAACTGCTGCAGACGCCATTTATAAAAAAAATTCACGTTAGCTCAGAGTTTGGTTGGTCGCGGGGATTGGCTCTAGAGTTTTTCACTTTTTTAGCTGTTCGGCGGTGGTTTTAATTGTTAAATGTATATCAACTAGTTAATATCGCATTAGAGCGTTCGATTTTCAATTGAATTAAAACAATCGATGTGAGTTTAATGTGAAAATTTTAATAAAAAATAGCACTTCACAGAAAATGATGTTGTATCCGCAAGAATGGCCGACCCACAACATGAAGGGAAATTTATTTACGTCAGAATTTGCTATAATTTTTGTCCCTAGAAAATGGCGTTGAAAAGGGAAAATTTTTGTGTGTTTTTTTGTGAGAATTTGGTTTAATAATCTATTTAAAAGTGATGAATATTGTGCAATTAAAGTTAAAAAACGCAAAAATACTTGTCTAAAGTGTTATATTTTCCATTCAATTACAAGGTTTTCAATAATCATACAAAGTGTAAGGGTGTGTCTACAATGTGTTATGGGAAATTATTATTACAACGCGTTCAGGCGTTGACTACACATGGTCGACTCGAACCCCTTTTACTCATAACCTCGATTTTTTTTAGTTCATTTGAAATTGACTGAAACCGTAATTTATTAACTGTACCAAGTTCGATTATTTCATATTATTGGTGGTTTTTGTATATTTGTTTAAGTTTTCTAACTGAATTAATGTACTAAAAGCTCTTTTTGCTAATCACATGCATTAAAGAGATAAGGAATTAGTCAAATCGACTCCCAGAGATTTGTAAAAAAAGAAACGAGTTTTCCAAGATGATCTTCAATAGTCGGCAAAAGTGGTTTCGTTCCTTTCTTGCCAAAGGTAGCAAATATCTTCATAGGGAGAGGCTAGAATTGTGGCACTGCAGTATCTAAATTTTATGCTATAGGTGTGTTTAATTGAGAATCCTACTAGTAAAATCTAAGTAGAGTAAGAAATTTTCAATAAAACGATTCAGTATAACATCGCCTTTAAGGTCTTTGTTTTTAAAATAGGCGCTACTTGTTTACCACGTGCTACATGTACCAACTTTCACAGATACTCAGAACTATTGTGAATATTTTATCCCCAATAATAATTACTAGGGATAAAAGGAGAAGTAAGAGTTATTTGCTACATAGTAATTGCTATTTTTGTAATGCATGGACATTTTACTCTACCTTATATAAAGTAAAATTATTGTTTTCAATAAAACGCCTTAGACATTTTTGTTTGTAAAGACTATGAAAAATCCATGTAGTTATCGGAAAACTGATATAAGGTGTGATTTATTGAGGAATCCTACTTGGAAATTCTAAGTAGAGTAGGAAATTTTTAATAAAAGGGTTCTGTAAAACATTGCCTATAAGATTTTCCTTCTCATGTTTAAAATTGGCACTACTTGTTTACCACGTCCTTCTTATGTACCTAATTTCACAGAGATAACTCAGAACTATAGTTAATATTTTATCCCCGATAAGAATTACTAGGGATAAAAGCTTTAAAGTAATTGTTATTTTTGTCGTGCATGCAAATTTTACTCTACCTTACATAAAGTAAAGTAATTTTTTCAATAAAACGCTTATAATTGATTTTGTTTTGTTTAATTTGTGCACTACTAGTGCATCGTAGCTGTCATTCGTATTAAAAGTTTTATACTTCAGTAGCCTCATTTTTTTTCCAAATTGGTATTGCAGACAAAAAAAGTCTAACCCCGATGCCAATACAGATTAAAATCTCGGTTATGTTGTAAGATAAAGAAATCAAGCCAAATTGTATTTATATTTCAAAACTACGTGTCACTTTCGTCGTCTCAAAAATTACCTTTGCTAGATAGTACAAGCCCTGATTACTGCGGCGCCACACGTACCTGTCTGTAGTTTTGTTTATTTGCGAACGCATCCCTTTACAAGAAACCCAAGAAAAAAAGCCCTTTTCTAACAAAAATCAAATTTATTTATCTTGCGCTCCCGGTCGGCCATTCTATTTTTCTTTTACAAATTTGGTTTAGTTAAATAAAATATTTTCCAGTTGGAATATCTAACAATGGAAAAAATCACAGTTCTACAAACTCGTGAAATACCCATTAAACATAACATATTTGATCAAGAGAAAGAATTGCGTGAACAACTTCACGTAGAGATTGAGAAAAAATCTAAAGCTTGCTCGAATCCCACATACGAGTGCTCCATTCCTCGACTTGATGGCTATGAGTTTTGCATTCGCCACATCTTGAAAGACCCTCGCGCTCCCTTCCGACCATGTGCCTACACCTATGCCAATGGAAAAAAATGTCCCCAAGCAACACCAAAGCATGATACAAAAAAAGACACTTCCATGACGACTTACTGCTTTGAACATAGTCGTCTCTCCCAATTGACAACGACACGCAAGGCAATTGGTAAATTCAAACAAATCGAAACCAATGAAGTGCTTCTCAATAGTTTGTCCCATCACTTGAGCATTGAAGCATCCTCTCCACCCCCACCAAGTTTTTCTTGTGAAGTGGACGAGGAGATTGATGTGGTTTCTCCCAATATTCGCCAATTTGGTAGGTTGTAAGGTTTCAATAAATGAACATAAACTTATTTCTTTATTTTTAGTAAACTATGATCAAATATCTGACTTGAGCACTGTTAACAATTTGATAAAGAAGAAACGACGAATTCTCGACTATGCATCGGATAGTTCTTCAGAGGAAGAACCGATTACTTTAAACAACACTTCCAAGGGGCATGAGTGGGATATATCAGATAATGAGAGTGTTGATTCGGAGGAGGACGATTTGCTGAAGTGAGTTTACTAATTGCGGTCAAGGATGGTTTGTTTGTTAATTGTTTTGTTCTAATTTTAGACATGCTGGCATTTACACAAATGAAGAAGCTCTTGCAATATCAAAGAAAAAACTTATTAATCTACAGAATCTGTATATGGATCAGATTAATCGATTGCATCACATTTTGAAGGAGAAGCGCCGAAGGTACTTACATGCTATTCGCAAAGAAAGAGAAACCTTGTGTAAGTAATTTCCTATAAAGAACAAATCATTGTTTTTTTCATTTTTTGATTAGAGCAAAATACATGCGTAGTCCAGTAAATGAGCAAATCTTTTGTCCAATGTAAAATGCTATAAGCGAAAATATTGCTTTTTAATTCCTTTTATTTTCAGGCAGCATTCATGAACAGCAGAAAAGATCTCCATGTGAACGAAATTTGTATGAGAAACTTAAAGCACTCAATCACTACCACCGGCGTCATGGCATCGAAGCTGTGCTCCATAGAAAATTCAAAGAAAAGCGTTCCAAAGCAACGGAGGGTAGTTTGCCGAAAGGTCTATCTTTTGTTAAATGCGTATTCACTGAAGGAGGTGTGAAATGCGGTGAAAGGGCTATGCCAAGTTGCAGGTTTTGCAAAAAACACATTCTCGAAGATAAAAAACAAATTCTCTTCCGTGCATGCGGAGTCGAAAAAAGTGGCATAGTGTGTCAGGAACCAGTGCCCAATATATTTGAAGATGCTACATGTGTGCTGCATATAAGCTTACCAACCAAAAAGCAATATATTCAAAAGGTAAGTTAAGATGAATTTTTTAAATTGCTCCTTTTTAAAATCTCGTGTTATCAGTTGAGAAGTGTGAAGCAAGTCAATCAAATGAATTTCGAATACATTGAACATACCTAACTGAATTTATTATTTAAAGTTGCATTTAATTTGTTTGCCCTTTATTCAAATTGTTAAATGAGATTCAGTTAAAAATTAAAGAAATTATCAAAAAGCAAATAAATTATTCACGTTTCAAAGGTAAAGCGTTTAAAGATGTTGTCCTTTTTAAACTATTAATTTCTCTACGTTTTTTTCAGAAATACGAGTCAGAGACCGAAGAGGACGAAGAAGACACATCTGCAGCAGCTGTTGTGGCGGTAGCAACAACGGGAGTAGGTTCGTTGTATATTAAGTCGAGCGAAGGCAACGAAGTAACCAAAGATGAAACTGACATCCCAAAGTTGGATACATCAATGGAAATAGATATAGTTGAGGAACCAAATAAAAATGTTACAATTTCGCACGATGAAAAACCAGCAGAAGTAGAAATAAAAGAAGATTTATCTTCTGAGCAAAGTAAATTCGATGTAACTGCTATAACACCTGCTGAAACAAAAGTTGCCATCGAACCGGCACCAAAAGTTTGATGCTGCGTCTTATTTTAAGATGTCGTTTATATTCTATAAATTGTATTTTGTGTCTATGTGGCGCAAATAAAATATTTAACGCCTTTTTGTTTTATCTTGATTACTTATTTTTTTTTTGTATAAATTAAAATCTTTGGAAAGGACGAAAAAGTACATATACATATAAAGTATGGATCGGAGTATAGGACGGATTCAAATGGGAATCGGAAACCATCGACCAGCGGCTGCATTTGCTTTGAAGAAATTACCTGCTTGTGATTATTTTACAATAATTTATCTATCTCTTACGGCCATTTGTAAATTATTTGTTGTTTTCGTTCGTTTTCATGTAAAATTCTCTTTTTTAATTGCTGCTTGTTTTAAATATCTTTGTTTCATTATTTTCAGTGACTGGACAATTTTAAATGTGTAAAATGAATATTTCATATCTGGATCTAATTTTACATCTGGATTTAACAAGACCGTAAGTCGTTCGGATTCGACAATAAAATTTTAGGTCCAGTCCTTTAAAGCGATCTTAACACGGTCAGTCAAAACATCAATCTGTAATATAGTGTTTGTAAAAATAAGTCTGTATGCTTGAATTTGTTTGACGAAAAATCGAAACCCTTTTGATTTTGCCTGATGACTGATTATATTTATAGACGACTGACGTCCTCTGATTGAACGTGTAAAGGTCGCTTAAAACTTGTAAACCCAGTTCCATTATTTCAAACATGTTCAAACAACAAATATCCGTGCATTTTGAAAGCTGAAAACTGAGAGGTCGTCGGCAGCTGCGAATCGTTAATAGGGAGTTTTACCATCTTGTCAAAGCTCACACTATGATGAAGACAGATTGAAATATGTATAGGGCTTTTTAGGTAACAACGATATATCTCTTTCTCGTTCTCACAGAATTGTCAAAAACAGCAGTATGGTGAACAGCTGATTTTTTTTTTATCATTGTTGAAAAATTGATTGAAAACAAAAGCGGGAATTTTAAAGATTTGTGCGCGAAAATTGTTGGTTTTGCTAATTAAAATAAATTTTTAAGCCACGGAAATCACAAATTTCACACAAAAAAGAATACCGCATTTAAAAATTATTTCCAAATTGTTTTCTCCAAGATCTTGAGTTTGACAGTTTGAAAAAAGCGCGATACATATTTCAATCTGTCTTCACCATAGTGTGAGTTTTGACAAGATGGTAAAACTCCCTATCGCGCTTTTTTCAAACTGTCAAACTCAAGATCTTGAAGAAAACAATTTGGAAATAATTTTTAAATGCGGTATTCTTTTTTGTGTGAAATTTGTGATTTCCGTGGCTTAAAAATTTATTTTAATTAGCAAAACCAACAATTTTCACAATTTTCGCGCACAAATCTTTAAAACTCCCGCTTTTGTTTTCAATCAATTTTTCAACAATGATAAAAAAAAATCAGCTGTTCATCATACTGCTGTTTTTGACAATTCTGTGAGAACGAGAAAGAGATATATCGTTGTTACCTAAAAAGCCCTATACGCAAACAGATAAATTTGACGATAAACTCGTGCGAATTTGTCATTCGCCGATGTGTGGTTTGCGTCCTGATTTTGTGGATTGTGAATTCTCATTCGACATTTGTTTGCTGAATGATGTTGTTGGTCGCGGAGAAAATATTTAAATGAACAATTTTCTAATTTAAACTAATTTATGTGAAAAAACCCTGTCTAAACCGTTTCATTCATTGTTCGGAATGCTGTTTGGGAGTGCTAATTCGCCTTCCGGAATTGAATAGGGAGTGTTACACATACGTATTGTTTACATCGATCATATGGTCAAAGCCATATGGAACAACACGCGCAGTGTTTTTTTATTTCTTTTTTACAATTCAGGAACATAAATAATGGCGCAAAATTATAGTCAAAATAACACGATCCTAAAAAGTATTTAACACTTTGTTAACGTTTTTTCAATTTATAGACCGATAGAGCTAACTCTTTGATAAAAACATACTTTAAAACCAGGAAATCTCCATTTTATCTTTTTAGATCCGACTCTAATTTTTTGACAGATAAACTACCCACCCTCTCAAAAGAGAATGAAACAACACACAAACACTGTTTAAATCCAACAACTAAATCTCTCACTGGAAGTTAATACTGGAAATTCCATAAATTGTTTATAATATGATACAAACTTATTACCTGGTGATAATGTTAAGTTAATGTTTGTTAATGTTAGGATTAACTTAAATAAAAGGAGGCGACTATAATTTTGCGCCAATAAGTGCAAATAGTAACAAATATTTAGAAAAATAATTTTTAATTCGTTTCTGCTTTCTTTGAGGTTACAAAAACTAAATTTAAATAATCTTTGTTCCCTATCAAACACAATTCAAATAGGGAGGGTTTTTCACCGTCCCATTGCAACATAGATTGCATTGCAATCATATTTCCTTCCATTTCGGAGTGAAATGAATGGAAAATGACATTAATATGAAGTAGCAAAAAAACCCCTCTTTTATGCATCACAAAAAACGATTTTCTTTACGTGTGGACAAACTGGTACTATTTGCATTTGTCAAAATTACATTTAACTGGAAAAGTTAAAATAGAAACGTCATTTGCCTTTGAACATTTATAAACAAAAGCACGTGTGTTTTCAGCAGCGTTTCTTTTTTAATTATTATTAAATTAAATATTTCTTAAAAAATAAATCGGAAAAATGACGAAATTTATAGCATATTATAATTTATGTACCATACATGACACTAAAGAATTTCTGGGATTATCTCCAGACAGCGACAGTGGCAACATCATTGCTACTCTCGGCCGCAACATAGCCATCGTGATCAAAGTAAGTTGATTATAAAAATACAACAAATTAAAATTTAACTTCTTGTTAATTGTTTTATTAAAAGATATCAACACAAAAACAAATTCGAAGTTGGTCCATGTTAGAAAAATTTTCCTGCAAGGTAGTGTACGATCACAAAACCCAACAGTATGTAGGAGTCTTCGCAAACCGATTTGTTAGGCTATGGGATGAAAGTGTCAGCGACATCAACAAGTGCAAGAAACTTAAGGTAATTTAGATATTTATTTATATTAAAAAGAATCTTTAACTTCAACAATACTATTGTCTAGTTCCACAAAAACATAGCTGAAGTAGTATACACTAATGATGAAGCATTAATTGTGTTTGCCGATGGAACTTGCGAGTCACTTACATCGGCTTTACAATCAAGAAAAGAACAAGCTGCAGAGAACTTACAGTTGGAAATGCTTTTAAAAAACCCTATTATTGATCCAAAAGTTATTGATCTTACTGATGGTCGTAAATTTTTGACTTATTTCCAAAAAGAAGAATCAAAACCATTACAGCTGATAATAGTGGAATTAGATTTGACTAATCTGAACCCAATAAGTTTTGTTAGACGGGTAGAACTTAATAGAAGTGGACAAGACGTTACTATTTCTGGATATGCAGTTATTGAGAGCGAAAACGCACCAGCTTTACTAACCATTTGTAAGTAATTACCTACTTAGTTTTATTTTAACTTAACTTGATGATAAACCATCATCAAATACTTTTTACGTTTTATCTTGTCTTAAACCCTTTTAAAATGTTCATCCATACCGATGATTTTTCATTGAAATGATACCTTTTGAAACAAACGAGAAACAAAATAAGAAACTTTTTAATTGCCTGTGCGAACCGAGGCCGTAAAACAAATAATATAAAGTCTCAAAAAATATATCATGTGAAGTCTAGGAGCACTGGTATCTGCATGCATTTGAGTAGGTTTTGTAGTGTGTTTAATTTATGAGATATGTATTGTCTTGTTAGCTGCAATTTTTTGTGTAACAAATAATTAAACAAAACGAAGCATCTTGTGATCAAGATATCTTTAACGTTGGGTGGTTCTTTGAATTATACTTCCTAAGCAATAGAGGAGGCTCTTAACAACAGTTTTACGGTTACAAGTTACCGAAAGCAGCACAATCCTCATGTAAAGGCTTCTCTGGAAATTCTTACTTTAAATTTGATTAAGCTTTGTCACTGCTGTCATGCGAAGCATCTACATTGTCCAACATTGTGAACGGTGTGTAGAGTCTACCTTTCTTTTTCTTTCTCTTAACCGAACGGCTCCCACAACCTGGCGAAAAATCGGGTACCATGAGTGTCCCCTTATAAGAGATTTCAAAGATTTGTCAGCAGCTTTAGTTCAATTCATTCGGCTGATTAAAAATCGTTTGTGTTGAACAAACTTTTTCTTGTTAAAAGTGTTTTATTTGCTCGATATATTAGCATTCCGAATCATGTAATATGCGATTATCGTTCACTTCATCAAAGTTCAATGAGAGTGTTTATTATATTTATTATTATATCTATTATTTTAAAATGTTTTCAGGGTCCGATGGAAGGGTATTCCTGTGGAACCTTGGTGACAACGTACTGAAAGGCAGTTCTCCTGGTCAGTTTGTGTCGATGTTTAACGACCTCAAAGTAGACACATCACTTACGATTCTAGGACTATCTAAACATTGTGTAGCTATTTATGGTGCCAACAATACTCAAGAAGGAGGCTCTCTTCTACTATACAACACGCAATTTAAAGTCGTTAAAGCTAAACAATTTTTCAAGATTTACTTTAACTACTCCCGTATGTGGTTAGTTGGTTCTAGCATTCTTTTGGCAATGGGACAAAATCTATCAGTTGTCTCTTATCAAACGAGTAAGGAAACCCTTTCTGACTTAGTGGGGTCCCAGATATCCAATGACTTTTCACAAAGTGTTGCAGCAGAGTTTGTTGATGAAGAAGAAGAACTTGAAGAACATCTGCGTTTAGCTGAAATTCAAAAACAATTGTCAGGACATCTCAAAACTACTCCAAAAAAACACCAAACAAAAATAAATGCTATAGTTGCTGATGAAAAAATATATTCTATTCAAAATGATGCAACGGTAAATAAAGATCTAACAACAACTCCGAAAAAATACCAAAATAAATTATCTGACATAGCTGCAGATGGGAAAAAAGTTCCATTTCAAGATGATGAGAAGTTCAATAAAGAATTGAATAGAATAATTAATCAAGATGTTTATGTAGAACTTGTGCAAGTAGAATCAGCTAGTCAAGACTTTGATGTCAATTTAATGAGCAATTATAGTGACACTGGATTTGTCACAGAAGAAGTACAGATCATAGCCAAACAACTTGAACAGTGTGGTGCGAGTGAACACGAAATAACTGAAAAACTGCTGGCAGTGCTAATCAAAGCTGATTTAATAGAAGATATTGCAGTATGTCTTCGAAGGTACACCAGTATATCGGAACGAATTTTAGTCAAAACTCTTAAATATGTGCTGCAAGACTTTAATGTCACCCCAACTGACCAGCTGAAAGAATCTGAACAAGTCATTACTAATGGTGATCACATGGAAGTAGACATTCCTGCCGATGATAATGAATACCCCAATGTAGATATTATGGCAAAAAATTACGAACTAAAACCAGTAAAAAATCGACAAGATTTGATGAATATTCTTCTATCTTGCTCTTTTGATGTCCGAACAATTTCCGCTCATATTTCCCGGGAAATCGATTATGATGAAGTTTTAAAAATGTTGGAATACCTGTATTTAATTCTTAACAGTAAGACATTATGTCTTGAAGAAAGACCCGATTGCCCGGATAAAATTGACCATGATCTGCAGATTCTTAGATGGTTTGGAATTTTCTTAAACACACACTTCCAAAAAATGACACTTTCTAAAGATCAGCGACTTTGTGAGGTGTTAATAAAATGGAACGATGTATTTCTAAATTATAAGAAGCAAATTACTGAATTGAATAGTCTAGCAGCGCTTTTGTATAATGTTGTCGAAAAGAAACAAATTAGCAAAGAGAAGAAAAACTCAAAGTGGTATTCAATTGAGGAATGTAAATTGTACTAACCGTTTTTGATAGTAAGTAGTTTTAATGTAAAAATATATTGTTATTATTTAATAGTAAAGTAAAGAAAAAGTGAAGAACATGACCAAATATCATGGAAACAAAAAAAAAAAAAAAAAATCCAGCTGTAACGTTTTAGGTGCGCATTCATTTTTTATATATTTCGAAAAATTTGGAACTACAATAACAAAAATTACAACAGCAAGAATAACAACAATAACAACAGCTTAAATTGGTAATAACATCAGCAAAAAAATTGTAACCATAGCAACAAAAGCAACACCACATGCAAAAAATTCAAAGACCATACAGCCATCAAATAATACACCAGTCACTCAGCAATGACAAGCATTGAATAATTACATTTGCATTTTTAATTATTTATAGCATTATTGTTATTATTCAATGTCATAAGTAAGTATATTTATCATTTTTGTTATTTAAATGTTATGTGCATTGACTAAACACTAAAAAGACGCCTATAAATATGTTTCTGTGTAATTTAAACACCTATTAGTATGCTTTTAAATAAACAGCCGGAAATAAAAACGAACCCAGTTTTTCATTGCATATTTTTGTTGTTAATGTAGTTTTTGATACTGGCTGCTGATTCTGATCGCCTGGTATTTTACAAAAAAACACCAGACGATCATGAGTCGTAGTAGGGCATCCATTAAATTCTAACACCTACAAATATGCTTTTAAAAAATCCAAACGGAAATGCTTTTAAATAACAAACAGGAAATAGATTCAGTCATTTCCGCTCAGTTATCATTGCATACTTTTTGCTGTTAATTTTGCTTGGGGTGCTGGCTGCTAATCCTGATCGCCTGGTATTTCACAAAAAACACCAGGCGCCCATGAATCGTAGTAGGGTATTCATAAAATTCAAACGCCTATAAGTATGCTTTTAAAAATTCCAAACGGAAATGCTTTTAAATAACAAACAGGAAATAGATTCACTGTCATTTCCGCTCAGTTTTCATTGCATACTTTTTGCTGTTAATTAAGCTTGGGGTGCTGGCTGCTAATCCTGATTGCCTGGTATTTCACAAAAAACACCAGGCGCCCATGAATCGTAGTAGGGTATTCATAAAATTCAAACGCCTATAAGTATGCTTTTTAAAAAATCAAAACGGAAATGCTTTTAAATAACAAACAGGAAATAGTTTCACTGTCATTTCTCCAGTCAGTTTCCATTGCAAACTTTTTGCTGTTTATTAAGCTTTTGGTGCTGCCTGCTAATCCTGATCGCCTGGTATTTCACAAAAACAGAAATAAAAGCGGAAATGTTTTTAAATAAAAAAAAAAAACGGAAATACATTCGCTGTCATTTCTGGCTGCACTTTTCATTGCATATTTGTTTTTTGTAAATGATGTTTTTGGTGCCGTTTGCTGATCCTGATCGACTGGTAATTCACAAAAAAAAAAACACCATGAATTATTGTACGTCACAAACTAAAATAGATTTCAGTGTGTTAAGATTAAATCGATAGCGTTTGTGAGGTGTGTGCATCTGTTAATGTTCAAACAAATTTACTGACGTAACAGATGCTATGTACAATGAACATGTACGAGTAAATAAGGATATATATGTATGTGGTTAGATTCTATAATTATTGAATACCTATTTTGGGCTATAGGTCAGTTGTTAATAATATTTGTTCAGTTATTTGATTCTATACTTAATATGTTAGTTTCGAGATGAAAAATACAATGTTAATATGAGGAGTCAGTTTGGTTTTTACTTGCGATTGTATTGTGTTGTATAACATAAGGCAAGTTATTCTCTTTTAAATAAAATGATCGACTATATTGCACGAATTAGCGGTTGTAGCTGGGGGGGATTAAAATGTGGGATTAAATTGTGTTATTAAAATGTGTGATTAAAATGTGGGATTAAATGTGTTTCAACTGAGGTGTTAAATACTTGTTTTTGGTAACATCTTTGTTTCAAAAAATAGGTTTCGCTTTAAGAAAAATACATAAATTTCTTTGAAGATATTTATTAGAAGTGTCGTTAATTTGAAATTAAATCGATTTTATCTCAAATAATTTTGTAGACCTTGGTGAAGAGCTATATATAGCTTTTGTTAATATATCATTTGGACTTAGTTTTATTTTTCATTATTCTGGTGCTTTGCATAGCCGTCATCACCTGTAGAAGAAATATTAATTGGTTTAAATTATTTAAAAATAAATGAAAAAAAAACAAAACATTAAGAAAATTATTGTTTTTAGTTAGTGATGTATGATTTATTTAAAAACATATGAATAAAAAAACAAAATATGTACATAAGTTAAAATATATGTATATCGGGCCATTTCATATTGGAATAAGCCACCAAACAATACAAAAATTGGTTAAGCTCACAGGGACTCATGAACGCCAGAATTGTAGTTGGTAAATTTAATAACGTTTCCCGTCATGAATTCTGGTTAAACACCAGGCGTTCATGAATCCCAGAAATATATTAGGTAAATTTATAATATTAATCGATGAATTCAACAATGAAAAATAATGGTATTCATTGATGAATTCAATAAAAAAAATTAATTGATAAATTTATTATGATGTCCCACTATCTATCCATACATAGAGAAATCATCTTTTTTTAAAGTATGTTTCAAAAATTTCTCTTAGGATGTCGTTATTATTGACACTTGATTTTTTAACTCTTGTAAGCAATAATTCTTAAGTTAACAAAGACAAGAGAAATGTATGCAGAAGAAAGTATTTCGTTCGGTTTCAATACAGTGCAATAATTTCTTGATATGCTCATTTAGCAACATCTACCACGGTATCTTTGAAACCATCTTGATTCCTCTATGTATAGATACTCAATGGTAGGACATAAGTCCATAATCAAAGTATGGATTTATGTCCCACTTAAATGGGACATAAATCTGCAATTCAATTGTGGATTGATGTTCCACCAATAACATAAATGGATATAAATACATATTTTTTCTTTTGTATAAACTTATGGATTTATGTCCCATTTAAATGGGACATAAGACCATTATGTACTTATGTAGGTATGTTTGTCACACCCATAACATAAATGGGCATAAATCCATAGTTTAGTGTCCTACTTAAATAATTCCATTTATTGGTGGGACATAAGTATCATAAATTTCTTTGAAGATATTTATTAGAAGTGTCGTTAATTTGAAATTAAATCGATTTTATCTCAAATAATTTTGTAGACCTTGGTGAAGAGCTATATATAGCTTTTGTTAATATATCATTTGGACTTAGTTTTATTTTTCATTATTCTGGTGCTTTGCATAGCCGTCATCACCTGTAGAAGAAATATTAATTGGTTTAAATTATTTAAAAATAAATGAAAAAAAACAAAACATTAAGAAAATTATTGTTTTTAGTTAGTGATGTATGATTTATTTAAAAACATATGAATAAAAAAACAAAATATGTACATAAGTTAAAATATATGTATATCGGGCCATTTCATATTGGAATAAGCCACCAAACAATACAAAAATTGGTTAAGCTCACAGGGACTCATGAACGCCAGAATTGTAGTTGGTAAATTTAATAACGTTTCCCGTCATGAATTCTGGTTAAACACCAGGCGTTCATGAATCCCAGAAATATATTAGGTAAATTTATAATATTAATCGATGAATTCAACAATGAAAAATAATGGTATTCATTGAATTGAATTGAATTCAATAAAAAAAATTAATTGATAAATTTATTATGATGTCCCACTATCTATCCATACATAGAGAAATCATCTTTTTTTAAAGTATGTTTCAAAAATTTCTCTTAGGATGTCGTTATTATTGACACTTGATTTTTTAACTCTTGTAAGCAATAATTCTTAAGTTAACAAAGACAAGAGAAATGTATGCAGAAGAAAGTATTTCGTTCGGTTTCAATACAGTGCAATAATTCTTAAGTTAACAAAGACAAGAGAAATGTATGCAGAAGAAAGTATTTCGTTCGGTTTCAATACAGTGCAATAATTTCTTGATATGCTCATTTAGCAACATCTACCACGGTATCTTTGAAACCATCTTGATTCCTCTATGTATAGATACTCAATGGTAGGACATAAGTCCATAATCAAAGTATGGATTTATGTCCCACTTAAATGGGACATAAATCTGCAATTCAATTGTGGATTGATGTTCCACCAATAACATAAATGGATATAAATACATATTTTTTCTTTTGTATAAACTTATGGATTTATGTCCCATTTAAATGGGACATAAGACCATTATGTACTTATGTAGGTATGTTTGTCACACCCATAACATAAATGGGCATAAATCCATAGTTTTGTGTCCTACTTAAATAAGTCCATTTATTGGTGGGACATAAGTATCTAAAGTTGGATTATAACTTTGATCTTGAATTAAAACTTTGAAACACCTGATTTGGAGTTCTTAAACTCAGAAAAAAAACAGCGACCTAGATTTTAATAGCTCCGTATTAAAATTAAAAATTCTTCCATAATGAAATAACACTTTTAAATCAAAGTACAAATGATTAGTTTTAAGTACCGCAATCGTTTGCGATATCAGTTAAGTATATCTAATTATATTGAGTTGAAATACAAACTTATGTGTTTTAAATACGAGCATACATCTCAATGAGATTTAACACGTTCACTGTCCTCATACAAAATTGAAGTTTTACACCTTTTTACAGCTTTACGTCCAATGTATCATTTTCAATATACACTTCATTCAATTTATACCTGGTTCTCAGGGTCCCAAGCATCATTTTTTATACTTCTATACCTTTCTCGCGAGCAAGAAAAAATCAGCTTGCCATTAAGCTTTGCTTGCATCAACCTTTTTCCTGGGTTTTGTTCAGTTAAGTAAGAGATATTCCTAAGCCCAACCTTTTCTAATTAAATATCTATAATACAAAAAAAAAAGATTGCAAGTGTATTAAATTCTATACTCATAACAAATTAATTTTAAATTCATTTTTAGCAATCCAACTTTATTTATTTATTTTGAAGAATATTAAAATTGATAGGTGACTTTCTACTAACATAAAATACATTTTCGCTTGCAACTTAAGTCAATCATACCAAATATAGATTTAAACTTCTACTGTAACTACGTAGGCAGAAAAAATCCTTCTATAAAGTAGCTCAGGAATGTGCTGCTGTGCATCCAGCATCCCAATGGAATGTAGTTTTTGTACACGCGCGAAACTGTACCCTTTTATTGAGCACACCAACAGCGCGCGTCCCGCCAAACCAAACCAAACCGAGTCAATTTAAACCGCAGCATTCCCAAAGAAAAAGAAGGACCTGCCTGGCAACAACAAGTTTTCTACATTTATAAATCTAAAAATAAAACCGACAGTTTAGCAGATATAAATAAAAATTTCCCAAAAGCAAATAAAATGAGATACAAAAAAGGTAAAGATACACAGGCGCGCGAAATATAACAACGATCATGGATGCAATAAAAGTTACATTCAGAGATGCTGGTTGCATAAAAGCCGTCTTCTTGGGACGCTGCTGGAAGTAAATTGTTCTTCCACCAACCAACCAATCACTCTTCCCGCACCCATATAGGACATAATCCTCGCTCCCTGCCCCATTCTGCCCGTCGTCGTCAGAACTTTTTTATATTGAACAACAACCGGACCGGAGAAGTCCGCGCAATCCGATTCGCATAATGGCTCTCGTCTCCAGGCCAGGCTTAGGTAAAGGAACGTTTCTCCTAAGCCAAGTCCAAGAGATTGTTACTGCGGCTGGTTTCCTCTTTCCACCAACGCGACGGATATGTATGTACGCCTATACAAATATACCCTTTCAACAAGGGACCACGAGTCCACGACTTTAGGCCACAGCATCCAAGAGATACCAATTTTTTTTTTTAACATCCTTAACGACGATTTGTTGGACTCCCGTCCCAACTCCAAGGTGTAGGTTAGTTCAAATGCACATATACCGGATTGTGTGGGGGCACTTACATGGGACATGGGATGGGATGCTGTGCTGGCTGATGTCCTATACACGCAAATGCATAGATATCGCGATTATATCTCCGTAGGGATCGAGTCGAGGAGTTGACTTCGTGCCTTAAGTTAGGTTGCCCAATGAACCAAACGAAAAAAAGAGGAATCAACCAAGACAACAAAAATAATAAAAAAAAAAAAAAACAATAAACAATCTAAAATCTCTACAAGCACAAGATTCTTGTTTCGGTTACATTTTGGTTTTGGCCTTCCAATCCAGAGGTAGTTTTCATGTACACGATCGACAAAGACAACGACATCGACAGAGCACGAGCATGAATATGATGAGGACTAGGTAAAAGGAGGCCCCTCGGCAGTCGACGTGTCTTCAATATAAATGGCTTGAACTTAAGAACTTTTAACGATCTTTAGAGCAACGAAATTAAACTGGTTTCCATAGTTTTGATGATAAAACTGAGAGGAGAAAGATACATTACATAGCCTGGCCATAAAGAAAAGTGAGGCAGATAAATGATCTGAGCCAGAGTGGCTTTTATATAAGGCCACATACATAATTCATCGATCTGATGCTTGCGAGGTGAAATTACTCAGAATGGGGTGATTGAGTTCAATGATACGAAACTTTGCTGACGAAGTTCGTGAAATATGCTCGCCCCCTAAAGAGGAAGGCGTTTTAAAATCATATACAAATTTTATGAGTATTTTGGTAGGTATCTTTATTATTAAACGTGGAGTGGTGCTTTTCTAAACATTATTTTAATGATATTCAGAAGGATAAAGTATGTACCTATATAGCACACTCCTATAAAGTAAAACTAAATTTTTCGGTGAACTCCAATTGACAGAAGAAAGTTAACAAAATGCCAACGAACAAATTTGTATGTATATTTTCATCATTTTTAGTGCAGCCAGCGGAGTTCCGCAAAACGAAAGAAACTAAATTTTTCGTTTATGATTTTGCTGTCATTTTTGTAGTGTATTATTGTTTTCCCATCAGCAAAAAATTAAATAAAATGACTGGCACCGACAGATCCATAGAACTGATTCCCATCGGTAGCTTTTCCCTTTAAAATTTTGTTTTATAATCGCAATCAATATAATGTACGTATATGTATACATCATTACAAAATTAAATTAAGGAAAAGGTTTGCCTTAAACCAATATTTAGAATTAAAAAAAATAACATTAACTATACAAGCTGTGGTGTGTGTGTTTTATCCTTTGTCAAGATGTTATTTTAGCTGTTCGGAATCGGAAAAATATTTAAGTTCCTAACATTTTGCTAACGCTTACTGAATAAACCTTATTGAATATTTAAGTTCAAAAGGATAAAATATGCAAATCTGAAACTAAACTAAAAGGTATCAGAATAGGCTCCGAGCGCTTCGATTTTTGTATTAACATATTTGAGCACTTCCATTCTGTCAAATGATTAGAAGTCATATCACAAGGTGCCTGATAACTTGAAAACGACAGAAAGTAAGACCCGGTCAGCTACGTGCTCCGTCTACTCCACTCTGGACTAAAAAAGATATACTCAATTAAAGTGCCGCTCTGGTATGGAAGAGAACTAAAAAGCAAACATGAATTAATTTTTGACAGCTCACTGCACTGCTCTGTGCTTAAAAAGAAAAAATAATTAGTATTTTCTATTAACAAAATCGAGAACAAAATAATGTTAAGATTAATTTTAATCAACAACAATTGTTCTGGTGTTCCATATTTTCGAATTTTCGAAATTATTGGAAGCTCGATTTCCATCAAGTACAGTCGTAATATAGTGTAAAGTCTAAGAACCAGCGACATAAATACTTACGTCATTTCATAACGAAAGTTATATATTAGTCTCAGTCTGAGTCTGCCACAGTGCCAGCATCCAGTATTGGGACAACGAACCCTCAAAGGTGATACAATTAATAATATGGACATAGTATGAGAACATTTTTCGCTACAAAATGGTAACGGGATATTGTATAGGGACAAAACACAAGCAATCCAAGCATATTTCATTATAGGGGGGAGTTTATTTCTACCGCATTGGGAGGGGCAGTTTTCTAAAAATAAAATAAATAAAGAAAATTGACCCCCGGTTAATGAAGGGAAATAGACCCCCTTTCCCACCGTAAATAAATGTGGTTCAGATTTCAAGATCCCATTATCATTTTTCAGGAAAAAAACAAATTCCAATACAATTTTTAACTTTGATGGTGTGTAGTCGCCACACACACACCATCACCGGAGAGTTGGCAGACTTCCGTATCAGTTAGCACATGTGCTGGGAGATGATTATATATAAGACTTATAATTTTCATTATCAAATGACCTCGCAGACTCTCTTTCTATTAGCAATCCTAGGACTTCCTAGCTTTGGCAAGTCATCGCGGCTATATTATTGAAGCTATGCATCTGTCAAATCGACTGTCATTTATAGAGTCTGTCCTGCCAAATAGAATGGTCAATCAGCTTCAGGAAATTGGACATTTCGGATGCGAGAAACCTTTGAACGATGTTATATTTCATACATAACAGGCATTTAAAACGAATAAAATCTATGATATCTCAGACACTTTGTTTTATTTAAATTAAAAAATATGAAGCGCTTAATGAAAGACTGTTTAGTTAACATTCCCATCTAACGAAAGGTTACAAAATATACTTGAAATAAAACATTTTTTATTTTCCGATGATGTTAAGATCTGGAAAGAGATAAAAACTTTTTTAAACGACATCAGATACCAGATCAGCTTGAGAGTTCGTCGATAAAACAAATAGGTATGTATCTTAAAATAAACGGTTAGAATAATTAAAAAAAAAACGAAAATGAACATTGTACACACCTAATTCTAGACTTCTTTTTATTCAATACCGTCTATATTTTTTTTATCAATCCATAATTTTGATTCTACAAACCCACTTTGCTCTAAGAAAAGTTGCTGCTTCTCATATATCTTTTTAATGTTACTAAAATAGACATTAAATGTAAATTTCTCTCGTTAAGAACTTAGTCAGTCAAACCGCAAATTATTTTATTTGTATTTCATTTTTGTCAATCTTCGTCGAGTATATCAACCTATCTGATGCAATTCTTATATTTTCGCACTATCGTACACGTTACAGTTTCAGAAACCACAAAAGGAATAGCGAACAAGCGAACAATGATGAACACACTGGTTGTATTCCTATATAATGATCCTCCTTCGGCTTCCTCATTGCCATTCAAGTCGTACGATCACAATCAGATCTGAATTTCCAAAAGAGTAGGTATAGGTATATTACCTACATAAAATTGTTGTTCACTCATAATTCATGAATTTTGGTTAATTTAAATTCACTGTTTCAGCCCGATCTTTCATACACACATTCAAACAACAACGATCATGCGAAACTGGCCGAAATACCAATCAGGAAAAAATTAAAATTCTGTCGAGGGCGTGCTGACGATGTCAATTTTAGTACAGGTGCGTTTGTTATGCTGGCTCAGTTGTTTGGGTAACAAATACAAAAAGTTAAGAAGCCATTTAAAGCTGTAAAACAAATTAGATCCTTATCCCAATATAAAGAACCGTCACAAAGCTATGTGACATAAATCAGTTTATAGGCTCAACTGACACGTATATTTAAAGCTGCCCAAATATGCAAAGTATTGAACAATGATTAACCTCTGCAGCAAGATGTATAGATGAAGAGGGAAACAGAATGTTTTAAGGCCTGACTTTTACCATAACTATCCACTCCAGATTTTTGGTACATGCGTTGTCGTGTCGTCTGATTATAGAATACCTACGTATACACCTCTACCTGTATTATTTTCTTATACATATACCTATCTACCTTTCGTCGTTGCTTATATAGAGAATGTCCGATTATTCGATATCTTGGGCTCCGAAGTGTATAAATAAACAGAAAATAAGAATTTAAATGAACCCAGCGGCGATGGCGGCGGCGGTGGTGATCATTTTGTTTTAACCATACTCTGCTGTTACCGGTTAATATCAAGAAAAATAACCCCTGAGATACAGGTATGCACACAGATTTGGACAACACACCACATAAGCCTAAAGCCACCGCCACTGATTTGTAACCACGGTTGCCAGGTGAGACTGATTTGTATGAAGTACGATCTTTAGCAAGAACTTATTTTAGTTCAATGATACCAATGAAACAATCAAATACGCCAAATGATCCAAAAAGTAAAAGTCACAGTGACAGGACATTTTCGAAAAATATAAGAAATCAACTATAGTGCAAAATGTAATGTACCTACACATATCTGGTCAGTGTACTCATTTGAGGACACCCCTCTAATTACATGGCCTATATATTTGACAGAAGGAATATGAAAGAAAATATGGAAAACCGTTTGCGAATATATTACCGAAAATCAATCTGAATACTATTGTATGAATATAAATTTATCCATTTATACCTATTTCTTTTATTTCTTTACTTTTTTTTATGTTGATAAAATATCAAAAATATATAAAGTTTCAAAAATTAATCTGGGCGACTGAACGTTCAGAGTATGGTTCAGTTCAGAGCTCCGATCTGAATGAAAAAAACACGCCTAATATGCATTGACTATGATCGAGAGCATGCTTTGTTGTTGTGGTCATCCCATTTTGCTTTCCATTTATATTCTTTGCCAAATTTAATTTGGTTTGATAATTTATGTAGGTTCATATTTGTAAATTTTTCATTCCATCACTCACTTGGCAATCATGCTAAAACACCGCCGTGATTGGGAGAAAATTATTAGTGTTCGTATCTCTTGAAAGCAATTTAAAGAAAACCAGTTCTTGACATTTTCAGCCTTTTAGGAATACCAAATTTTCTATTCTGCCTGTTTTTCCTCTGCTGAATTATAGCCGGAGCTGCCAAGCAACATCATCGACCTTTTAAATCCACAGACTATATATACATACTTTATACCTCCCTAGGGGGTATATACACACCTACCTACCTACCTTCATGCATATAATACTTGCTATATCTGATAAAGTTAAAAAAAAAAAAATGGCCAATCAATTCGAGAATCGGAAAGACAATGTTATTAACCTTCATTGAGATGCTTTGCTGGTGCTCCAGCTTCGTCGTTGTCTTTGCAGTGGTGGATATATTAAATGCGTGTATTAAATATTGTTTTACTTTATTTCTACTTACGATCAATTGAATGCGAACGAGTATATAAATGTACATATGAACATACGTTACGTACATGTTTAGTTATAGTTATTTTTAAAAAATTTACACATTTTCTACAATTTATGTAAATATACCCACTAATAGTTAATGATTCAATTAGTATTAGATCATCGTTTATAACGATAGCGGATAGCGTTACTTGAGATATTAGAGTCGGTGCAGTTGCTCGAAATATTTAATACAACACTTTTAACTTTTGTTGAGAAGAATTATAATTAGTTCATATAGGTACATTTGACATTTGTTTCTCAAAGTCATAATTTATATTGAGTATCTACTTATATGTATGTACAAAATTTACCTGATGAGTAATTTATAAGGTTTATTTATCATTTATTTGTTTTTTTGAAATTAATTGTCAAAAGATAGGTATAGATTTAGATTTAGATTTAGATCTAGATTATTTATTTAGATTTGTCACTTCCTCGCAAGTCATAGTGTCCCTAAAAATGAACATTAGGTGTTCTCGAAGATGTCTTGAGCACTCAGCGAAAACATCAGGTAAAAAATTAAAATCGTCCCAGAAGAAATGCTGGGTTCCCAGCAGAAATGCAGGGTTCCCAGTAGAAATGCTGGGTTCCCAGTAGAAATGCTGGGTACCCAATAGAATTGCTGGGTTCCCAGTAGAAATGATGGGTTCCCAGCAGAAATGCTCTGTTCCCAGTAGAAATGCTGGGTTCCCAGTAGAAATTCTGGGTTCCCCAGCCATTAAATTTAAATGAAAACGATGACATATTCATATGTGAGTAAGTCAATAACATGTGGAGTGAATTGGTTTTGTAAAATAAAAGTAAATGTAAATCCTGACTTACTGTTTTTCGGTGAAATAGATTCGATGAAAATGATATTCCATAGATACTTGCTTCCATGTCTCTTCTGTTAAATTCACATCGATTTTGTTGTATTCAGTCTTCACTCATTACACAATATTATGTTTGATGTCAAATGATTGACCGTGTATGGTAAGGTTTGCTTAAACCATCTCTGAAACACATATCTTGGGACCTCTTAAGTAAAAAAGAAACACAACTTTTCTTTTGACAACTCACTCTCTTCTCATTACTAAAAAACAAAAACGTTTAAATAATATTAGTCGATAGTCGAATTCAAACAACTCAAAAACAATTATGGATAAACATTATGTACAAATCTTCACAATTTAAGAGGACGAAAGTTAAGTTAAAATGCATAAATTGGATAGTTTGTTCAGTTTGTGATTCAAAACTTTGAAAAAATATAAACATATAAAAATAGCTTTAAGTCTCAAGAGAATAAAATGGCTAATTTTTTTTTTTTGACATTTAGGTACGGTCCGATGTGTTTGGGTGTCCTGCAATTCCCACTACATACCTATTACATTGGTATAAACATCGATTGATCCGCTTCAGTGAAAACATAAGTAAGAGAATTTAATTTTTTAGAAAGTCGATGAAGCGCAATTTTTGAATAGAGTAGGTATTCCGTAGCAATAAAAATGTATCCTTGGAAGAAGACGAAACTTAATCGTTTATTTTCTGGACTGACAAAAAGGCACAACTTTAAAACTTATTTTTATCGATTTCTGTATCACCCATTATCTCAAGTTTGATTGAAATCTTCGTTTTCCACTAGTCCATTAATTTCCACATATAATTCTTACAAAAATCTATAGTATTTAAAAAAATATATATAAAAGTTGTAGATAACTGATTAATATAACAACTACAAACAAAATTTATTAAAACCCAGTTCCTATTATTTTTAAAGTCATTTTACAAATTGACATTTATAAATGAATCTGCTTGTATGGTATTGTGTTTCATTTTAAGATACTACAAAGGACAAAGAAATCTACCATAGTTGAATTTAAACCTTAACAAAAAAAAAACCAGAACGACCTGTTCCTTTGTTATTTGATACAAAGGGTGCAAACACTATCAAAATTTTCAAATCCTCTGGGAATTATTTTCCTTAAGCGAAGGGTGAACTTCACATGATTTAATGTTATAATGTGATTGTTAGGTATACATTTTACATATAGATACATACCATGTTCTGTTACTGCTTGAGAAACTTAAACAAAATTGATACAGGACTTTTACTTCTCGGTTGTTTATTATTAATGGAATCTCGAATATTTTCAATACTAAGCGAAACGATGTCGATGTGTGGTGCCCCGTAGTGTAATGGTTAGTGTGTTGGACAACCACGCCGGAGGATTAGGTTCGAGCCCTGGAGTACATCTAACGGTTTTTTTCAGGGGCACTGCCTCTTACGAGAAAAAAGTGCATCTTACCTTAGTCGTTTAGTTCGATGAAGAATTGTAGGTCTAACTAACAACGCACACAAAAGGATTGGTTAAAAAAAGTGGACTGGAATATGTTTAAGCTCACGTAAAATTATATCTTCTTACATCTTTTCACTTATCTTACGAATCTGGATACCAAATACCAAGATTAAAAGTTTTCACAATAAAACCAAGTAAAAAATGATAAAAAATCATCATAAGTGGAAGCTATGAAGAATTTATCAGTTCCACAAGACAATCTTATACTTATTTATGTATAAGTTTCTTTGGAGTCCCGTATTATCGACAATTGAAGAAAGATTTTGCTACAATTACCAAAAACTTCATAAAATAGATTGTAGATTGAGTAGATTGAGTTACAAATCTACTAGACTGGGACCAACATATTCACTGCCCTTAGCACTACATGTCCTCTCTAAGAAATCTTGTTTGGTACAAACATTCATCTGCCTATAATAAGTTAGATTTAGATGTCCTACCTTGAATATCTGGAGAGACTCGATGACAGAAGAAATACAAAAATCAAGGTAGCTAGCGATCGAATGAAAAGTCGTTATAAAAGCGATTCCTTAGTTTTCTCTTTCTCTTATTTATAGCAAAATATACGATGCATTAAGTGGTTCGAACTCAAAGTAAATACCTACCTAAAAAGGCATCGCACATAAGTAAGTACACCTATAATTACCATTATGCTCAAAGATTTAGAATAACAATTATAAAAAATAAAACAATCGCTAGAATCAAGATTAGATATTGAAATTAGATATGAAAACAAAATAGGCATGACATCAGCAACACGAATAAAAATATCCGTTTGAAACTGAATATAATTGATCCAAATGATTCACCGAGTAACCATAATTCACAGTCAGATACCGATACTTGAATAATATTTGATGTATTCACACCTGCTACCTACATAAAGTAAGGCTGTGATGTGGAATATTTGTCTTTATTTAAATTTTTGAAAGGAGTAAGTTTCTTTACCCAATATGGTCACCGGTCAAGATCACCAGTATGATCACTTTGGTATGCGCATTATGTGTGTGTTCCTTTTTTCATCTGATCCATCCATTCTATAACACTTTTCAAAAAAAAAAGACCAAACAAAAAAAATTACCTAAAACCTCAATAAGAAAAGATTGTTATGTTTTAAGCATCATTAACTGCTCCTTTTAATTTTGTTTCTTTATTTTTTTTTAATCTTCAGTACTCACAGTATCCGCATTTCAAATTTTCAAAAAAAAAGATTCTCTCAAAATCTACATTGAAAAATGTCTCAACATCAACATAGGTAGGTACAAAAAGTTTTAATCATTCACCATCTTCATTGCATATACAAATACAAGATCCATTTGAGAGGTTTTTGCTTTACATACTTACTACCTACCTAAATATATGTATATACATATATCCATCAGATACTCTCACATTTTATTTATTTAGATGGGAGTAGGTATCTTTGAAAAAAGAATTAAAATTAAAAGAAAAAATCTGTACATTCAAACTTATTTTTTTTCTTTTTGTCTTTTATACGTTGCTTGTTGCCGCTTACAGTGTTGCTGGCCATTTCTCGTGTTATTCTTTCTTTTTTTTTATACTATTTTACCTTTAGTCTTTTCATTTGAAAAATTGTTTAATGCTAAAAACTGGTTTCTCTCCTTCTCTCATATTCTCTTAACTCCCGCATTTATTGAAGAAAAGAAAGAAAAAAAAATCAATAAAGGTAAGATAGAAAATAAATAAAAAAAAAGATACACCGACACCGACTGAATCGACCAAGCTTCGCCTTTTTCCATTGTATATAACTACCTGTAGAGGTATAACAGGTAACAAAATACTCAAACAAACAACAACAACAACTGAGAAATGAAATACAAAAAATAAGAAAAAAAAAAATCTTTCTCGTCGCACAGGTATGGAATAACTTCGAGAATTGATCTGGAGCCCGATCGAAGTCTTAAAACCGAAACTAAAATTAGTCTAGAAGTGTTTGGCGTTGAAGGAAATACCAAATTAAGTGAATCCGAGCATATTGCCAAGTTTATTTATTTTCTGAGCCCAGATTTTTTCACTTGACTTTACAAACCACCACGAGCACGGTTTTTCATAAATATTTTTTTGTATCTAAACGTTTAAATGTTTTTTTTTTCTTTTTTAAAATAGAAAAATTGCAACGTCACAATTTTTCATAATAATTGTTTATCTCGAATTATAAAATTTTTAGTTAAAAATAAAAATAAACCCATGACGTTATCAAATTTGTGTGAAATATAATTCGAACATCCGGCTTCTTATACCTACATATATTCAAAATTAAAAATATCTTAAAAGAAATATCATTTCTGACCTACAAGTGACAAAAATTGTACCTCAATTTAATTGTGTGGGACACTTAAGTGACCTCGCCGCAACAGGTAAGCAACATAATGTTAATTTAATTTAAATAAATAATTACATTTTATTAGCACTTTTTGAATAAATATCACACCACCACGTGGTATTTAAATAACTTATAAACTTTCTTGGGAAAATACGTTGAATGTATCTACAATGGCCGCAAGCACATCGTTAGTTTGCTCTACCATTGTTGACGTGTTTAACGGTGTAGTGGGGTTGTTGGACTTCCTTATTGGCCGTTGTGATCGCAGTGATCATAATGTAACTACGCGATCAGTCATACTAGTTTCGTTATTAAAAAATTCTTTTGCATTTTTATTTAATTTGCTAGGCATGGATGTTATTAGTATGCGAAATAGTTATATGCGTCACTGAGTAGATTTTAAGTTAAGTTCTATCTTAATTTGTATCTATGCATGCATATTTTGAATGAGCTGCTTTTAAGCTAGTTTACGAATGATCACATTAAAATTAATTTGAAAGTATATATCTACCTATGTATGTAGATATTTAGTTAGTAAATACATTAGTTGCTTTTATAAGTGAACTTGTGTAAGTTTTTGAAGTTTTTTCGTGCCAGTGTACGATGGTTTTTAAATGAAAGGTAATCAGAAAGAAAATCATTCAATCAATTCAATCTTTGAGCATTAAGTCATCAAGCGAAAACTATTACAGTAAAAGTCCTTAATTTTATGTTTAATTGAACTAAAGAAAATAATTAAAGAATTTTAAAAACCTCACGCCGAAGCTCTGGATCCTAAAACAACGTAGTTTTTTTTGGAAAAGTGCCTCCAGCGAGGAAATGACAAATCCTCAACTTGTCCTTTAAACTGCATCTTATCTTAGTCCTTTGTATTCGCCGGTAAATTTAAAATACCCTGCAATCATGTAGAACTAGCAACGCACCTCGCAACGAACAAAAAACTTGCAAACACTTCAAATATAACGTTAGTCCTAGTTTTTTTTATCAGTACGAGTTAAAAGGCAGAAAACTTCAGTTTAAATTTAAACAATCACTGTGAAACTGTAAAAAAAACCCTCTAGTCCAGGACCTCTCTCTAGTACCAAAAAGTACTAAAAACGATATTTGAAGAAAATCCGTCAAACCTGGTATATATTATATCCGTGAAGGGACAATCGCAGATACGCCTACTTCAAAGGTATCTCTATCATTGTAAGCTTTGATTAAAAACTCGAGTTTGTTTGTATCTATACCAAACCAACAATTATTGTTCTATTGAGAAATTTGAAAATGTAAAGTGCTAGCAATAAGTGTGAATTTTTAAAGTTTTTCCATCTCAGCTATTTCTTTAGGTACAAACAGACCACTAGGTTAAAGATCTTAAATGCCATTTGTGTATCAAGATCTTAACTTCGTCAGAAATTAGGAAAAATAAGTTAAAATAAATCCTACATAAAATGCATCCCATTTTAGACTCCCCCAGTCCTGTAAGAACTAGCAAAGCACACAAAAGAATCGCAGTAGGATCGTACGATATTGTAAGTCGATCACTAGGGATTTGTTCTATAGTCATGAAGCTTTCGTGCAAAACAATTTATTTGAACTATAATATGTATATTCCCAGTGGTAGAATTGCTTAATACGGGTAACCCTGGCAATGAAGCCTCACGGTACATGACGTGTGGTTTCGATCGCTCCACTCGGACAAAAACAATTTTTTTTTTTTAATAAACATAAGATTATAATAGACCAGGACTATAATAGATAGGACTCCAAAAATAGTGTTCGTACACACAAGTTGTTGTTAGTTTCTTCACACTTCAATTTGTATTTGTATTTAAATATGTTAACGAAGGCATATAAAGGACGTAGCTCCCCGATACATAAGAAATTGACTTGCCTCAAATAGATAAAGCTTATAGATCCACAAATCGATCATTAATGTCTTTTCGACCGAATTTGATATTTGTTTGGCATTATCTACCATCTGATGAAACTCTTTTATGTATAGTAACTTTCGCTCACACAATTTACCCAAGAAAATTAATTATGTACCTACACTTTAAACGCATACTCCACGATCGGTGTATTTCTATATCAAGTTTCGATTTAAAAAAAAAAAATAGAATTAGATAACATATGTGTCTAAAAAACTAACAGTTTCTTTATTCCGCTTATCCATTTATGCATATGTAGTTATATATTTCCGCCAACCTTGAAAATCTTTTTTCGAAAACAACTTGCTAATAAAATATCTGACTTTAAGCAATCAAAACTATTATTTATTGTGAATAGAGAATCGTATTCCATTGATTTATTCAATTTATTTTATGTTTTACAGACCATTAATTTACCTTTATTGAATAAATGGACCAAATAAGGGGCGATCATCCCACGCAAGTTCTTGAACAATAAAGATGCAACCAAGCATTTTATTTCTGAGAAATTCTTACTTCTTTTATGAAAATAGCTTTCTCAACAAATCTTATTATTTTCTTTTGTTTTTCGATTTGCTAAATGAAAGAACAATCAACAACTAAATTACCCACGCAGTTGAATGAACGCACTCAACCCACCCAAGGTGTGGTGCCACAAAAGAAACTATACAAATTTAAGTTATTTTCAAATCGAAATGACCCTCGATAGACCTTTTGAGAGTTTAGAATGTTATAATATAAAACATCTCCAAGAGTATAATTTTTGATAATGATAATAAAAAAAAAAAAACAATGCAAACTATCGGAGCCCTTTACCATGAGAACTTTTTTTAATTTTGTTTTGTTTTATATAATGAAACTGAAAACTTTAATTCATGGTTGACCAAAAGTAAAACTAAGTTATTCCATCGTTCCAGTCACTTGACCAACCGAAACCTATAAGAATGCCAACAACTTCACCAGGAAGCAAAGTGTATTTTTTTGTTTTTACCTACTCAAAATAAGTAAATTTTTGTCTTCAGTTGGTTTTGTCTGCTGTAGGTAATTTGTGTTTCTTACGTGGTTGCGCGAAGTTGATCTAATTATAATGAATTCTTTTATATGTATATATTTTAGGAAAGTGTTTTTCATTTAAAATATAAAGTGTCAAAACTAATGAAATTATTGTTATAAAATTTATTTGTTTTTTTTTTATTATTAAAATCGAGCTATGGTTCTCTTTGGTTATCTAGCTGTATGAGTGAAATATAACGTCATAAAGCTAGCTTACCGAAGTTAATATTAGCGCGAGTTCAACAATTAAAACTTCTTACCCAAATAAGTGTTCGTTAAATAATAATTAATAAAATGAATTAGTTATTCTGATTAAAGTGAAGTGATGTTTTTAAATACACAAACAAGAGTCTACAAGAGTTTGTGAAAGTGATTATGTGCGAAAAGTTATTATGTTAATAAAGTTGTTTTCAATAATAGGATGGATCAATTTTGTGATAGTAAAACTCACTCTGAAGGGAAAGATCCTCGCTTTAGTTGTGAGTTCAGGACTTACAAACGGTTAATAATATTTGACAATTTATAAGCACAACTATCTAGTATTTATACTAATTTATATAATGACTCAACCTTTCGTTTATTAGATAACTGTGCCCCTGTGTACCTGATGTATTATTATTTAAGAGTTTGATGTTCAGCTCTTTTGTTTAAAAATTATATTTACCAAAAAACTTAAATATCGGTTTGTGATATTATAAAAACATTTTAGTTAAAGATTTTTTTTATCTATATTTTAGGCTACCAACATTTAAAAAAAATTTAAAGTTCGTAGTTCAGTTATTTTGTTTCGAAATAAGTATTTTAAACAAAAACCTCAATTTATCAATCAATTTCGAGTGGTTAGAGTAGCTGTCAGAAACATAATATGGACTGTTGGAATATTTGTGCATTTCTGTATGGTAAGTCTGTTTTCTTTTTTAATTTTATAGAATAAATTCGTTTAATTTCGTAAGAATAAAACATTAGACAATTAAGATTCATAAAATTAAAAAATAATAATAAACATAATAGTCTTGTTCTTTTTCAAATAAAATATTAAAGTTATATTTTATTAACGACTAGAGTTCTGGAAGCATCAATGCAATGCTAGTCCGAGATCATCTCCCAGACTTTTTCTCCAATCCGGTTGCCGCACTGACTCGCTTAAATATAAACGATTTCACGCATTCTGATAAATTTCTTATATTTATTCTTAGCTACGATTAAGAACCAGTTGCAGGAATATCTAATTTCGAATCAAATTTAATCAAAATCTATGAAACCGTTTATGACAAATTATATTTTATCATAATCATTTCGAAAAAAATGTATTAATCTGTAACGCTTCGTATGCAGCTGAAGTGAAACTAAATTTTCCGTCGTCTCCAAAAACACTGACGAAATGTTGACGAAACGGTAACGGACAAATTTTGTGTAGAGTTTCACCCTTTGTAAAAAAATTGTTTCTCAAAACTACAAAAAAAAAAAAAAACATTAAAAAGAACAGAAATCCATTTTATAATAATAATAACCACAAGAAAACATGAAAAAAAAATAGAAAAAAATAGAGAAATTAATGTCCCTGTCAATTAATTGTGTGCGAAAAGCGAGTGGAGACCGAGGTGGAGACCACGTGGAGACTAAAATCGGTAATCAACCATGGAGTTTACGTGATCCATTTAAAAAATAGAACATAGTAATATATATTTCAATTCACAATAAGAGTACACTTTTTAGTCTGTGAAAAGTTGACAATAATTATAAGTTGCGATAATATTAAAATAAGATTTATAAAGTAAAATAAGATAATGAGTTTATGAGTGTGCAAAGAATGAGAAAAACACAATTTAAAAAAGAAAAAAAAAAAAAGAAAACATGAGAAAAAAAGTCGAGATAACAATTACATAACCATATCAATCTTTGTACTTTAAAATTTATCTCAAATCAAAATTTAATCTAAATGTTATATTAGTTGAGTTTGCTTGATAACATGAAGAGGGAGGGGGGAGGGGGTAATTGGTTAAATTAATTGCTTTGGTTAGTGAAGAACAGCCTTAACTCGTTCTTAAATCGATGCGTGTCACTTAGCTTAGTTGCGTACTACAAAACGAAAAAAACGGAAAATTTCGTTTCGTTTTTCACTGTGTCATTTTTGTATGGGATTTTTCGTTTCACTTCAGCTGCATACTAAGCTTAAATGGCAGGAACCATGATTTTACAATCTAACATATAAAATACTGGGCATGTCAAACCAAAAACATTAAGTAGCAAGTTTGAAGAAAATTGGACCAAATGCTTATAAGCTGTACGTGTTGAGATATTCAGACTGAAAGAAAGGCAGACAGAAAAGTAGGTTCTGTCCTTTCATCCTAATCTCATGTTAGATTTTTATTTTCTTTAGAAAATGGTTTGGTTAAATACCTATAAAGCCGTTCAAGAGAAAGTCTAAGAAAAATAGTGTATTCCTACTGGAGGTATACTGTTAGTAAACTCCATTAAGAACAAATTTGCAAGGTTTTTTAATAAAACAAACTTTTCCAACACGGTTATTTTTTAGCGAAACTCTATCGAAAGCTCTGCTTATTAACACTTATTTGATAAATTAGTTTTTTACAGGAACCAAACCTTCACCTCCACGTAAATAGCATTTTTCATTTCAGATTTTAAGATGAACATATTACCCTTTTCGAACCAGTGGATTGGAATATCGTATCGTGTTGAGATTTTGAACCAGGTAGGTATGTATTATATGGAGGCCGCCGGATGGAATTCAGATTGAATGCTAGTGAATTTGTATCGGATCGAGAAATCCAATTTTAATCCGTTCTTACACGGAATCAAATCAAATTTAGCATTACTAAACTGTAAAGTTTTCAATACAATCTTTTCAATAATACCCAACTTCATAAAAATGCAAATTCTAATTGCCTTCAAACACCAGCATTACTTATCATTACCCATTTCAACTTTTACAAATTTGTCCCACACTTTTATAATTTATTCGAAATGCAGAAAAATGCATTTTAATAACATCTCATTGCAATTAAACAGCACTCTTTCAACCTATCTTCTTAGATGGAAAACATTCGTTAGATTATAATAAATACCGGCATTAAAATTTCAAGTTTGCTGCTAAAATCCTACGTTTCAATTTAAATTCAAAATACTATCGGGAGCAAGATACAGCGCGACAAAACTGAGGTGGTATTATCATGTACAAAGGAGAAACGCTGAGAACCCCGAATGAAAGAAGAAGGTGAGGAAATCTCATTACATGTATTGACTCAAAAAACTGATCGTTAAAAAAGAAAGGTTTAATCTAACATGACCAAAAGAACAACTACAAGAAGAGGATTAACTATAAAAAGATAAAAAAAATGGATATGATGATCAAATAAATTAAAATTATTTGTATAAATATTATAATATTATAATACATATTTCTATTGTACTTACCGTGAGAATTGTATACTTTGCGCAACTTGCAAAAATGTTCAACACTTTTCTTTTTTAGTCCGGAAATCTGAAACTGTAAAACAAACATTTTATTAAATAATCAAGTCATTAAATGGGTAGATAGAAAAATTAAATGAAATTGTCGCTATTTAAATTGTAAACGTAGAGAATGGTCTGTTTTATTAGAGACCTTAATTTTAATGAAAAGTTATTAAATTAGAAAAAAAGAAATTCAAACAATAACAACTATTGCTAGTTAGATGATTTATTTAGTTAAGAATGTTTAAGAAATTCGTCTGGTCGGATTGTTAATCTAACACTTTAATGTGAATTCTGGCATTATTATAATAACTGATAAGCAATTTCATCTACTACTACATGTACTTTCTATCGCATCTCTTTAACTTTAACCTCAACAAATATTGAAACTGTATCTAAGTAACAAACTAACAATAAGTTTGACCGACACGTATCATATAAAAGTAGGTATAGTATTTTCATTGAAACCTCACCTTTTAGTTACAATCTAAATTCGATAACTGCCTATAATTTAAATAAAAAATGCAAGTTTGTAAGTTATTTTAATAAATTATACATAACATACCTAAAAATATCTCAATCAAGTCTATTTTAAGTTACGATTTCTCAACGTACAAGATTTTTTGCAAAGTCCAACGATTTTAGTTAAAAGTTTGTAATCTACCAGAAGAGACCTAAACTTTATGTAAGCAAAAAAAAATAAAAACTATAAAAAGAAGCAAAAAAACAAGTTATCTTTGAGCGCGAAAAAAGCCGAAACGAATTTTTAACTTCAGGTTATTGTGCTGTCAGTTATGTACGTCTCAAAGTGTAGCCTTTCCAATGTGTAGAGATATATATGTATACATATACATGTATGCATAAATATTTATAATTCGATAATCATGGACACAAGCTGAAGTAGCCAGCCCACTTAATTTTGTTTTTTCTGTCTCAATCCATTCTCAAGATTTTACAAACAAAAAATAGACAATACATTTGATATTCTTGCTTTCGCCCGTTACAGTTAAAAGTTTAAGTATCAAATATGACTAATACCCATTAGATCTACATACATATCTTCTACCTATATCGTATAAATAATTGTCTAACAAAAGAATGGGACTAATGACGAAGTGATAAATTATCCATTTAATGAACTTAGCGTGGCAAAAAGAAACCAATACCTTTTATTCACGCTTATTTCATTATAACCATGAATATACCACAAAACCAGAATGTCGGGTAAACTCATAATCGATTTTGGAGTGCATTAGAAGTCAAGTGAAGAGAGTTCCTCACAGAAATCGTGTACACACAATAAGTATAACTTTGAAATTAAACCTTTTACCAGGTATGGAGTAAAATCACGAAGGCATTTATGATAATCAACATTCTTTTAAGTAAAATGGATATTTTGTTAAAAATGAATTGGAGTCAGGTACCTATTTTTATAATGAATTTGAAAGTGGACAAAGTGTATATGTATATACACGTATGTATGCACTTAAATTGAAATAAAACAAAAGAACAACAAAAAAAATGAAAAGAGGACAAGATATAAAAATGTTGAGTACATTTTTGTAGAAAATAAAGACCCAGGTAAAATATCGACAACCTGTAATCATAAAAAATGAATTTGTCATACAGAAGAGGCGTTAGATGAAGGTAGATCTATGAGTGTATACATTTCAGGAAAGAAAAAAATTACTATTTTATTATTAAAATATATTTCAAAGAGTACCTACAATTTTATGCTTTTTAGTGTTACGTCCTTCGCACATCATTGGACCAACATGTTGTATGTACCTGCACAAGTTCGGGTTCTACAGAGAAAGTAAAAATAAAAATTTCACCTCAAGGCTTCTACCTATCGTATTTATAAAAGTGTTTTGCTTCCTCTTTACTGTTCTAACGACAATGTATAAAATCTTTTTTGGCACACTTAAAAATCTGCAGGACTGCAATTATTCTTTATCGACATATTTAATAGGTTTCTACGACACAGACCTTAGCAACTTCAAATTTAAAAAGAAAATTAAAAACCGTCAGATTCTACCGTATAAGTCCTTACATAAATCTATAAACACAGTGTATATATTTGAAAAATTAACTTCTTATTTACCTAGTATTGTTCTCTTAGCGTTTTGGTAAGTGTCCATAGTCCAGGTTTTCTTTTCCGACAACGTAATGATATCGAATGGATTCACAACTTTTCCACTTCACCATCTGGCTGTAGTTCCGCGGGTTGAATCTCAAAAAACTAGGAAATGTCCATAGTCTAAGGTAATTTTTAAAATTTTATGGTTTTTGTCAATTTTTGTCAATTTAATATAAAATTTAAGACAAAAACATTTTAAAAACCGCAAGTACTTCTTTTTCTTCAACACTTTTAAGATCTCAAATAGAACCGCAACTCTTTCTTCTCTTCGACACCTCACGCTAAGGATATATCTACAGAGTTCCATAAGACCTCTACAGCTTCAAAACCGGGAGTTTCAAATCGCTCCATGCATGAGGTAAACTAAACAGCGCTTTTCCTTTGCCGGTACAAGCTGGGTCGATTTAAAATTAAAAGGTAAAATTGTGTTTTCGTGTTGTGTTAATTATACATTTTTATTTCTTACAGATACTACTTATGTATATCAAACAATGCTATGGATACATAAGCCACTAACCTTAAATCCTGTCAACCTCTGATGATGTCGAATATCAACCAGAATCTTTGCATGAGAAAAAAATTTGATAAATGCTGAAAATGTTGATAAATGCTGTTGGGATTGTTGTGGTTCTCTTAGAAACGGAGTTGAACCAGAATTCACGAACTTTGTAGTAATTTTGTCAATGGTGAATAGCTGATAGTTGAGGGGTATTGCATCCTGATAAGTCTTATATTTATATTCCTTCCGAAAATATTGTTCGTCAGGTTCCGTTCGCATTTAACAGTAAAAGAAAAGCCATACCATGTTCAAAATGGAAACAATTGAAATCATGAGTCAAATTATCGCATACTTTTAAATGCTTTTTCTTTCATAAATAAACGACATATGATAAAATAAATTTATTAAAATCAGCAAACAAAATATATTTATGTATAATTCAAAAAAAGGGAAGCATTTCTTTAGTTTTCAAAATGAAACCAATAATTGTCTAAGAAATAATAATAATGATCGTTTTAAAATCACTTTTTAGCTTGCAAAATTTATATCATTGATCCAGCACCAAGGAACGCTGTCACCATTACAACTAAATTATTCTTTCTTATTAGCCCTTTCATTGTATTCCTTGTGCCACTCCAAGTTCATTTTTTGTACGGATTCACCTCGCTTAGCTGCTGCTTTGCCACTATATACACTCACAATGCATCCAATAATTGTTAATACGATCATTATGTTGGCTCCACGAATTCGAATTCTATTGCGACAACGTTCCATCTCATGACAACTAAGAACATAGAATTGTATAAATTTGAACATTATTTTCAGCTTGATGTATTTATTTAGAATTCACAAAAAAAAAAAAAAATTACAACACACGAACTTGCTTTCATATCGCACCAAGTGTTGACATTTTTAGGTGAAAACATCTGAGAAAGCCTTCAAGGCAAAAGTACTATCTTAAAGAATATACAAAATGGACCAATCAGCTGGCATTGCCATGTACCAGGGAGAGGAGCTGACAATTGACGTACGACGTTTTGTTAAAATCCCGAAAAGGAGTGGCAGGCCTAAAAAACCAATCAAAAAACAAATGCAACGACAATGACATTCAGTTGACCTCAGACATGAAACAATCAATAACCGGAAGCTTGTCAGCTTTTTCGAGGTATACCCGGCAAACACCACAAGCAGATCTGTAGGTGAAGTGGAAAACTTGTGATTCAATTCGAGATCGCAACATCGTATGGAGAAGAACTACGCTGTTTGCGGGGGATTGGATCAGTTGAGAAGCTTTAGGTTTGTATTCATGCATGTACATGCATGTAATAGCAAAGGTAAAGATGGCAATAAGGGAAAAATCGGAATCAATTTTAATTGTTTAACTTCTTTAAAAAATGTATAAAAAAATGTAACAGAACTTGACATACTCTCAAAAGTTGTTGACAAAAAATTCAAAACGTGTGACGATAGAAGAGTAAAATAGTTTCAATTAGCTTTATATTTCTCTCTAGGTATATTATCAGCAGCTGTTTATTTGGGGATTCATAGTAGTTTAAGTTAATAGTAGAATCATACCACGATTCAGTGTCATTTCTGCAGATAGTTCTTGTAGGCTTTGGAATTACTTGCATAATGTAAAGATAGAGGGTAACATGTCCATATATATTATGTTTACTGTACTTACAATAGTACATATCAATACAAAGTTCATTATTTATGAAAATCACATTTTTAAATGAAAACAGATGCTAAACGCTTTGTCTGCCCTTCAGACTATTTATACTACTGATTCTGACATGCATTGTTTTATATGTTTTGTTATCAAATCCACAAAAAAAAAATAGAAAATTAGCAAATGTATAAAGTATTTCACAACAATTTGCAGTTCTGTATGTATTCATAAAAAAACAAGAAATTTACCTCACATGATTGGGTACTTCCTCTACAGATTTGTACTTGCCGGTCCAAACGAGGAACCTCTTTTCCAATTTATCGGGAGCATGACTTTTTATTGCTTCCTTTCGAACCGGGCTTAATGAAAAGTTCCTCCGCATTAGAAAGTTCTTATTGGTTGCAAGATATGAAATACTGCTTCGAATCATCTATAAAAAAAAGCAAACATCAAAATAGATGCCTATTAAATCAATTATATTTAAATCACTTTGTTTCTGTTTCTTAATCGAAACGATAAATAAAATTTAGGAAATAATTTTAAATTAAATTATTATTATACAACTTCTTCGATGAGAAGAGATAGTACAAATTGAATTCCGTTGCGATGCTACTTTTTGACATAAAACGTCAAATTGAGCACGTACTTGTGGAGACTTTTTAAACTGGTGTAGGGCACGTAGGGTGCGTTCAACGATGCGACTTGCGCTCGCAGTTGGGTTTCTAGTGTCGTTTTCCATTGATTGTCGAAGTACTCCATTTTCACTCCGACCAGAAAAACGTTTTTCATATCGTTAATTGCACTAAAATTAAATAAGTTTGTGTAAAATGCGAGTCTTTTTTTGTGTCCGATAGTGGACATAAAAACAAACCTCTCATTTTCAGCTGAAAGTTACTCATGCATGGGGTTATGTGAGATAAAAATTAATTAAAAGCCGATAAGCAGCTGCCGTTCAATTTGTAGGCAAAATGGCTAGACTTTCGTAGGATGCTGTGAACTTTATTTTCAAATACAAACCAAACAGGCTCCTTAATTTATTTTTAAAAAATGTAACTAAATAGTGGCTTCCACCTACTAGCAACTACTAAAAGTCAATTTCTCTTTTAATTGAGCTATACGCCCTGTTATAAAGTACCAGCTCGAAAATATGTCCTGCAGCGTTCGTTAAATGCTTTGTATGATCGATCCTTAACGATATCTTCTACATTAAGTTCTGATTGAAGGACACGCAACTGTTGATTCAATTAAAATTTAAACTAATGATTATATATATATATATATATATATGTCGATAGATACCTTCCTTTGTTCAGATTTGAATTTCTTATCAATTTCGAAATCATCACGATTGGATTCCCTTGTTTCTTTAAGCTTTTTTACAGAATCGGCTGCTATCATAATACACCGCTTAATTGCCTCTTCCCGCCGCTCATGACCCACTTGTAGTCTACCATACAAATCCCGACAGGTGCTTTCAGAGCTTACTTGACCTTTAAAGGATTCTGTTGGCAGTGATGTGTTCAAAGCATATATAATCTTATCATCGAGATCCCTCATTTTCTTTAATGCGTCCTGTGAAGATAATTTTTTTTGCCGACAAGAGGTTAGTGGAACACTTATTTAGATTGTTTTTTTTTTAAATAAATACCTGAAATTCTAAGAAGTCATTGCAAGAATATGAAATTGCCATTGTTGGTCCTTATGCAATAAGTATTTTATTTGTTATTTCACTTATTATAAAAGAAAAATATCTTGGAGCAACTATTTCTTATTTTGACGTTTAGTTCTAACCTAAAAATTATTCTTTATTCCAGTTTCCAGTTGATCCAGTGCGAGTAGAGTTCCACACTCTGGAAGAAAACTTAAGGGGATATTTAAACTTATATATTTTGGTGAAAGCAGTATTCTAACTTTAGATCCGGAACGGATTGGAATATTAGATGATGACAAGGTGGATTTTGACTTCGTTGCATACATTATTTTGAGAAATTTATTCCGTATCAAATCAGTGCATAAAATACAGCTAATAAGAAGTGATTATTAACCTAATTATAAATACCATTTTCCGTTTGCGTTTTTTTTCAAAATGTGAAGAAAACTTGTATTGTTAAAAAAAGAATATCAAATCGCACATCACATTCTTGAAAGAATAGCCAAGTTTGCTCCCCTTTTCTTAAATGCAAGGGTATATTAACGGGTTACACTTAAATATATAGAAATAGAGCGATGGAAATGTTTATAGAAACAATCATCTTTTGTCTAATAAAATAAGTAATGCATTAATCAATATTTTATATATATTAATCAATTGGCAAATTGTACTTAAGATGCATATCCTTGATTGTCAAACCCTCGATATTGGCCAATGCACCCAACACCACTTGTGTTGCATCTTTAATGTTATTAAAATCATGCAATAAATTCATAATTTCTACTTTCTGTTCTTCTTCGTCTTTTATGTTCTTATTTTCAATTTGTTCCTCCAATTTGTTCAACCTTTCCTGAAGCTCATTTATTGAAGAACCATTCTCCATTTCTGACATAACACAAATCTGACACTATACTTCTAGTCTCCACTTATGAAGGAAAAAAAATTGTCGTCTAGTTAAAAGTTTTTGCTCGCGTGTTTTAATTTTCTGTGAAAGTTTATAAAATATTTACAAGGTAATACATCTGATAGATAAAAATTATATACTTACACAACAAATAAGTTAAAAATATACCTGTGAAACAGTAAAAGTGTTAATTTTGCATCACAACTCGGGTTTTATAATTGGGCACTATTAACGAAGGTATGTCACCACAGTCACTTTCGATTCAAGATGGTTGCTCTGAAGTGGAGACTGGACATGTTAAAAATGTAGACAAAAGTGACAGTACTCGTGCCGTGCCTTTCAGATTTCTCAGAATTCAAACACAAATTTTTGTGAAAGTCCTGTCGTGTTGTTAAATTCGCTATTTGTTATTTATTTTTGAAATCTTATTGAATAAAAGATTCTTTCTTAGATGTCGACGACTCACAGACACCGATATAAAATTGCTGGTTTGGACTCTGCCGAAATGCGTCGCCGGAGGGAAGAAGAGGGTATTCAAATCCGAAAACAAAAACGTGAACAACAGTTGATCAAACGAAGAAATGTCGACGTACCAGTTAACATGGAAAGTGACAATATGCAGGTAAATTTATTCAAAAATTGATCTTGCCACCCAACAAAAGAAATTTGGCCTTGCCACATAAATTACAAGGTCGTTATAAAACTTTCTTTCTGCAAGGTCATTTTTGCTCTGAATGATCTAATTAACAAACAAAAGTAAAAATTAATAAATTTTTCTAGGAGGAAGAGATGCAAATGCAACAAAATTCCATCATTAAGAAAGAAATGATCGAACAGCTTTACAGTGATGACGAAAGTCTGCAATTGTTAGCTACTCAGAAATTCAGGAAACTTTTATCTAGAGATCCTAATCCACCAATTGAGGAAGTAATTCAGAATGGTATTGTTCCACGTTTCGTGATGTTTTTAAAAAATAACTCAAATGCTTCATTGCAGGTAAATTTAAAAAAAAAAGATAAATAAGCGACACAGTTTTTTTTTTTTTAAATATTTTCTTTTTAGTTTGAAGCTGCGTGGACATTAACAAATATTGCATCGGGAACATCTCAACAAACTAAAATAGTCATCGAAGCTGGTGCGGTTCCAATATTCATTGAATTACTTTCTAGTCCTCACGATGATGTTCAAGAACAAGCAGTATGGGCACTAGGCAATATTGCAGGTGACTCGCCATTGTGCCGAGATCACTTGCTTAGCTCCGGGATTCTTCCACCTCTGCTGCAGTAAGTATTTAGTTATAATGAAAGATTATCAACTATATTTGTGGATAAACAATTTCTGTGAAGCTCGTGTTTGGATCACTGTCTGTTCTTCTTTTCACTTACTCAAAAAGTAAAAATTCATAAAATGCATTTAACAAAAGGGTTTAAAATTTCCTCCCATATTGACAGAACTAAAAGACTTTTCCGGAAAATCGATCCAGCTACACCCCATCCAATAATATTTGAAGATTAAATTTAAAGAATACAAAATTCTTAAAACCTTTATTTATTTTTAGAGTCTTAAGTAAAGAAGAAAAACTAACAATGACTAGAAACGCCGTTTGGACTTTATCAAATTTGTGTCGTGGAAAGAATCCACCAGCTGATTTTTCTAAAATTGTTAAAGGTTTGCCAACCCTTGCTCGTCTCCTTCATCACAAAGATGCTGATATTCTAAGTGACACTTGTTGGGCCATAAGTTACATGTCTGATGGACCAAACGACAAAATAAAAGCGGTCATCGATGCAGGTGTTTGCCGTCGTTTAGTTGAACTTTTAATGTAAGTCTATAAAACAAAAATATTGAAAAATAATTTAAATTTTATTCAATATAAAAGGCATCCTCAAAACAATGTAGTAACTGCAGCTTTACGAGCTGTTGGCAATATAGTTACCGGGGATGACGTTCAAACTCAGGTTATTTTAAATTGCTTTGCATTGCCATGTATAAGTGCATTGCTAAGTTCTGAGCTCGAAACGATCAAGAAAGAAGCCTGCTGGACAATTTCAAATATTGCAGCAGGAAATCGCCATCAAATTCAGGCTGTCATAGATGCCAATATATTTCCAATTTTAATGAATATTCTACAGACGTCCGATTTTAAGACAAAAAAAGAAGCAGCATGGGCCATAACAAATGCTACCAGTAGTGGAACTGCTGAACAAATAAGATATTTGGTAATGAAACTTTTGTTTGTAAAACGAGACAATTCTTTAATATTTTTTTCATATATAAACATAAAGGTTCATGTAGGCTGCATCCCGCCAATGTGTGATTTCCTAACTGTAGTCGACTCTGATATTGTTCAAGTAGCACTTAACGCTTTAGAAAACATATTGAAGGCGGGACAAAAAATTACAACCAGACCTAATCCCTACGCAATGATGATTGAAGAGTGTGGAGGTTGGTTTTGTTTTGTTAAAAATCATTAAATTCTAAGTTTTGTTAACATTAATGAAAATTCCAGGTATTGATAAAATTGAATATCTTCAATCACATGAAAATCGAGACATCTATCACAAATCTTTCTATATCATCGAGCAATACTTTGGCAATGAAGAAGAGGATGCTCGCGTGGCGCCTTCAACAGAGAATAACCAATATAATTTTAATCCAGATCAATCAGCTCCTCATGGCGGTTTCAATTTCTAACCCAACAATTTAATAAGTTATAAAAGTTTACAATTTGCACACATCTTTAAACAAAAAAATAAGAAACAATATAAAAATAACTTGCAAAATTTACAAACACAAACAAATTCAAAATTAAGAGCTCTTTAAAGAACTATTCATACATTGTCCTACAAAAAAATGTGTCGAAACTAACAAAACACAGTTTCGCTTTTATATTTCTGTTTTTTTTGTTTTGTTGTTTAATTTTTCTGAGGTTCCGTTATTAGCTAACGAGCTTCGAAATTATCGTTTTTGCTTTTTAAAACATGTAATTTTGCTTGTGCAGCAATATTATTATTAATTTAGTTTCTTGATTATTATTTTTTTGTTGTTATGTATAATGTACATATTATTAACACTTTAACTACATTATGTATGTATATTTTATTTTTATTGAATTTGAGATTTATTTATTTTTTTTTTGTTTCTTGAAAAAGGCTATATTAATTAATGAAAAATTATTATGTATACATTTATAACAATAAAAGAAACTTAACAAAACCGAATAAAAAAATACAAAAATAAGGTATGTAATTCCTTAAAAGAAAAGAAAACTTCTTTGAATTTATTTCGGGCTCTCTTTGATTTTATATGGCCAAGCGTCATGTGGCCATATTTACAAATTTGTCCATTTCACACTTTCACAATGCGTCATATGGCCATACTTGTCATTTGTCGCTTTTCCAAAGTGTCATATGGCCTTATCTTTTTTGCCATATTTTTTAAGAGAGTCATAAAAGGGATGTGAAAATTGATCCTACATTCGTCAAATTTTGTTTCAGCTACGCTTTTCGTTTCTTACCTTTACCATTACTACATCTGCTACGACTTTTTCCTGAAGATTTAAATATCAACCAACTTTTCGATGAGCCACTATTTCAAAAACTTTGGATTTCTCAGGTTCTTCTGACAAGAAACAAAATGCCATTGGACCGTAAAAAACAACTGCCAAGAAGCCGCTTGCTTGCACCAAGCTAATAAAAAGAAACTCGCGTCAACAAAGGAAACTGGAGCAGTTTTAAAAAAGAAGAAAGCCCCCCACAAACCAGAAAAATGCTACAGCGAAATTGAAATTCGTAAATAGAACATTGTACCATAAGGATGCGCCCTAGTAGAATCGCAGTCGGTACTGAGGAATATCATTTTTGCGGGCTCTTAAACGATGATGGTGAACAGCCAATGTTAACCCTAATCACTGAAAAACAACGAAGCTGATGGCTTGTCAGCTGAGCTGTTTAAAATAATTCGAAGATAATTTGGTGAGTAGAATACGAATTTACTCATCTTACACATATGAGCAACCGTTTGCTCTCTTGTATACACCAATTATATAGGAATCAGTTTTTTGAATCTCGCAAACAATTATCGCGTCTTAAGCCATTCATGGAAAGCTTGATCGGTCTCTATTACATTGTGCTCAGGTCAAACCGAAAAGAAGTGGTTTGTAAATTTAATATGACCGTTTTAAATATAAACGTTTTGTTAAACGTAGAAATGGGTAAACAGACTTAGAAGATTTGTATTTCATAATCTGTGTTATAGGTCAATATTTTTGTTAACAATAAAAGTATATATCAATTTTGTTTTTTTTTTTTTTTTCAAGAAAGCAATAAATATTATTTTAAACAATTTATTCAATACTTTTTATATCAATTCTGTTACCTATCTTACGTTGCGGTTGTCATCAATGTTTGTCTTCGAATTTCAAATAAAATCAAAGAAAGTGCACAACTTGTATTGAGACTTTCAACTCCACTAGCTAGTGGAATGTGAAGAAAAGCTCCATTGTCACCTGCACAATCTACAAAACTTGAAAAATAAAAACAAAATTAATTTAATTTCATCAAACATAAAATAGGAAACTTACTCATAAGCAGTTTCACTAATTCCGTGAGTTTCTCCTCCAATAATGATAACATAGTGTGGGCTTATTCCTCCAACTTCCAAATAAGGTTTAATCAATTGATTTTTAATATTAACGAATTTATAATTCTTTACTTTTTCTATGCTATTCTCAGCAGCAAATGTTTTGAACTCTTCGGGTAGATGATCAAGAATTGTATTCCATTCGATGTCATCCTTAATTTTTATACGAAACTGAGAACCACATCCACCTCGGAGGGCTTTTGTTTCCCAGGGATCACAGCATCCTTTTAAAACAATGACCTGCTGGCATGGAATTGCAGCGCATGTTCTAATAATGCTTCCTAGATTGTTGGGCTCACGAATGTTATCACAAATAACTGTTATCGGGAGTGTCTCGTCTTCTGCTGAAAAATGAAGATCCTCATCGGAGGGGCGTTCAAAAATTGCTAGCAAACCTGGTGGGGTAACCAATGTTGACCATGTTTTTAAATCATGTTGGGGCACCTTGTAGATAGCTACAGATTTTTTTAGCGCAGCGATTTTGTCGCTAATCAATTCCAATTGGTCTTTTTGACTAAAAATAATTGTTTGTAGCTTTAGGCCACTAGAAAGTGCTTCTAGAATCAATCGCCTTCCTTCCATGATAACCTGTCGCTGCTTTGCACGCCGTTTGCTTGAACGTACTGTAGTTAGAAGATTGTTTAATATTGGATCATTTAACTTGAGTTTGGTAAAACTCAGTCCCAGACTTTTGTCTTCGATAATTGTGGGTTCATAGGTTTTTGGATTGAACTTTTGTGGTTTAATTAAAGCCGGCCTTTGAATATGTATCCTTTTTTCTTTTGATGAATTTCTTACTCTCTTTGGAAGATTCTTCAGAAGCTGTCGTGGAGAAGTTGCTTCTTTAAATGATTTTGAAGAATTCTCAAACAGACTTGTCTCTATGTCCAGAGCAGTTTCTATTTCCTTGCGAGACTCATCCTCGGATGAGGGAAAAGGTTTTTGATTTTGAATATTTACATTGCCAGCCAAGTTTCGTGTTATAGAAAGTAATTGTGTATTTTTGAAGCAGGATTTTCCCAGAAAATTTCTTATTTGATTCATTTTTATGGATTTTATAAGTAAAGTTTGTGGGAAGGAAAACAACTTGTAGTTGTAGTTGCTAGACAGTAGACCACACACCACACTTCAAATTTCTCAAAGGTTTTCTAGGTTCGTTTGTTTGTTATCTTTTTGTACATGTCAAAATGAACATGTGGGAATTTCACGAATCTGTCAAAGCCAAAATGTCAAAATATTTTATGACACCACCACAGGCCATCAACTTGTAATTCTCCGTCTCCTCCCGTAGAAAAAAAATTTTACATGCGCTTTTCTATACATGAATACGTGTGAACAGCAAATGCAAAATTGTAAGAATGTATGGTCTATCCAAATTTGACAGTCCTATTTGAAATGCACGGGCACGCATACAGAGTTAGATCTCTGCAGTTTTGAAAGTTTGTAGGCAAAAGTGGGTGGAGCCTCCTGAGTTGATGTTCTATTTATTTTTTATTATATGGAAACCACCGAGCTGTGCAAACTGCTGATGGAATTAGGCAGCTTTTTATATAATTATGGCAGCTTAACAAGATCTGTTCATGCATTTAAAATCCACTGCATACCACCATACGTTTCAAATAAAAGAGGGATACAAAATAAAGAAGTTTAAACAATAAAAACAACCATACAACAACTATTGCTAGTTTTTATTTTTATTTAGGAGAGGGATCTAGTAGTCAAAATTAGAAGTTAAGATGTTAAGAAAAACAAAATGCAGCACGACCAACTCAACTGGTGAAATCAATCACAAAAGAGCGACAACGGTAGGAAGTCCGTCCACAATCGCTATTGAGAGGCAGGCCTAATAACTCCTGGAGAAAACAAACACAGTCGGCTTCAGACAAAGAACAATACCGGGAGGATTGCAGACGTTTATTGAGATCAACGCTGTGAAATCCACAATCAGATCTGTACGTGAAGTGTTAAAGTGAGAAAATTGTAATCCTATTTGCGACTCAAACTCAAATACTGTCAGTAAAGAATATTAAGTTCGTTCAACTAGAAAGAAAAAATACGTTTACAAATCGGTAAAAATTTAACAAACAAGTACGACAGCACTGGAACCACATTTTCACATTTTCGGGTCTCCACTGTCAATATTTATTGCATGAAATACGCGCAAGCAATAAAAATTTTCTATGGAGACCACACATTTTTGTTTCATAAAATATTTTATGAAATCAATGACTGGTAATATTGCTTGCTATGTCTGTTGCAATCAACTCAGCAATATTTCGACTTCTAGTACAGAATAATATATTTATGAATTTTCTTTCTCTTTTCCTCCTGTGTGATAATATACGATTGCGAAATCTAAGTCAAGAAATGATTTGCCAACACAGAAAATAAATTGAAATTACTAAAATATTGTATGAAATCAAGTTGGCAATTTAATATTAGTGTGCTATTACACCTTGCTACAAAACACGAGCTAATTTTAACAAATTCCTCTTTAAAAAATATTCGGTGAGACTCACGGGCTTACACTGTGTTTTAGAGAGTCATGGCTCAAATTTTACAATCCTCTTTTTCCTATTTCTACCCATAGCGCACAAGAGCATTTTATATGCAAAGCTGGCATGTGCACTCTTTCAGAACCAAAAAGGAATAAAGCGAGATAGAATAATAACACACCCAGTGGAACCAGACATGTGGAACCAGGCATGAACGCTGCTCTAATTTTGAACACGCCATGAGAACAACCAATGGAGTTTCAAAAATCCATGTCCAATCAGGCGACATGTCGTAGAAATCCATTTTTTCGACAAGACATGAGCGCTGTTGAAAATTTGGACATGAATTTTGACGTTTCGTATATGTGAGCTGCTATTTGCAGAATTTTTGTTGTATATGTGCAATTTCTTTAAGTGTTTGTCATTCTCTTTCATTTTGAATGTACTTCTGTATCTTTTGATATAAGAAACGGGGGAAAGGGACGCATGTTTTTTACTCGTTGTTGAAGAATGAAATAAAACGACAAGACACAATTTGCCCACAGACCGAATGAGAATTGGATAGTGGATTAGATTGCTATTGAATTGTTGGGCATCGGCATGGCCAGTGGAGCCAGTGTGTAACGAACAAGAGAAAGGACCGTGTTAAGACTGGGAAATTTGAAACCGGACTGACGAGAGTATGTTGGCGAGAAGGATGAGGTTTGAGCAATCTTGTGAGGCAGCTTCAAATTATAAATATCGGATGCGTGAGTACTGTTCTAGTTCCATATTCAAGTTTTTTCTCCATTTTGTTCATTATCTGCTTGACTGCCGATGTGTTAACATCGCATTATTTTTATAATAAATTAAGCTAAATTCAGAGTGAATGAATTCTTGGAAAAGGAAACAAACAGAAGCATTAATAATAATTAATGGATGTTATTTTCATTTATAAAATGCAAAAAAATCGTTTAGTACAACTGTATCACTTCACAAAAATTCCACCCGCTTAAAGTGAGGCGTCCTCAATTGAGGACCTGTGTAATCACGAGAGTACTCACCACGTCAGACTCAAATTTTCCAGTCTAAACACGGTCACCTTTAACTTGTGGAGCCACGGTGTAACTGTCTGTTGCAATAGGGCTTTTTAGGTAACAACTATATATCTCTTTCTCGTTCTCACAGAATTGTCAAAAACAGCAGTATGGTGAACAGCTGATTTTTTTTTATCATTGTTGAAAAATTGATTGAAAACAAAAGCGGGAATTTTAAAGATTTGTGCGCGAAAATTGTGAAAATTGTTGGTTTTGCTAATTAAAATAAATTTTTAAGCCACGGAAATCACAAATTTCACACAAAAAAGAATACCGCATTTAAAAATTATTTCCAAATTGTTTTCTCCAAGATCTTGAGTTTGACAGTTTGAAAAAAGCGCGATACATATTTCAATCTGTCTTCTCCATAGTGTGAGCTTTGACAAGATGGTAAAACTCCCTATAAACGTCGGCAGTTTTGGACAGTACACGAACGTATCTTATTTTTAATAAAAAAAAATTAAAAACTTGTGATAAATAAAATAAATTGATGATACAGGCATACAGCAGAGAAGAAAGTGTTCATACAAAAAATAGTAAGTAGTTATAATTTTTAGTTGAATGATTTTGTTTTAAGTAACTTTCACAAAATACAAAGTATAAAAAACTTCTTTCAGGAAAAACATTGTCATGGTACGTGTCTTAATTCTCCACCCAGATTTGGGTATCGGAGGAGCCGAAAAGTTAGTCGTTGATGCAGCAGTAGCTCTGCAACAGAAGGGTCATAAAGTCAGTTTTCTAACAAACCATTATGATCCAACGCATTGCTTCGAAGAAACTCGCGACGGAACATTCCTTGTACAAACCGTAGGCGACTGGTTGCCCCGAAATATTTTTGGCCGCTTTTATGCTTTCTGTGCTTATTTCCGAATGCTGTATGCAGCATTTTACGCTTCGTTATGCTTATCACGCAGAGAAAAAATCGATATTATATTTTGTGATCTAATTTCAATTGGAATACCAATTCTACGTCTAGCAAAGAACAGTCCCAAAATTGTATTTTATTGTCACTTTCCAGATCAATTATTGAGTTCCAAAGGAGGATTATTGAAATCCATATATCGAGCACCAATAAACTATGTGGAGGAATATACAACCGGTATGGCAGACTCTATTTTGGTTAATAGTAAATTCACTTTGCGTATTTTTCGCGAGACATTTAAGCGATTAGATGTCATACCAGACGTTCTGTATCCTTCACTTAATACAAACTTATTTGACAAAATGCAGCTCAAGGCTAAAAATGAAAAAGTTTTAGATATTCCATCAGATGCATTTATGTATCTGTCTATTAACCGTTTTGAGCGAAAAAAAAATCTCGAACTAGCTTTGCATTCATTCATCCTACTAGAAAAATCACTTCCTCAAAATGACTGGCAGAGGTGTCGTTTAGTAATAGCCGGTGGATATGATATTCGCTGTGTGGAGAACAAAGTAATTTATGATGAACTTGCCGCTCTTGTCACTAAACATAACCTCAACGATAAAGTAATTTTACTAAAATCTCCAACCGACAACGAGAAAATTGGTTTGCTCCTTGAGACCCGATGTCTACTTTACACACCAGAAAACGAACATTTCGGAATAGTTCCTCTCGAGGGAATGTATATGTCTAAACCAGTTGTGGCGCTAAATAGCGGCGGGCCTACAGAAACTGTTGTTCATAATTCAACAGGAATTCTCTGCGAAAAGAATTCTGAACAATTTTCAAATGCTATGTGCAGTATCTTTAAAGATAAAATGTTATGTGAACGAATGGGCGAAATGGGCCGTAAGAGAGTGCAACAAAAATTTTCATTTGAATCATTTGGTAATAAAATAGATAGTATTATAAGAGAGCTTCTAGATTGTAAAGTAAAAGAAAATTAAATTAACATGTTATGTTTCCTTAAAATCTGAATATGACTTAAGTATTGTTCTGGTTTACATCCTATAATTTCAATGCACGATTAGTAACGTAATGATATAAATTTAAAGATGATTATAATTCCCAATATAATGTTTTATAAAAATTTAGTCATTATAGCTACCTAACTTTTTGATCCATAAAAATTCTATATACATTTCTTATTAAAGATACTTTTAAAATAAATGATTCTATTTCTTTTTATTTGGCTATTCTTCTATTCTTTGTTTGATTAAAACAAGACATCTCTATATGGAACGTTTTCATTTTGGTATACATTTGTATAAATATTTTCAATAATCTTACCTTGTTATGTAGAGATGCCAAAAGTTCCATGAAGTAGAAACTAGAATGAATAAAGCAGTCTTCCGTTTTCTATTTTCGAATGATGGTATATTTTTAATTTAAACAATTTTTCTTTATAATATTGAAAATTAAAAAAAGGCAAATCAATCCATTTATCGAATGAAATTATTCAGCGTTTTACTTGAAATTGCGTTTGTATAGGCAAGTGAAATTAAACAAAAATAAAAATTAATTCTGTCGTTTATACATGTACAAGTATCCCAAATCCTTTGGTGGATTTTGCGATACTGCAACTTTACTGTCATTGAAGATTACCCATTGATTGTCTTTTTTAATGTGGCAAACGTAATGACCAACCTGTGAAGAAGTGCCCATATGGGAAATGAACGCAACTAACGAATATTTACCATTTCCGTCGCGATAATTCTTTGAATTCTTAATGGAAGGTTCTAATATAACTTCTGCACCCTCTGTATCCATAGGCGAGTTGTCTAAAGAATCAGCATGGGAAAATATCCAGTCAGTTGCTCGTTCAATATTGTTATCTGTCGCTTTCAAGGCTAAAGTGGCTTGCTTCTCATCAAAGCCCATGCTCATTAGCATTAAAAGACTTTCTGGATTTGGTTGAAAAGAATCACTCTTACTCAATCCAGGCACAGTAAACGGAGTAGCGAAATCGGAATCGCTAATGTGTTCCATTATCCATTGAGTGGCAACATCCAAACCTGCATTATTAGTTTTAAATATAGCGCGTTTACATGCTTCTTTTGGAAATCCCATATCAAGGAGTTCACTCATTACAGCTTCGTCAAATTTAAATTCTGGCAATTTTTGGATATCATTTGGTAGAGTCTCTTCACTTGGTTGCAGCCCAGCCGAACGCATGTTAGATAAATCTAATTCAGCTGGCATATCTACTGAGACGTCCAATTTAATTGGTACCCAATCTTCTCGTAGTGTAAACTTTTTTAGATGTATCATCATATAATCCGGCATTGAAGCCAATCGTGAGCTCTTCTTAGCTGTGGTCATTCCATTAATAGCTGAACTGAAGAACTGTTCAATTAATTCCGTTTGAAAAAAGTGATCTAGACACGCTTGAAGAGGTATTTTTGGACGTACAACATTCTCATGAGCGTTTTGTTTAGCACTTGAAGCGATTTTATCTTTGTATTCTTGTACTTCATCTTGATTAATTGCTGCCGATATGGGAATAGCCAACGATAAGCAAAATTCATCACGTTTGGTATATTTTACTTTCTTGCTTTCTCCACATTCAAACCGATCTTCAACCGAGAATAATAAAGATTCTGATGGATTTTTTTGATTGTCACGACTGTTGCGTTCTATAAGATTGAGAAAGTATAGCAAAAATTCACAGGCATCTTGTTGTTGCTTTGTGTTGAAGTCTGGATGATTTTTGCCGATTATATTTTTAAACATTGTTGGCGAGATACCAGTTGATTCTGTTTCCAAGGTGTTCTCTGCGATTGAACTATATTTGCCACTCCAAAGTCCTGTACCCAGCTTAGCTGTCTGAATATTGAAATCATTTGCAGGGTCTTGAGGGAACGCATCAAAATAATTTGATGCTCCATCGACAAAGCGTGTAATGAAATCTGGAATAGTAAACATTACTTGCATTACACTGTTCATGTAGCAAGAATTGCCTAGATTCCGCATTCCAGTCAATCCCTTCCCAGACAAAGGTGTAAGTTGACTTTCACTCTCCGTCAATTGACTCCATTCTCCAATACGCTGATTTATATCAATTTCTAGTTCAACCATAGATTTTTCGCTCTTTTGCATGGCAGCCATGTTTATGCCAAAATGTCCAAGATGTTCATTTAGTTTTGGATCGATGACCATATCATCTTCAGGGTAGCTAAATACGTCGGCTTTGCCATCGGCAGTTATAGTGCCCAACTTAACAGCTAAAGGAAAACTAGTTTGTTTGTAATACTCTACAGCGTGATCATTTCCTCCCGACCCATCGAAGAATTTTCGTCCGCAAAGGATGGACCCATCCGTAAGATTCAACCAAAGGTTGTTTGTGAGATCACAATTTTCGCACTTCCAGCCAGTCGGTGGAATCTTTTTCCCATTATCTAGCTGCTTGAGATCGTTTGAGTATTTTGATATCTGGCGCACCTCACCGTCCCATGTTCCAGACATGGCTTGCTTCTCTAGCTTTGCTATTGCTGATTCGGCTGCAAGGATCGCTTCGACAGACTGCTGAACAATAATTGGCAATTCAACATTTGGGTATGGGAGTTTGGTCATCTCTGAAGCTACAACAATCTGGTATGTATCTTTGTATGAATACTTTTGTTCTTTTAGTTCTGCGCCACCTTCAACACCAATAGCCAAACGTGTTATCTTTCTTTCCGGTCCGGAAGCATCCATTTTTTCAGTAATTTTTGTTTTTTCTCTTAAAATATGCAGGAACACCCCATTGCCAGTTTTGTTGAAATACGGTTGAATGAATTCTTCGCCAAAGCTGAGGAATGTGGTTAGATTTATATATAGACCGGTGGGTGTTTCCGGATTATCATATGAATAAACACACTCATCTTTGTAAATATTTTGGCTTTCGCTGGGGACGCGTATTTTCGATAAATGCTTTTGAAGAACGTCCATTCTGCCGGGGAAAGAACACAAACCGCAAGGTTTTTTGTAACAAAAATGTTAACATAATAAATATTTTAACTCAACTTACTTTTGGAAATATATTATTGAAAGAAAGTAAAGGAACGTTTTTTCAGAAACTTAAATGTTGAATATCTTTTAATTTCAATTGGATTTTATTTCCTTATTATAGGTTTTTTTCTTGCGGCTTTTTCTTTTATTTCGGTCGGGTTGTGCTAAAAAAAACAAAAAGTCATCGGTTGATGACCGACTGACAGCAACTTCATATAATAGGTTTGTCTAATGAATGAAAGAATACAAGATTACGACACTGGCATTTTCACTTTGATGTTGTTTCACTTGTGACGTAATTTTCACTTGTGACGCAAGCACCTTGCACTCTTTCTCATTGGTTGGGGTAAAGTAATAACAAAATTCCACCATTTAATTAATTTTCTGTTGGTGCTTACGTCACAAGTGACAAAAACACAAAAACAAAAAAAAAAAAAAAAAATCTATTATTCTTTTATTCAAGGGTTTGTCTGGTAAATATTTGTCAAATAAAAGTTAGATGCCCAGTTTCACCGAAAATACACCTAAAAGAATTTTAGCTAACCGAGTAATAAAATTTATTGGCATTTTAACTTAAAATAGTTTGCACCAACATAAGGAGGTGAATTTTTAAAAATGAGGAAACTTGATGCCAACCCCGGATTTTAATTCACCACTCATGGCTCTCTTCATTAGAGCAAGCGAGAGGAGAGCATATCAATCGAAAAATGTTAACGTTGGGTTTGTCTGGCATTTTTAAGACGCCTTTAAAATTTATTTGGAACAGAATGGGACTTTAGTTTATTGGCCCTTTTAAAAATGAAAATTGTTGGTGAAATTGAAAATGCCATTTTAAGATTTAACAAACCAATAAATATTTAAATGTGTTTGGAGAAACTGGCCAAGAATCTGTCAAAGTTAGGCTATGAATCCTAGTAGCTGAAAGGAAAGCAAGTCATCAACTCGTACTCCTGCGTCTCCTACTATAGAAAAAAAAATTAAACGCGCTTTTCTATACGTGAGTCCTATCTCAAATTTCCTAGTTCAAACACAGTCTGACCGTGTTTAGACTGGGAAATTTGAGACCGGACTGACGAGAGTTCGTAGGCGAGAGGGATGAGGGTTGAGTACTCTCGTGAATCAGTTTCAAATTATAAACATCGGAAGCGTGAGTACTGTTCCAATTCCAAATTCAAGTTTTTTTTTTTAAATTTGGTTCATTATATGCTTGACTGATGTGTTAAAATTGCAGTATTTTCATAATTAAGCTAAAAGCAGAGTGATGGAATATGAATTCTTGGAAAAGGAAACAAACAGAAGCATTAATAATAATTTATGGATGTTATTTTCTTTTATAAAATGCAAAAAATTCACGTCGTACAACTGTCTCACTTCCACCCGCTTGAAGTGAGGCGTCCTCAATTGAGGACCTGTGTAATCACGAGAGTACTCACTACGCCAGACTCAAATTTCAAAGTCTAAACACTGTCTCTGATCTCTTTTGCATGGGGTTCTCACTTTATAATATTTTCTTCGATATATAGATATGGTGAGGTTAAAAAAAATAAATAAAACATGTTTTATTTTTATTTTAATCAGTATTGTTTGGATTTATTACGTAACATCTTCAATGTGATAGTTGCATTCAACTTGCTACAATTTTTGTTTGGTATTTAATGGTAGAATTTATTAAATTGCATACATAGTTGTTAATCGTTAATATAGTAGATATCAGATTCAAGTATTTTTACTGATACATATTTTTTGTATACTACCGTAACCGTTACATATTTGAATTATTTTTCTATTATGTGTGTGACTACTTATATAATGTTTATTATTATTATTTGAATGGAATATACCTACTGAATTAAATTCAAAAATTATTTGTTTCATAAACATTTTTCGATACGTTCATTCAGGTGATTCTCCCATTTTGCTGTTTATTCATTTATCAGTGTAAAAATAGACTTTCTTGCTGCAGTTTTTGTCAACTGATTGGTTTTGTTATTGGTTCTCTAAAATCGTACAAAATGTTTTGCTAAATATTTTATTTTAAATTACATCCCAAAAACATCTAGCGTTCGATTTGTATGTTTTTCAATTGAGAATTATTGCTTGAAGAAGGTGCAAACAAAAAAACACATAGTTCGGTGTAGATTACTTTGATAGGTGATACATTCAAATATAAATTAAAATTGTGTGAATTTTTTTTTTCAAGATTCAAAATTTTAGATTTAATTTTTTAAGTTTGTAAAAAAGAGGTAGTGGGATAGGGAATCATAATATTTGAGTGCTTTTATTATAGTTAGGTATAACAAATAATTTTATTTAATTATAACACATGAATTTCATAGTGGCAATCTCACACAAAACTTCATTTTACATTTCTTTATCCTATCTATGCAATTATTATTCATATACATACATAACTTAAAAGGTACGTCACAAAACTACTCAACATTTTTTTACAAGTTTCTTTACTATTTACATATTTACGGATTTTTAAATTTTTTGCATCATTTGTGGTCGATAACATTTCAGATTAAAATTTTACTTAAAAAATCATATGGGAATGAGTTAAAATTTGCAAATATTTTGCCACATCACAGCTAACTTATTCTGGACTAAAACAAAATAACTTGAACTTTTCTTTTAAAAAATTTCTTTGTGATAAATACGTATGTTTTTATAAAATGATTGCTGCGATCGATACAAAAAAATTGTTAATAATCGTTTGTTCGCATCATCTTAATAACTAATCAACAAGTCAAATTAAACGAAAAAAATGCTCTTTATACTCCCAATAACATTATCGTGATCTTTATCCTCAATTATATTTTTTAAATTAAAAACACTTTAGTGAGGATTAAGATCCTCTTAAAAGAAGGGCTGCAGTAACAATGATGAAATGAGAGAGACATGAGGGAATCGATTAAAATATTTACTTAAATTGAAAAAAAAAACTAAAAAAACATTGATTTTTTAAATTTAATTTTGTGAAAAATACCAAATACTTATTATAAAATATTAATAATTGATAATATCAAAGTATTTATTTCTGTAATTTTACAGCTACAATTTTAGAATACAACAGAAAAATAAAATGGTGTCAGACATGGTCACAAATAATACATATAACATAAAACAATAACATTTGTTTTATATTTAAAAAAAAATGTTGAGATAAATAGTGATTTTTTATTTAAAACACTAAACAGAAGCATTATTAGCAACTATAATTTAAGATTTCTTGCCTCTGGAAGTAATAACATTGTCTGTTTTTTTTTTTCAAATATTTAATAAAATGTGCCGCTTTCACCTAAAGGATAGATTTCCTTATCATTTTGTGTGAATTGACGATACAAGGTCAAAAGTAGTGATCGGACTCAGTTTACATCGTTTCTGCAAGTCTTATGTTAAGTATAACTAATTGGTGATGTCAAAAATGTTTAGTTGAGAATTTCACTTTACTTTTTAATGTCAATTTGATTTGCTTCCAACTTCCAAGTATCGCTGAACCCGAGATTTTTGATTTTTTACTAAAATTATTATATATGTCTCTTTTTGTGCGTAATCAAAAAAGTTTTATTTTGTTAACTCACTTATACAACCATATTACCTGTATCCTGTATCGTGACTTTCAAATATATATAAACAAAATTATAATTTTAATCATGAGACTTGCAAACATTTTTTCAAACTTTGGCAATAGTTTTGCAATCTTTAACAATAAATCATCCAGAAATGAACGTTAAAGTTTAAACGTCTTTGTATCGATGCTTACAATTTTAACACAAGATTCTAATCAAATCAGGGCCTTTTAAATAAAAAAATAAGAAAATGATTTTATAAAATGCTTTTCTTATTTATAAGCATCGCTACTGTTCTTTTGGTATTTGATGGCATATTTTATAAACTGATAATTTTTTTAATTAATAAAAAAAAAAAATAACCATCCAAATCCTTTGAGATTAAGTATTTTCCATCGTTTTCCAGATTAATAACTAAAATCGAATAATGTGCAGTTAACTAAACAAAGAAGTAAAGTGAAAATGCATAAAATGAATAAATAAAAACAAAAGTTTGTATATATTTTTATAGTGTTGTTCTTTGTATTTATTTCATGGTTTTATACTGTACATTTTCAGCTATCTACAAAAATGGTTTGTTTTGCTTTACTAACAATATACTGCTTTTTATTTTTACTTTCATACAAATCTAAACCTTTTCGTAATTATTACAATACAAGTATGTATAATATTATCGAAGCATAAATGTAAATTATGAAGAAAAATAGAAATACAAAATGAAACAAAAAAAAAAAAATAAACAAAAAACTCATCTTTCTATTTAGAGTTAAATTTATTTGTAAAAAAATATTTTTTTTTGTTCTTATTATGTAAATCACTCAAATGTTCTTAGCATTAGCATTAACATAAACTCTAATCACTAGTAGTTAAAAATAAATATAACTCTATAAAAGTATGTATAAATGTATTCAATTATTGACTTAAAACAATTGCCTTAATATGAAATAAAAGGTTAGGTTACTCTTTAAATTCAATTTGTTGGTAAATGAGTTAAAAGAACGAATCGAATAAAAAGACAAAACTATAAATAGAGTACAATAATAATTATGTGTTTCTAGCGCAACAGAAAAAAAAAATGCAAAAAATTATATTTAACATAATGTTAATGAGGCAGCACTCTAAGAACAAAAAACATTGTGTCCTTAAATGCACATTCTTTTTTTTTATCTCACCACTTGCCCTTAATACACGTGTCATTTAATTTGGTTTAATTACCCCAAATCGCAGTTGCTCATGAATCTTTCGTTAACTTATTTTGGTATTCTATAGGACTTTGTATAGCCTTAAGAAAATCATTTTGATTTTGTAGGATGTTTCTTATGGTTGCCAACCACTCTTGATATTGATCAACTGTAGCTGCATTGCAAATATAATTGTATAGATCCGGTCGATGTGGATCTGTTGATTTAAGTAGAAATCTGTTGTTTGGTAACTCCTCCAATTGCATCTTGTTAACCTTTTAAATAAATTGTATAGTACATGTTTGAAGAGATTTAAAAATAAACAAATTTTACTTGTAAATGAGACCGGTACACATATGAGGGGCTAGTGAACTGAGTCTTTTTTCCAACAATATCTGCTAATATAATACTTTGTTCGAATAGGAATACTTGAAGTTCTCTGGGCTTCTGTACCATTGTTGCATTTCGTTCGACGTTTTTTTGCTCTTCAACACACGACAATGAGCCGTGAATTAAGAGTTTGCCTTGAGCTGTGATTTTTCCTTCAAATTTTTGTAGCCTTCGAACTACCATCATATCGTTGACAGCTCTACAAACTACCTAAAAAATACAAATTCAATAAATTTTTAAATAATGTAACTTCTATTTTTGTATGAATCTAAAATAATATAACTTACCTTCATGACATAAAATGCTTCTTTCATACTTGGTACTTCGTCTACTAAATTGGCACGTTCGGTTTGCTTTGTTATTTCCCTCAACAGTAATTCATACTTTGTTATCCTTTGTACAGGCTTTATGAGCAAATCACTTAACTATACAATAAAACAAAATGAAGATAACTAATCAATTTAAAATTAAATTAAATCTTACATCTAAACGGTGCTTTAATTTCTGTCGAATTTGATCAAAATACATAACATGCTCCGAGACAATGTGTTCTGATACTGGTTTATTTTGACAGTATACAATATACATGTGTAATTTACGCTCATATCGTTTGATCATTGGACCAAGTTCTGATGGTGTTTTTATGCAACGCTGGAGAGCTTTCAAAAAGTTACTAAAAAAAATTATATAAAACATTTATTAATTGAACTTCAATTGAATAAGAAAAACGTACTCTCTGTGCCATTCGTATATCGCTTCAATATTTCCAAATATCATTCGTTCTTTTCCACCTTTAAGATCATCGGGCAATGGTATGTCACTTTTTGGATTACGAATTTCCCCAATATAGCTGAATATGTTTAACACAATTTTAACAAAAAATCTTAAGGTAAGATTTTATAAAAAAAAAGTATTTACCCATTAACTATTTCTGCCAAATCTTGAATGTATAGTTCTTCAGTTGATAGAAGTTCTGATAGAGCGCATAGGCGTTTCCTTTGAGCAGCTTCAACATCGTTTGTCTCCGAGTTATTCTGATACATTTAAGGAATGAAAACAAATTTTGTTTAAACAAAGTTCTTCAAATGCAATTTTGTATTAGTTTGTTGGGCTATATTTTATGCATTCACTTGATAACAAACAATTAGTTACCTCATCATTGTTATCAGCTGAGTTATCATTATTCGAGTAACACAATTCAAGATCTTGGCCATTACTTTCGGTGCTGTTAATGTCTAAAGGTTTTAGGAACTTGGACTTTGTCTCATGTTGTTCCTGTTAATTCAAAATCAAAAAAAATATATATATTCTAAAATAATTGAATTTTATTTAATATTTTGCAAACTTACAGTTTTTTCCTTTACTATTTGTTCTATTTCAGATAAGTCTGCTGCTGCATTGCCTTCCATTTTCTTGAAGGTGCCTGCCTAAAATAAAATAAAACAAATTAAATACAAAAGTTCAAACTCTTTGAATGTAGTTCATGAAATGTCTTATCGAACAATGAGTATATACATGGTTTTACCAAAATTAGCAAATAATTGTTTAACCATTGTTTGCATGATTTTTCGATTCACTACGTATGACTGTTATCTTAATAAAATGTATCAGTTAAATATCACCAAAGGGTTTGGCTCATCAATTTCAATGGAGTCATTAAACACTTATTGTTTTTATATGAATGTGTGGGTGCCCCAAAAAACTCATCCGACTGACGAATTGTTCGCTACATAAATTGTTACAGTTATTTTGGGTTCTTGAGGAATATAGCGATTCATGACTAGCTTATCCTTGACTGGAAAAAATAGGCAGTCGGGTGAGTGTTTTTGAGTTTTGGGATCGGTGAGTGTATATATAATTATCAGTAATGTATCTTAGTAATTTCCATATGTAGCAAATGGTAATCACCCAAATATTGCGTTGTAGATTGAGTATGACTGCATTATATAACTGATACCATCATCCTATCTGCCGAAACGCATACCCGAATGGGACGGATCCGTCGTGCTGTATGCATCAAGGGGCCGAAGCATAGGCCTTAAGTGTTTTGGGTGAAAACTTGCTCGAACATTCTGGGACACGTGAAGTGAGTGCATGGACACCAATACACCAGCCGAGTCTTCGAATTCAAACGTCATTAACAGACGAGCTTTTCTAACGCAGAAAATGTTCTGGAAATATTATACCGTGATTTTTAATAAAAAATCGAATAAATAAATAACTAGCTATAAAATGTTTACACATCAAAAGTTGTGCAACATGAACAGAATACTTGTTATTTATATACATGCATATTATTTATTATGGTGGCACTAAAGAAAAAAAAAACCGTTGCTGTGGCTGTTCTAGTCTTAAGTTATTTTAAGTAGTTTTAAGTGTAGTTTTAAGTTTTATAAAAAAATATAAAATGATAGATATAATAAGTTTTTTCCTAATTTTCTTATTTTTAGGTAATAAATGAATTTCGATAATATTTAAGCTAGGTACGCCGAAAGGCAATAATTTTAAGTTGTTTATGGTATAATTTAGAGCGCTCGCATAGGGCCAGTAAGTTAGTTAAGTTAATATGTAAGCTAGTTGTCAAGGTTTTTGTCTAGCAAGTAAGTAGTTATAAGAAAATTGAAATATAAAAACTTAATATACAAAAAAAAATATTATTTATTATGTTGCGCTAACCAGTAGCAATGAAAACAAATTCAAATGCCTGACTTTCAATTTCAATGCATATCTTTTTCTCAAATCACTAGTTTATTAATATAACTGCGCACTCTCTCAATTGTTTAAATTTAAATTGTCAATTAGGCGCCGGTTATAGCGATCAGGAAAACGCATCAGGAAAAATGTTCGAATGGATCTTTTATGTTATTTTAAATCGATTTTAAATACAAATACTGCACTAATCGACTACAAATAACGGAAAGAATTTTTTTTGCTAATAAATTTTACTATAGAATAATTATTTATTGTTTAAAATGTATTTCTTTATTTTCCTGACGAAAACTGATTTTTCGTGCCAGCTGATTGATATTTCAAAAAAAATGGAACAAATCGTTCCAATTATTTGAGTTCAATTTTCACTTGTTCCACTGACAGATTTCTGTCAGATAAAGTTTTTCGTGTGCATTTCAATCAGGAAAACAGCCTTTTCACTGACACATTTTTCCTGATCGCTATAAACGCACATCAGGAAAAAATTCCTGTTCTCATTTGTTTCAACTTTTCCTGATGGTTTTTCCTGATCGCTATAACCGGCGCCTTAATGGCCAATTTTCAATTAGTGGTCCGGAACACTCAAGTGGATATAAATTTCAATTGTTGCAATACAAATCATTGTTATTAGTGTAATTTGTAGTTTCAATATTATTTTGAATCTCTTAACACAAAACAAATTATTCTGCTTGGTTATTAAAACTTTAATTATACTTATGATGTTTGAATGAATGTGGCACGATGAAAAGTGTTAATTATATAAAAACAAAACAAAATTGTTTTAGAAGAACGTCGTCGGTTGACCAATATTTGCTTGTTTAAAAGCCGAGAATGAATGTCTTTCATTTTGTCATAACTCAATTTGTTTAAAAACGGTTTTCTTACAAAAACCATATGAAAAGATTTTGAGTCAGAATTCAACAATAGTCGATTATGAAACATGCAAAAATTATTAAAAAAAAAAAAAAAACAAATAATGTTTTAGAATATGTACTCACTAAATTCACAGGGTTTTCCTTCATATCCTTAAAGACGGGTGGTCCATTCGATATAACACAAGGTTCTTGAATGGGTTTCATTGGCGGAGGTAGTTCCAGACCAACTTCTTCCTCTGCTTCATAATCTTGTTGTTGTGCACTATTCACTTGTGACATATACTGTTGGGCACTCGTTGGGGTTGCAGAGCCTGCTATTGTTAATTCATCTTCGTGCTCTGTATGCTTCGTAGATAACTATTGAAAGTAAACAGTTTAATTACACAAAACATTTTAAAAACAGAAAAAAAAATACACTTACTTTAAGGTTCTTTTCTGAAGCCTTCTTAATAAGAGTCTTCTCAATCGGTGGTTTATCTACCTTGCCTTGTGATAGCTTTCTTAATGGTTGCGGTAACCATTTTCTCCTGAAAAGCATTGCGAAAAAATTATTTTATTTCTTGTTTGTATTTTATTGATTTAACCAAAACTAGTTTATTTGTTTAAGTATATTTTCGAACTATCAAAGAAATTCCTTGTTCATATTCTTAACATACAGTTTGTGTGTGCGAATGCTTTCACTTATTTAACGACAATGAACGTGGGTATAAGCATCAAAATAATAAAAAATAAAGCAAGCTGAAAACAACCCAAACAATTTAAGCTTGAATAGGATGTCTATGTTACATGGAGACTATACACACAATTAATAAAAAGATCTTCTACTGTCATCTTTATTATCATTTTTATTATGCACAATAAGTGGTATTAAACTCACATTCCCTGTATGCCATACTTGTCGGCGACAATGATCAGCAAATTTGCATACAATATTTTTTTTCAACCAAAACGATTGTCTTACTATTTGTTTATTTTTATTTTTTTTTATGTACTGTCATGGTTTATTTAGAATACTTATAGAACTTTTTTTTCTGAACAATTTCTGAATTAGTCAACCAGTAAAGTACTGAACTGCTTAACGAATGTTGCATTTGGTTATTAAACTTTAAGAGAGGAAAATTCTTCAAACGGTTACCAATGGAGATAAAATTAAGTCGTTCTTAACCTTGGAATCTTATATTATAATTTTTATCAGATTTTGTTATAAACATTTGGATCTGTAGAAAGATAAGGTAGATGAAACTGGTTAAACATTTTTTTTTATTACAAATTTCTTTGATGTAGAAAATTGACTTTCTGTATCAAAAAAGTCACTTACTGGTAAATCCAGGAATGCATAGCAATCGTGCGCAATAATAGATTTCTCAAAAAAAAAAAGATGTACACTTTATAATTATATATTTTTTTGTTTATCTTGTTTAGTAACTTTGATTGTTATCCGAGCTACTCAAAAGATTGTTGTTCAACCAGCCACTATCACATTACTAACAAGCCAAGAAAATTGCCAGATAATTAACACTGATTTTTTAAACTCAAATAGAAGTTTGAGTTTTGAACCTGGATGAGACAGGTAAGAAAATATCCCTAGATCCAAGACAACTTGTTTTATTATTTATGCGTGTGTTAGTTTAGGTATATTCCAAGTTTTTGAAACAATGTATACCTTCTGTAAGAAGGCTTACCTTTAGGAAAATAACATCTATTGTTTTTCAACTGTTGCATTGGTATTTATGTTTTGAAAGAATTTGTATTGCATGTATCTAAAACAATGAAATTAAACCAAAATTTATATTTTCAAACATACCAAACCACATGTAAAATAAAAAATATAAATATAAAATAACTGTGGCAACCATAGTATTCCTATAGTCGGTGTCGGTTCAGTTTCTCTTGTGTTGTCAAGAAAATAAATAAAAATTAAAGCAATGTTGATCGAATAAGTATGTATGTACGATTTTATTTGTAGGATGGACGCACAATAAGCAAACATAATTACAGGTGAGGGAAGACTGCGGAGGGGGACAAGGACGTTGTCTAAAGATTATTATTATTTTATTTCATTTTTGACAATCAGCATGAAAAGAGCAAAGAATTTTAGATATTTTATAAATAATTGCATATAGGGGAATCATCAAAGTAGTGGCAGAGGTACTGTTGTGCGATGTGTATAGAAGTTTTAACATTAGTTTTTATTTTTGGAAAATACATATTTCTTTAATTTCAGATTGTCCGAGGTGATATGTTGGAACGTTGGGGTGTAAATTGTAAATGTCACATTTATTTATTAAATATTTCAAACAGAAAAGTATACTTTTTCTTTTAGAAAAGAGGTACATAGGTATAAGTAGATAAATAAAAAGAATATTAAGGGCAACTACACATCCATTAAATTATCAGGAATAATATTCCAAAATACATACATAATTAAAAGTGTGTTTTGTTTAGACTGTTTGTATATAAAAAAAAATTGTTACTCTTATTTTATAAAATATTTTTTTTTACAGGAAGGCACAATGAGTTGACGAGAAACCATCAACTAAAACAGTTGTGACGAAATAAATTTTTAATGTAATTTTACTTACAATAATGTGAGGACATTTCTTTTAAATTGCCCATTTTCACTCATATTGATTGTTAATATTCCTCATTGCAGTTCAAATATGTTATTTTCTGATACATTTCAAGTCCACATTATTTTTAAAATATCACTCTAGCAAAAGAAATTTTTTACGTCTCCGTCGCGTTGTTGCTGATCTTATTATTTTTCAAGTAAGTATTTTGAGACACACGTTTTGACAAACGTTTAAAAATATGAGTGTTCGAAGATAAGTGGACGAATTCAGTCAAACGATGAAAAACGAAATGTATAAAAGCTTCATTATACAATAAAAAAACGGTATGTATGTTTGACGTAGGAACAAACAATTGAGAAGAGTTTACAAATACTTATTTTTATAAATATTAGGCTTGATTCAATCACAGTATGTACATGGTTGCAAATCAAAAATTCGAGTGTAACTATGAAAGCATTGTAAAATAATAAAGTAGATAATCCTTGTTTTAGTTTAAAACGAGTTTTATTTAATTTAAAAACGAATGTGGAACGAATTTAAATTTGTTTTAAAAACTTTTGGTTTGTGACTTAGGTAAAATAATGTCAGCTGACATCTAAAAGGAAACTCATTGAACGATAAAATGACGGTTGCACATATATCTTGTTTACAATTTGTTTTCCATAAATTCTTACATATTAATGCTATTAGAACAACGTTATAAAAGCGGATACGCTTGTTTAAATGTTTTTAAACATTAAAATAAATAAATTCATAAAATATGTAGATTATCAATCAAATTATAAATTTTGAAATTAAGAACAAGATACGCAGGCAGTTTCATTTTAAAGCCAAATTATTTATAAGCCAAAAAGTCTTTAAATAAATACATAGGTACATTTTAAAGATTATGAACAAATTGACGATCTACACTTTTTTTTCGGTTGAACAATTATCACCATGAAGAAATATGAAATAATTAATTCATTAAAGGGTGTAATTTTTATACATACCTACCTGCCTAATTTAAACTTCCCTCAACTATTAAATAAAATAAAATGCTGAAAATAAGTTTTATCATTAGGCCAAAGCCAGAACTAAAAAACGGAGGAATCGGAGGAATCGAATGAACTGTTGTTGTTTTGTTGTGTAAACCAACGAAAATTCTTACTATTCCTTTTATACCTATAGATGAATTCTTTGTAACAAAAAACACTCAAACCGAACCGAACAAAATTCTCCTGCATACATTTTCGTTTTTTTTCTTTAATTCTCTAGCTTAAAATGCTCAAGAAATAATTGCTACACGAGTTAAAAAAAAACAAGTCGATAGTAAAGACATTCTACGAGAATTATTTGAAACTTAACTTTTGAAAAAATGTTTCTTTATTAATTTGTATAGACCAGGTACATAGGTAGTTAGAAGCAAACAAAATTAATTAACAAGGTAACGCAGACCATTTTGGTAGGCTTTTAAATAATATTTTTGATTAAACTTTATTGCCAAATAATAACATCAAAATGCGAAGCCGAAAAATGACATTTATCGATTTTGACATTTCTTTTCTTTTCCGGAGAGGAACTGTCATTCGACATCCAATAAAATAGTTTCCGCAGAGTCCGGAAGAGTTATGGAATCAGATTCTGTATAAAAAAACGATTGAACGTTTTCGTCTGTGCGAACGATTTTCTGACCAGTTGCTATAGAAATCGTTCGCATAAACGACAACGTTTGATCGTTTTTTTAATACAGAATCTGACCCCTGGACTCTTCCGGACGACCAATCAAAATGCCATTACACTTTCTCGATACCGCTCAACGACAATCTATGATTTTTTTTGAGACGAATAATAACCAACTAATGTTAAGAAAAAGAACGCACAACAGTCTATAGAGCCAAACCCATAGAAATCGTTGCGTGCGTGGCGTTTTCGTTTTCAACTAAATACAATAGCCGTGTTTTTCCAAATAGACTTGTGTGTAAAAAACTACTATAGTTACAAAATTGAGTTTATACACCGAAGTAGATGTCGGTAAATGAACATATCGAGTAATTATTATCATTGCCTTAATTCCCTGTAACGAAAATCACTCAAGCCGAACACAACAAAACTCTTCTGCATACATTTGAATTCGTTTTTCTTTATTTCTCTTGCCTTTTAACTCAAGAATAATTGCTACAAGTGTAAAAAAAACAAGTCGATAGTAACGACATCCTTCGAGCATTATTTGAAACTTTCACATGATTTCTCTATGTGTATAAATTCAATGGTTATAAATGGTTAAATACAACAACAACATAAGTCCATATAGACTTGGCTAACTCACGTTAATTATCGGTACTAAGCTAAGTCTATACCACAGGTCATAAACTTGTACTCCTCCGTCTTCTCCCGTAGAAAAAAAAAATTTACACGCGCCTTTCTATACGTGAATACCTGTAAACAGCTAAATGCAAAATTGTAAGAATGTATTTCTAGTCAAATTGACAGTCCCATTTTAAATCCAAAGACACGCATACAAAGTTAAAACTGCACAGTTTTGAATGTAATAGGCAAAAGGGGGTGGAGCCTCCTATGATGATGTTCTATTTATTTATTATTCTGTGGTCTATATAGACTTACTGCATTACCGACACAACTACATCTGTGTTAATCAGTATGACATGACAAAGTATAAACGAAATTTTCTTTTCGTTTTGTGGTACGCAACTCCACGCGAAACGGTAGATAAACAGTTCAAGTCTTGAAAAGAAACTATTAGCAATGATATTTAACAATTATATTTGTTTTTTTCAACAAAAAAACTACCAAAACTTTCACAAACTTCGCTTTCCGGCGTCAAACTTTGCTTCCCGGCGTCAAAATGACGAATGGAAAAGGGCACATTTCAACCGTTCAATCACCATAGTACGTACCTGTCAGAAAGACGAAACACGTCACGTACGAAAAAAAGAACTAGTGTAGTCAGGGTCATTAAGTGGAGACATTTTTCGGTACAGCGGTTACATTTTGAAAGACAGCGGACGCAAAAGTAACAATTTTGCGCGTGAACTGCGTAGTGCCAGGAAAAAAATCCAAGACAAATTTTCCAAGAAATCGTATTGAATAAATTGCGAGCCCATTGACTGGCCGAACTTAATAGACTCCTGTAACTGTAACAGGAGCTGTAGCTGGAACAGATGTCAAAATGTGTCGTACATATCATTTTTTGCGTGCCCACAATGGAGCTGCACAGCTTTTCCACATTTTATATCACTTGTATTAGCTGATTAAAATTTCATTACAAAAGTATCAAAAGAAACACCATTAAATTCACTTAAATTAACTTCATTGCTTTTTAACACATTAAATAAAATATTTCTTCACAAAACACGCGGTCGCGGCACAGTCGATTGTTTTTTTTTTTTTTTATTTATTTTGAAAGTTAAAAGTTGGTGAACTTGTGCAGTACCGACTTCAGCACTGAGTACAGTTGCGTCGCGTTGTGTTCGTAATATTGAATTCGTGTGTATTCAATATTTTGACAGCTATTCTAGTTGCAGCTATTGTGTTCAAGCAGTAAAACTACAAAAAGAAAAAATAACCTATTTTGACTTCACTGTGTAAGCGCAGCACTGCCAACGATCTGCATCCTTTTTGGTTTCTCTGCATTTCCGGTTCATTAAAGTGCAATTTCTCTCGTGTCGGTTTCGGTTGGCAATATATTTTTACTAAAAAATATTATTTTTGTATCTTAAAATAGCAAAAAGTAAAGTCAATTGTGTTTGCTAATGTCTAAATTAATTAGTTGTGATAAAATTGTGCAATAATTACTTCGAAGATTAACAAAATTGTAAAATATTTTTGAGCTTTTAAAATGGCGTCGCCGGCAAATATTTTCTTCCCCGGGTGCTTCCATTTCGTGTCGTTTTTTTTTTTTGGTGCTCCAGTGTCCGTTTTTTGCTCGTTTCATTTAAATTTACCAATTTCGTCGGTTTTGGTGTTAAAATGTGCAATTTAAAGCCAAAGGCATGAAATGATAATGTTGTGTCCGTCTCCGGGTGTTTCCGATGTGTTAAAATGTCGTCGTGTTTCTGAAGAAATAGCTATTTAATGATAAAAAAAAGTCCGGTTTCGGTTTCGTTTAATTAAATCAAGTGTTAAATAAAATTTGTTCGCATATATCAATTGTTTGTAAATCGTCGTTGTTGAATTCGATGCATTTTATTTCCGGGTCGGCCAATGATTAAGTGCTTCGGTTGTAAATTTCGTGTTTTGAATGGGTTAAGTTGTGAAAATATGCCAAAAGCAGGAAGTATAAATGCATTCTGCAAATCTTTGTCATTTTTGGTAAAAGTGTTTAGTGAAAAAGTCGAAAATGAGTAAATTTATTAAAGTTTGTTAATAGTGTTTTGAGAAAGCATTTTATAAAATGCGATGTGTCCAAAATTAAATTGCAATTGCTTTAAAATAAAAGTGTAGTTCCGATCGGATATATGTACATAAATGTACACTTAAGCTCAAGAAAGCCTACAATACCTATATTGAACAGCATTAAAACATGAATTGGTAAGTGATTTAATTTTTTATAAATATTTGATAAACGTATAAATTTTTCATACTAATAGTTATTTTAATTAATTAACGTTAACAATAATATCATTTGTGCACGTTTTTAAAGAAACAACAATAATAATACAAACGTATTATGAATTTCTAAACTCAAAGAAAGACTTACAAATACAAAAATTACAAACATTATCATACGCATCTGCTGTTACCAATAAAAATGATATACTCAGTTAAGTTGGCGCTACAGTCCACAATGGCTCCTTCACCAACAAATTGCTTAAAGCTACCTCGGTTTCCATAGTTTCACGCCAAATTGATTGATTTTTTTTTATGTGCGCCTTCTCCTACTATGTCCTCCCATACTTTGCTTGCCACGGGTTTGGACTCAAAGACCTTAATGGCAGCAGCATCAGTGCCTGCCCGAATTGTCTATGTGGCCCAGCAACCAAGTCGTTTGGCTTTTCACTTTTGTGAAAAGATCAGTTGGTATCTTCTTCTCATTGTTTTTCTTCTTCTTCTGTTCCGCAATGATGTTATGATCTCGCATTCAGCAGTTTACTCTCTCACTTCAGCAATTTACTAAATATCTGCTTGTAGGTTTCGTCGGGTTGACTTCAGAAAACGTCGGCAAGCAAGATTATGGATTGTTAAATATCTTTACTTGTTTTGTTCAGGAGTTCTTAGGCCTCTTTTGCTAACGGAACGATGTATAGTGCCTTTTGGACAGGGTTTTCAGCGTCTCTCTTTAGTACATGACAGTACCAGCTAAGTTTGTCGTGATATTTTTTCTTCTTCTCCATCCGCCATGAGTTTTTTTTCTTTCAAATTAGACTAAAGCTTACTTATAGTTTTGTCCGAGGCGTCGGTGTTGGGTGTCCTTTCTTGTTGATGATATAATTGTGTTCGAATAACAATTCAAATCAAAGTTAATATCCGTTAAAACTCATATAATATTTCCTCACAAGTTACAAAATGTCAAAAATCGAATGACAAAAAGAAATCAATTGATAGGTAGGTACTACAATGAACAGTTTGCAGTTAACAATTTAATTTGGTACCTAAAACGTACCTGAACGTGATCATTTTCAATATAATATGATACATATCTTAGGTTTAACATGAATCGAAGATGGGTGGTGGCGTGTACTTAATCTTAAATCTTCGACCCTGTTTTTACAAACTCAATTGTCCGTCACATTCGACACTATTTCATTCTGATGTCGGAACATGTTAACATTCACTTCTTTTGAATGCCGGTATACGGATATTTACATTTCAGGAAACTGCAAAGCCGATTAACCCGCCAGAAGTAGAACTATAACGTCAATTTTATCCAACATGGTTAAAATCGGCACCCCATCGCTACTTGCAAATGTATTCTAGACTTCTAACGAACACCACTTCTTATTTTTCAGCGACCAAGCAGATCTGGCCACGACTGGATCAACTTATATAAACAACTTATTATCGGTTATCTTTAAGCAGATTGTATCTTAGCTTCGTGATTGATTTAATAATGGACGTTTTCTCAAATGGTTTCTGCAGAAGTTGCATGTACGAGTAGAAGGACGAGACCATTTCGCACCTTCTCTACTCATTCCCTGTTCTACCCATTTTCAAGTGGTATCACAATGAGGCAACCATTTTCCTAACAGCCACTGTTACCGAACCTACAACGTCAAACGTTCCATTGGATTCAAAATATCTTCCTGTTCAGATGGAAAATAATAGAACAACGAACTAGTCGTAATCAACAAATTATTATTATAACTCTGTTTTAAGTTAACTTCATATTATCTAAATGCAGAAATCAATAATCATCATTAGAAGTCGTATTGAATCTAAAATTTAAGAGCAACTATGTAAAATTAATCAAATATGTTAATCAAGTAACATTAGGGTGGGTTTTATACATAAACTGTTCATTAAAATGACATCATATGTAGTAATGATTTCACAAGTTAATTTATAAACCGTAGACAAAACAAATGTTTAGTACCAAACCGCAGAACAACAATTGCGAAGCAGGGATTTACTAGAAAAAAACAATTTAGTCTTTACCTATAATCGATTAGGTATACAATCAAAGATATCTAACTAAATAAAAACAAATGTGTGTGTTTTGGCATGCTGCTTATAGGTTTCGAAATCTCTAAACTGGACTTTCTCCTTTTACGAATATTTTACAAATGCAGTTATTAGCCATCATCTAAAATTTCACTAAAAATAATTTTTAACTTATTTTGTTTTGAAGCGTAGCGTGTCTGTCTTCTAAAATGACTTTCTCAGCTCATAATAACACAAATTATAATTTCGTCACGTATGATATAATTTAATTTAAGTTGTTTTAAAATACGTGCCTTTTAGAACCGAAGTTTCGTAGCACAAGAACATTTGGAACGGAAACAGAAGTTATAAAATACAAAACAAAATCACGAACAGAGTTATGAATAAGTTAAATTTTTTTAAACTACCCAATCATTGCTTGATCTGTAAACTTGTTATATGTATACTTGCCGACTAGGTGCAATCTCTTTAAACACAACTGATAGACTAACGGAATAAATATTATTGCTACCTTAATACAATAAAATTCACAAACAGGTATTAACATTATTAACATTTTAAAAATACTAGATGACGTAAAGAATATGAACAACAAAAAACTCTAGATAATTAAATAATTGTATCTTCTTTTTGTTTGATAAACAAATTATGTAACTAACTTACCCGCTAAATCCACGCCTCTTTGTTGAAGATGTTAGTGGATCTGGTTTTCCGCGGACGTTATCTGTAAAGATGAATACAAAATACAGTTAATTTTCAATTTGTATTTATTCAAATTAAATAAAATCAAAACTTACTTTGTTCTTGAATAGAATCGGTCTCTTTTTTGGTGGAATTGGCTTTTTGTTGTCCTGGAGGAGGTTTGAGTATTGATACAGGTACAAGTCCTTCATGAACAGGATCATCATTGTTCTGTGGATTAAGCCGTACAAAACAAAAGTCTGGATCATTTGCCGGTGCAATTTCAATAACTTCTACTTGTTGGCCCTTTGTCACACTAAGTTCATTCGAACCCGGTGTAGCGATATAATCAGACACAACCCATGTAGCTTCGAGTGCTCCCACCTAAAAATAGAAAAAATAATTCATTTATGAATATCATCATCATCATCCGGTTGGTATTACTTTCGTGTGATTAAATTCTGCGAAATCTATACGCTAATAATAAAAACACTTCAAAGGAAACCCGATTAACATATTATCGATTTATTTTTGGTCAAAATGCCACCCTCAAAGCAAATGATTTTATATAAATAATAAAGTTTAGATATTGTTATGTGGGTGCAGTTCCTTGTGTGTCAAACACAAGAGGCCTACATACTGAAAATATGGGGTTGAAAATATTGCTACTCACAGGTCGCAGCTTCTTTCGTAGGTACCTATTTGCATGGAATTCTCCAATCACGTTTTAACATGTAATTTCTGTAATTAGTGAAACATTATGACTCGACAGGAGTGTGGCAAATTGCCCTCAGTGTGTGGTATTTTTTTTTTGTTGTTACTTCACTTGAGCATGTTGTCTTCTTATATGAAGGTACTTGTAGCTTCTAGATTCGAGCGACTGGTGGGGGTGACCCGATAAACAAAAATACCACTGGTCGGATGTAATGCATGGATGTTGATAACATCGCATGTCGATAGTGTGAATTAATTTAACATGTTAGTGCTTTTCTTTGTCCATAATTTTATATAAATATATATTCATTCACATCTACACATGCTTAGTCCATAATATGGGTAATTTAGAAGACAGTTTGTTATGAGAAACAATATCAACGTAATAAATTGGGTAATGGGTACTACGTTAACATAGACATTAAGCTTACACTTAAAACGCCGACGTATTTTAAGTTAGTTAATTGATTCATTTTAAAGAGGAGATTAAATTATATTTTAAGTTTGAAAATCTTTTAAGAAAATAGTTTTCAAACTAAACAAACATAAAAACGAACGAAACATTTCATTTTTCTTTTAAGAATTTATAAAATGTTGAAATTGTTCAGACCTTTTATTTCAAAGTCTAGAGACTACACTCTGGGTATACGATGTTTCATACAAAAATTACCATTGTGGTGTAATTTGTGTTTTTCGACAAACAAAAATATAGCTCATTGAAATGTGAACTACAAAAAAGATAAAACTAATCATACGGTGGGGGTGCACTTTCGCTCGTGTTATCCATGAAAAACACCGCAGTTTAAACGACATGGTAATTGCTGTATTTGGAAGCAGCTAAGCTAATCCTCACAATTGTTGGAAAATGAAAGGTTTATTTTTACAGTCTCAAAGTCGATTCCTTTAAGTTTTGAGAATAGATTAACTTATAGACCGAGAGCCCACAGCAATTTTTGGGTGTGATTGGTATTATTCCATAGCAGTAGTAGGTGCTATAGTTGCCATTTTTATGAAGTGCAAGATGAAACTCAAAAACCTCTTGGCCATCATTTAAGCGGTTAATTATTTTTTAAGTTGTAGTGAAGAAAATCGACTTTAAACTTCGAAGATCAAATGACATAGATATTTATACTAGTCGTCAAATCTGTTCAATACAATTTAAAGCAAGAATTGAAAACAAGGTAAAATCGAATGTCATTCGTTAAATCAATTATGTGATTGGAAATGGAATTCATTTTTCAATTATGAATATCAATTAAATAAAAGGGAAGATTGATTTGCATAAACTAGCTCTTGTGGTAGATTGGTAGGGTCGTTAAAAAACTTGCTTATTTTCATCAGTACAAAAATAAATACATATCTATAGGTAACTATTTGTTTTGGAGGAAATAATTTGTTTAGGATAAAAATAAAAATTGATAGTTTGAGGTTGAGACTTTATGAAGTGGAAGCCAAAGCACAAAATTAATGTGCAATCAGCTGAAAAGTGCTTCAGGAAACTATGATTTAAATGGATAAACTAGGCAAGAGCATTATTGTTTTCATGCACTGGGTACCAGGAAGTGTTGGTGTCTAGGGAAATGGGGAAGCTGACGCATTGACGAAGACAGGGACAGAAAAATCCTATTGAAAAATAACAGAAAATCTAATAAGAAAACAAAAGCAAATTCGAAAAGGAGAAGTAAACAACTCTAACTGGAAAGAACTCCCAAAATTGAAACAAATCAAATTGTAACTACAACTGAAACCGGCTTGTAGCTGATTTCAGCTTAAGTAGAAATAAAACAAAAATCGTGGAATTTTCTCTGGTCATTGCGAACTAAATATGCACATTTTTGTTATATCTAAGTAGAGTTACATGCAAGTTTTATTACAAAAAGGAAGAAACGCTCGTCTAGACATTTGCGGTGAAAGATTACCACACAGAAAAGTGTCAACTATCCCTTATAAACACACTCCAAGTAAAATAATTTCTTCACGAAATCAGAATGAAAGAAGAGCTGTCAAAAAAGGACACCTATCCAGCCCTGGAAAGCGGCACAATAGATTTCTAGGTCTCAGGGCACTAAACATTAATTATGCATTCAGTTATTAACAAATAGATATGCTTTTATGACATTTTTTTTAAGAAAAACGATATTCAAGAAGTTAATAAATCATTCTTGTTTATTTGAAAATTAAAATAGTTAGTCTTTTATATGTCATGTGGCCATGAAAGTTAATTCTAAGAGCTAGAACCTATTTTTATAATAAATACGTGGAAAAAGAGTTCAGAGCCGTTGTTTTAAGTTTTCATTCGGTTTTGGTGGTGGTTTCAGGAAAAGTATATCTCTTAAGCAGTTTGTATCTTTTTGTTTAAGGGGAGGGGAAAGATTAACTCGTATCAAAGTAAAGTTCAAACGGTGCGAGATGAAATAAACCTGCTTTCACAGAATTTTAAATTCAGTTTTAGCAAGTATAATAACAAGCAAGTCACATTACGTATATTGCTCAGTTCAAAAGTATTCACCCCAAACTCATTAGACAGTTCATATGATACTTGTGCGATTAATATTTCTATGTTAAAAAAAAAAAAAAAACAATATCCTTTTAGCGAGAAATTGTTAAAAAAGCTTCACACGTCCTGTTTTCTTTTAAAAAGCTTTTCCATCTAGTTCTCTTGACAATACGCAGGACTAAAGTTAACAAAACAGCACAAACAAAATAAATTATAGTGTACCTATATTTTTTTCTCAGAAAAAAATTGTGGCAGAAGAGTAAAGCCAAAGAACATAAAAGGGAAATTTATGTGGACAATATCCGCCAATTAGATATGGAAATTAGTACAAACTTTCAGTATAGGTTTGCAATTAAGATACAAATACATACATACTCGGTGCACATGTTCAAAATAAATAAAACCATGGAAGCAGGATACCAATAGGCTGTATTTATTAATTAAAAGCCACAACTGAGTCGCACGATTTAGAATTCGTGAAAGGAAGTTGCCTAGAAGAAATTAAACATACTTAATAAGAAATAACTTATTTAAAGAACTAAAAATTGTTCAAAGATGTATATTGACTGTTCAAATCCAAGGAAACTAAATAATAGGTAGGTGTTCAAACCAAATTCAAAGTAGGGAAAAATTTCTCAAACAAATCTGAGCGTTGGAGCTGTTTTAAAAAAATCTATTGTTACCTAATTTCGTTGAGATGTCGACATACATATGTATGTATAAGTACTATTAAGGTATGCACCGTAAAAAAAAATTGAGTTTGGTCAGTGTGGTTGTATAAGTATTTGGAGCCTAAACGGCTGAACAGATTTTCTTCAAATTTGGTATGCAAAGCATTTACTAGAAGAGAAACTGAAATTTCTGCCAAGCTGAAAAATTAACATTAATTGGTTCTTACGCGTTACACAAACGTTTATTTAAAAAAAGAAACTCTACAACGATTTTTTTATATAATGTAGAGAAAAATAAAGATTATTTAAATTTCTATCATTTTTAAGTGTCTTTTTTTATGGTTTGAAAAAATTGACTAATTCTATTTACTCATAAAACAGTTTTTGAATGAACTTTTTTTTTTAAATTATTAGGTACCTTCTTAAAAGTCGATTTATTTAAATTTAAATTTCTATCATTGTTAAGTGTCTTTTTTATGGCCAACAACAGCAAGTTTGTGCGACTCAATTTATATGAATTGTTTAGACTGCAAATTGTGCCTTACCTATTTAGTTTTGTACATTTTAATAGCAAATAAATATTTTTTTTCGTGACATAATTATAATAAAGAATATATTTATGTAGGCACTTAACAGAAACGATTTTCAAAATATGGTCATTAAAATTCTTTCTTCAAATAAAATTCCTTTCATTAAAAATAAAATAAAATAATATAATATTTACACCTAACTATTTTTATCAAGCAGTCAACCACCCCATCCTTGTACAAGGTTGAACCTCACCTCTTTTAACAAGCAGTTTTCACTCATATGGTTATTGATCGGATACGCGATAATTACAATCATGACAATATTCTTTTAATAGTTGAAGAGGTTATATACGAAGATACTGCCAATACCAGACATGCAAAGCTAGTGTTGATATGGATGGACATAAGCGTTTTGTTTCCACTCTATTGTGTTGAGAAGACATGTCTTTTAGTGTCCTTTTAGATAAGGAAAAAAAAAAGATTAAAAGGAGGCATGTTTACTCAACTAAATGATGAGCATGCAATGGATACAGTTCACTAATTGAGCAGTGACATAATACGATACAGTTTTGAAACAAGCAAAAAAGCCCACCTACAAAAATTCAGAAAATATGATAATGATTATGGACTTGTGGTTAAATCCGAAATGTGCATTTTGTAGCAAAATTATGTTTTTTTTTTTATATTTGACGATATTAAGAATGTTTCCTCGTATAGATTGACACAAAGCAACATCTTTCAAAGTTCGATTCAAATGCTGGCATTATGCCGGTGACATTAATGTCATGGGAAGAGCAAGGCATTCAGCATTCAATCGGCAGCAGTGGTGTGAGGGTAAATTAGAGTATCTGTTGTTATCAAGGAATGCTTCGATTCAGCGAAAGAAAACAAACTTATTACATATTTTAGGAACAAGCCCTTCTTGTCCTTGTAAGTCAAACTTTATGTTGCAACTATAAGAAAGACAATTAACGAAAACCCGTAGCTGATTTTTTGAAAAAGGGTTTTTTGAGATTAAATAGATTTATTATTCCTTACAACCATACGATTATACTTTTTTGTCTAATGCCCAGTTTCACCAAAATACACCTAAAAGCATTTTAGTTAACGGAGTAATAAAATTTATTGGCATTTTAGCTTAAAATGGTTCGCACCAATATTAGGAGGTGAATTTTTAAAAATGAGGAATGTTGATGCCAACCCCGGATTTGTATTCACCACTCATGGCTCTCTTTCATTAGAGCAAGTGAGAGGAGAGCATATCAATCGAAAAATTTCAACGTTCTCTTTGTCTTGCATTTTTAAGACGCCTTTTGAAAAATGCCATTTTAAGATTTAACAACCAAATAAATATTTAAAAGTGTTTGGAGAAACTGGCCATAAGAACGATAATTTCATTATTTCTGTAAGTTGTGTTGTTCTATTTCTTTAACCTGATTGGAAACTAGTCAGAAGAACAGCAGCACCGGAACGAACGTAAACAATAATTATAAGGAAATTTCCTTTCAATTGCTCCACTAAAACGAAATAAAAATTACAACTAGCAATCGTTGTTGTTATTTCTTAAATTCCTTAATTGTAAATAACAAGGAACTACATATGGCCCCCGCCACACGTGTAGGCAATTCGTGGCACCGACATGGCCTGGCGATGGCACGAGTATTTTTTTAGCGTCTTTAACAAATCATAATAAATGCGGTGTCAGACAGAATTCACTTAATAAAAGTGGAAAAGACGGTCGGTGGCCACAAGCGGGATTCTTGCATTGCTAAGTAATCTAGATAAGATTAATGTTTAATATTTTGGTTTCGATACAAGTACATATGTACAATAACTTCCTACCTATGTATAATAACATCTGGAAACAAAACAGCTGTGCGTTTCTTTAAAGCTGTATTCAACAAAGGGGATCTATGTAAACATAGACTGAAATAATACAACTACTTTTCTGTTATTAAGCAACCAGTCAGCAATAACAATAAAATAATATACAAGTTAGGTATATTAATATTTATACAAAAAACATTTGTTTTTCTAAATCAAAGAATAAAAATAAAAACAAATAAATATAAATTTTTCTGCAAAAGAATGACTCACAAGAAACTTAATATTATAATAATCACTTAAGTATTTTTCTTAATCTATACATAGATAAACATACAAAATGTACTCATATATTTTTTGTTCCATTGAATTGCTAGCGAATTGAGTTATCTTACAATTAGTTTTTTTTTACGGAGACTTCTTATTCGAGGAAGAAAATACCAAACAATAATACAAATAGTGTCGGCATTTAAGCAACACATTTTTTTATTTGTTTTCCTTTTTTTTAATTTCTTACTGCGGGCCAAACACAAAAATTAGAAGATGAGGGAAATCTTCCGCAAGTTTTAATAAATTCCAAAAATAAATCAATTGGTAAAAAAAAACTTTTTTATTACTCAAGTTGATGAACGCAATTTTCAGGTTAAGACACTCTTGCCCACACATTATTACTAATGTGTTTACGTTTCCCCCCCTTAAAACTTAAGTATGCAATGTTTATAGGAGAAAAAAAGCTTTAAGCGTCCTTTTACGTTAGATGAAAAACACGATGAATTATTTTGTCCGTCAACTTCGAGAAAGCTACCTACTGATTGTAACTAAGGCCTCTGCTGTACCAAAACGACGAAAAGTACATACTAGGCGTTGGAATATACATTAAAATATTAATAACAAAAAATCAAACCTTAAATGCACTTGATGTCTGACGAAACATTCGAAAAGATCCAGGTGAATCAATAGTATGTTGTCGGGATAAGACCGCATGAGATGAAGTGACACTTGTCTGCCGGAACCAAGGAAGCGAGATTTTTCTGCGACTTTTTTGTGTCTTTAAAGCCAAGGGGGGCAAATCCATCTCATTTCCTTCAGAAGCAAAAACATCAGCATCCTTTTGTTCTTCAGCTGCCATTGTCAATGCCAAGGACTCTGATTTTGTCGAACAAAGGGGATGGTGGCCACTTTCCGGGAACCCCGACGTTATTGATGTGTCTGAAGAAAGTGCCAAAAACGATGGTGATAGCGGATGCCCATTATCATCTGAAAGGGCCGTCGATGACGTCGATGAAAGCAATAGCGGTGGCGCTGTTTGTGGCCCATCAACACTCTTATCCGGGGATCTGAGTTTTTCCAATTGATGTTTTGAACTCGTCCCGACCACTGACAGAGAGGAAGTCGACGAAGGGTCCGTACTGTTCATACGTTCACTAAAGAAATTCTTTACACTCTTCATTTGTACCTTTTTCGTTAAAATTCAAATTTTCTAACAACTAAATCACAGTTTATTTACATTAACAACTATATTATGCAACACAAATCACACTTTTGCAATTTTTAATAGGCACACTCTCGCAAATGAATTATTTACTTTTAACACACATGAGGTTTTTTTTTTTTTTTTTAAATTAACTATTGATGTAAAACATTATGGACGATTTAAATTTGAAAATTCTTTCTAATATATTTATGTTTATGTTATTTTATCTCGTTTTTTTTTTGGGATGGATTTTGTGTACGCTTGATGGCATAGCATAAGCTTTTCATCTAAGTCTCCTCTTCTCTCTTTTAAAAACCAACTGCAGTGGTGATGTATGTATTCAAATTTCTTTTGATGAAAACTACTATAGAATATGAAGAAAAATAACGTAGGTATTCAAACAAACAATGCCAGGTGCAAATTTTAATTTAAAAAAATCACCGAATACATTTTTCTCACAATTTTAAAAACACAAACGATTTGTTGTCATATTTTGCCGAAAATTTAATTGTATTCGCGAAAAAAAACCCCTCCCTTTGATGGTAATTTATTGATAAAGGGGATGATTCTTTTGAAGGTCTACACACGGACAACCGACGACGACAAGAAGAAAGACGACCATGGAAATTCCTTTAAGTTTTCGGTAGGTATCCCTTATTGCACCATGAGTAAGATTCAGATAGAAAAAAGTTCATAGTATATGAAGGTTTTGAAAAATAGTTTATAATATTAGTAGTCGCGATTTATTTGCTTATCTGTTTCCAAAGTAAACGTTCATTTATCAGCTATACGCTTTTTAAGTATTTAAGATAAGATAGATAGGGGGGTTCAGAACGCTATGTGAATTGCGATAAATTCAAGTTTAATTTTTTTTAGTTTGAAGAAAAAATTGGAAAGCACAGAAAAATACACAACACCGAGATATATCGAAAGAAGGAGGCGAACCTTTTTGCATAAAGTCTGCGACAAAACTGGAAGTTTTCCTTCATATAACGAGAGCGGCAAAATTTAAGCTACTTGCTGATTGAGCTTCAGAGATTAGATTCTTTTTTTTTTTTGTGTGTTGTAGATACGACGACGATGTACCAAGAGAATTTGGCTGACCAACTAGCATCGCCCACAACGCGATCGGTCTAGGGGTATAATATTTATAATTTAAAAGTGCGAAAAAAGGAATAAATAAACGAATTTGTATGGAGACGGAGAGTAGTGAGCCAGCAGAAAAGAGTATTGCTGCAGCCAAAAGCTTTATTTTTGCGACTCCTGCGTAGTAGTTGGTTAGAAGAGAAATATATTTTACAGTGGGGTAGGTGTAACGGTAATATCCTAACAAAGCTCTTTTATTCTATGTTTTCCCTTTTGTGATACCTTCCTCTATCAGGCATTTGGAGGAAGTTTTCCTTTTTTTCAGAGTCAATGGGGCAATCTATCATGTCTTCATGATTAGAGCTTTTCACACTCTACGATTACGAGACTGCATTTTTGTATATATGCCGGAACAATTAATCATGTTCTCATTAAAGTTTATTTGCGTTTGGGAGAATCAAGGGTAGATATATTAATTAGGCATATTATTTGTTTTACATCTGCAATAAGTTCTTGAATGATTGTTTTATTGTTTTTTTTTTTTTTTTTTTTGAACAAATTTTTGGGAATTATTATTTGTTCTTCGTAGAAAGATATTTATAGTTTTAAAAGGAACTTGTATTTTGTTTTTCTTATTGATACAATTACGATTTAAACATCAAATAGAGGTATCCACTAGAATTGAAATTTAATTTCAATTTGTTTGTGTTAATTAGATGTGCCCAATAAACATGCTACCTAAATCGGAGTCCTAAACCGGAACTATTATAGCGTCCCCAATAAAGAGGGATCGATGGTGTTAGCCTGTGGCGGCTGTGTTGTTTTTGCGGTGTCTGCTGTTTATTATTAAGTCACTGTTGTGATAATCACACTTTATAACTCACATAAGTGTCCGTTAGTGCAAACGTTGCGTCCGCTTACTCTACAGCACTCGCGGTGGCTCTTATCGACGTCGGATAGTTTAATTTGGGGCGAACGGTTCGGTAAACAATCACTTAACAACTGTGTAAAAGGAACGCTATATGGGCCGAGTACATAGCCGCTGTACGTAAAAGGTTTAAGGAGCGCTGTTGGCCTTTGGCAGAGTTCAGTTTGGCGAACTGACCCAGGAGCTCAACGATAATGATAATAGCGAACACCCTTTGTTCGCTGACTCGGTTTTGAAAACCATATTAAGCAACGAGGGTCTTACATAATATGTAATATATTAAATATGTCAGCTTTAAATAAATTGAATAAATTGTTTTTAACAGCGTTATGTGTTTTGTCAAGGTGTGATGGTAGGCTCATCATCATCAGTTAGATGATTTCAACATACCCATCTAATACGCAAAAAACAAGTGTTTGTTACTTGTAAACATTAGTAAAACAAGTCACTTAGATGTTCAGTCTGTGAGTGGCGAAATTATATTAATTGAAACATCACACACAGAACGACTTAGATAAATCTGCCACTAATATTTATGTAGGTAGCACTCGGCTATCACATCCGAAAAAAATTGCGTATGATAAAAGAAATTTGTTTCATTTGTACATATATCAACAGCTATAGATAAACAGACATTACACAAACAAGTATTTATTTTTCGTCTTCCTTATTATTGTAATGTCATGGTTAAATGTTACTTCAATTTGTATGCGAATGCCTAACTTGGTTTATAGTACCTATGAATTCAAATAGTGATAACGTGATGGAATTAAGTTAAGGGTTTTGATGGAATTCAAACTAGATTGAGTTTACTCAGGATAGCAAATGAAATATATGTAATATTCTTAGATTCATTTTAAGATGGAGCTACTGCGCTCGCAATTGAAATATATGTAATATTCTTAGATTAATTTTAAGATGGAGCTACTGCGCTCGCAATTGCAACGTAACAAACAGCAACATTAAGGAAACCTACAAGGTTAACAAAAGAAAACAACATGGGAACGATAGAAATACAAGATTGCTTCTGATTGTATTTGAGAATTGTTAGTTAACCATATTTTTATCTCAACATAAATAATTATCAATGTCAACAACTTATCAATATATACATACATTTACATAATATACAAAATTTGATTCATATTCTAATGTAGATTATATCATTATTATGCCCATAAAAACTATTAATGTTTAGAGGTGTAAGTGTACCTTTATTATTTGTAAAGATAAAATGTATTTATGTCACTATTATGATGACAAATATTAGTACACATAGAAAAATACAACAATTTTATTTGAATGATATGTATGTATGAAATGTGAGTTAGTATTTAAAAAAAAAAAAAAATTCTTATTTCGATTTGCAATTTTGATAAACACATTATGAAAAAAGGTACAATATATTATTTTATTTTATTTCCTTCTCCAATTTATTATCACAAAATAAAGACTTCGATTTGAAATTATTCAATAAGCTTTGGCTCTGCAAATGTTCTTGGAGTTGTATTGCAACAACTTCTTTGAAACTTTTATATAGGGTCAATATATATTTATTGGTTGGCTAAGTTTTAAGACTTTCAATTGTACCTCCAGTATTGTTTAATTATTTTTCTTAAAAACATAGTTTTTGGTACATATCTCTTTGCGTACTATTTGAATTATTTTTTTAACAAGGTTGGTGCAACACTTGCTGAATTTTAAGAGCAGCAAGTGCTTTATTTATAAGAGAATTTTCGAATCTATTAAAAAACTTACCTTATTGTCACTATCAGTTGTATTGCCTGATCCAAAGCTTGCAAGAGAACATCTGTCATGGTCGTTTTCAGTCAGTGGTTCGTCCAGATCACGTGATGATCTTTGTGATGAACCCGAAGCTGAGTTTTTAGCTGGTGACTTAGGCAGAGTCAGTGAAGTACCAGAGAAGCATGTTTCTTGCATGACCTCTCTTAGTTTTTTCGCCCACACCTTAAAATAGAATAAAAAATGTTAAAATATTTTCAATAAATTTTGTATGAGGCTAAAATACCTGCTTAGTTTCCAAGCTACTAGCTTTAAGTACAATTCGGTAGTCGGAGAGCATTGGCGATCTACCAGTCCACACAGCAAACTTTGTCTCGTCACCTTCTATGTGTTCGGTAATACCCATTTCTATAAAAAAAAACAAAAATTTATTTCAAGAAATTCAATTACTTTTCTTGCTTTCTTTTTTACCGGTTGTCATGAGTTTATTTTTGAATTGATATTTAACAGATCCATTCGAGTCCTTAACTTCTTTAGCGAACAGTAAATACAATTCGAACAAAAACACTCTCCGTTCACGTCCCTTTCGTATTATTTGTTTAGTGTCCCATGCCGAAAATGAGTCCTGAAGCACAACTTCACCCAGACTATCCGTGGATATATCACAGTTGTCCAGCAACGACAAATGCATTGCATCGTTTGCTTTTTTTGGTACATTAAGCATAACTTCGAGACCTTCCTTAATTTCACCATGGCTCTCCTCACAACATGAAAGTAAATCTTTAAGCAACAATTGATACTTGGTGATTCTTTGAACAGGTTTTATGAGGAAAGCCGGCAGTGGATGTTCGACTTTATGTTTACGTTGAAGTTCTTCAAAATATGAGCCACTGTGTTGTACTAACAAATTATTTGAAAGTGGTTTATTCTTGCAGTAATGCACGTACATGTCGAATTTAAGAGCCCAAGTGACAAAGCAATGGCCAACATCTTCGGGCATAGTTTCATATTTCTCAAGTTCTCGAAGAAATATTTTTTGATGAAAGTGGTAGATTTCTTTCATGTTTCCGAAAAGAATATCTTCTTTACCTATTAGCGCTGGCGGTACATTGTGACCAGATCGGAATTCTTCAAGGAAGCATTTAATACAAGTTTCTAAATCCTTGACATAAGTTCGCTCAGTTTGCATAAGTTCGGCCATAATAAATTCTTTTCGGCGAGCTGACTTGCGTTTCTCTTCGTTAATCTCTTTGGCATTGCTATTAGAGCTTAGCTTGGCTTCCAGAGATGGGTCTGAATGACGATCACTTGTAGAACCTTAAAAACAAAGATAAATATAAATACAAAATTTAACTTATTTGTTAAATTAACTCACCCGATGTTGAAGTAAGTGATGTATTGGATTCAGATTCGCCAGCCATTCCTAATGACTTTTCGAGTTGTTCTCTATACGTGTCCATGCGATTACTAAAGTCTTTGTATCTAAAATGAAATAATATTTATTTAAAATTCTCAGAGTTCAAGACGTTAGTTCTTACCTATTATCCACAGATGCAACCCATTGCTTAATAGAACTAGCATGTGCATGCCCCTTTTCCACTAAACTATCTGCCAGTTGTAGCAATAACTTAACACGCTCTCTAGTTTCTTTAGCTGTGCCACGGAACTCATTATGTTCTTTAAGTAAACCTTCTGTTTCCTCTGGCGTTTTTCCGACCAAGTTGCTTCGAGAGGTCAGATATACTTCGCCGGTGTTATGTATCCACTCAATGGACTGTTTTGCAGATCGTTCAAATAGAACGAATTGCTGGCATTGATCTAAGCTCTTCTTGCGCTGAGTCCAAAATTCTAGCACTTGATTTTCTTGAGTGAGCAGTTTATCCAAAATCGACTTAACTCGATTCTCACAATTTCCTTGAGGTTGATACTTATAGTATTGTTGTGAGCGGTTTGCATATTTAAGAAAAGTTTCTGCTGTCCGCCGAGCTAAAGTACATGCTTTAAGGAATGCCTCTTTCTGTTCTTGATGTTTTGAAATAAGTTGAACTATTGTTTGGGCCTTATCACTTGATCCACCACCACCGCACCAATCATCCTCTCGCCGATATTCGCGATCTAAGCTGTCTAAAACAGTGCAAACTTGTTCAGCTGTCTTGTAGAAATTAATGGAAGCTGTGACCAGTTTGTGTCGCTCCTCTGCACATGTTACCAACTGCTGCCATTTTTTTGTGACATCATCGGATATATCTCGAATTGATTGCGGATCGTAATGATTGGCATTGACAAGAGCATCAGCACGATATTTTACCTGCACGGCAGAAGTATGAGTCTTTTCGATTGCTACTTGGAATTGTTCATGCTCTTTTCGAAGTTGCTCAGCTTCTAATAAGCTGCTGGGAGTAACAAAACTTGCCACAAGCATTCCTTCACCATTGCGAATCCAACTGATAACTTGGTTTGCATCATTCTGGAACTGACATAATTGCACGGCTTGTTCAAGCTTGGCTCGTTTTGCTTCGGACAATTCTTCTAAATCGATTTCTCGCTCTCTAAGGAAATCCAAAAGATATTCAATTCGAGCCTGGGCGGTGTGAGTTGCATCAGCCATAGAAATGAAACCAGCAGACTCAAACATTTGCAGAAGATCTTGACCTTGTTGAAGAACTTCATAAGTAGCATTCTGTATGTCGGTGACCGACTCATTATGCATGCGTATCAGCTGTTCAGCCTTTTGGTAGTCCCTCGAAAGATCAGCATGCTGAAGCTGCTCTGCCCAAATTTCCAGCTGCGAAGACAATTCCATAGCGTCACGTTCAAAGTATCGCAAACGAAGAATTAAATCTGCACGAAACTTTCTTGCTGACCACAATTCCTCAAGTTCAATTTTTTGTTTTGTAAGTTTTTCAAGAGTCGTCTCCAAAGCTGAAATTGATCCAGTGTTATCGACATATTCGAGAGATCGCATTTCTTGCAATAGAGCTTCCCCCTGGGCAATCGTTTGCATACAACCGTTGAGTGTGCTATCCTGTTGATCCTGATATTGCTGTAATAATCGTTCAATTCCTTCGAGATTTTCTTGTGAGAGCATTGTTTCATCAGTTGAGACATCAGTACGTAATTGATCGATCCATGAGGTTACTTCTTTTTCGTGAGTGTAAAATATGACAGCCATATCAAGGCGGCGACGTCTTTGTTCCACTCGTTCTGCAAAACTGGCCACCTGGAGCTCTAACTCCCTTGCTACAGAGTAGATTTCATTGGGATCTGCTTCACCACTGCGCGCTAGTTCTTCAGCAGCAGCTAAAAGTTTTTCCGCATTGCTGTATGTGTTCTGTGCGACATTTTCAAAGTGCTCATGAGATTTCTGGTATACACGTGACTTCTGTAAGTTTCTACCGATTCCTGTGTTTTTACGGAGAAAAACTTCACCGTGATTTTTTAACCAGTCAAGAACTTGCTTTACATCTTCTTGAAACAGTCGCAAAGCCAAAGTTTGATGCAGACGAATTTTTTCTTGATGCCACTTGGCTTCAAGCGAACGATGATGTCCAAGAATCTGGTGAATTACAGCCAAAACATGAGAAGCTCCTTCACTATAGTCGGCTGCTGGATTTTGGCGTTCGTATTTAGTAAAGCTACTATTCTTCCGATGGTCTGGAACTCCAGGCGGTGGCGGTTGATTACAAACTTGCACCAGGTGATCCAGCTGATAAAGCAGCTTCTTGCTGGTGGAGTGCACCTCTGTGTATGCCTGGCACATAGCCTCATACAGAGACTGGTGAGTGCGTATTGCTGTTTCAAGGCTTTGTATGTCCGACGGTAAAGGCTGTGATGCTTGACAGGCAGCAGCCCATGACGAAACACTGTTGCAATATTGTTCGGCTTTGTGATGAAAAAGCACACTTAATTGAAGAACAGCGGTTCGTTCATCCAACCCTGCTGCAAAGTCCTTCCACGTACGGTCCAGCCGTGTGGCCAACGTTTTAATGTGCTGTGCTGCATAATGCTGACTTTCAATCAGTCGACTTGCAACGGCTAATATTCTATCGATATTAACAGAAACATTCATTGAAGCTACAGCAAACTTTTGGTGTTCGTCCTGTAAGCTTTTGGCAACAGAATAGTTATGACCAATTTCAACATAGCTCATTTGAAATACATCTCTGTTGTGCAAAATCCAATCAAACATTTTCTCGCAGTCTTCTTCGAACAGGCGACATTGAAAACATTGATCCAACTTAGTTTTCTTATGCTGCCACAATGTTAACAAACGTTGTTGCCCCTGGTGAATAAGATCAATTTGTCTGAGCGCCTTGCTTATAGCTGCCGACATATCGGGGTTATTCGTTGCAGCCCTATAGCCTGGCGAATTATTCGATGAATGTGAGGAACCATCTTCGGCATGTTGCTGGCTGGTCATGTTAATCTTGGCAAGCAATTTCTTTCGTTGAATATCAAGATCTTCAATGGGCAGCTTGAGTATCTTCTTTTTCATTTCGTTGTGATGATCAAGGCTATGTCGTGCACCATTTACGTCTTCAGCGAAATCATTTCGTTGCAGATCTTCTTGAATATCATCGATGCGATCGGCCATATCACTGGCCTGCCAGAAAAAATCTTCAATAGCCAGCCGTGCATCTGTCCACTGTTGATGATCGTATGGTTGTACACCATCAAATTCAGTCGTAAGCTGATGTGTTTCAGCTATTTTATTGAGAGCTTCGATTGATATTGTGGACGTTTCAAATTTATACTTATTGGTTGAGATGGAAGCTCTTTGCTTTTGCCAGAAATTGTCAGGTTTTATTATAACTACGCTATGGATATTAGCACTAAAATGTTCTTGAAGCACTTTAAGTATTGTCTTAACATTTGTTGCACAATTGCCATTGCCTCGCATATCAATGATAACAGTGAAGCCAAGATTTTTTGCTGCATCACTACAGAATTTATAAAAAAAAAAAAAACGTTTTATATCAATTTTTGTTTACACAGGTGAATTTTTGGTGGCAATTATGACCTTTTTTTATTCACTCATGTCTACATTTATCATTTTCTGAATTTCAGTCTGGTCCTACTAATTCTTATTATTTCTAATAATAATCACCAGGAGAAAAATGAAAAAGCAAATGAGACTCCTGATTAATGCGATTGTTTCTTTTAGAATGCAATTAGTTCTCATAACTTGTGGCGATAAAACAAATGATATTTATTGTTCGTGTTTAAAGATTGTTCTTAAAAACACAATCGTGGCATATAGACATAATGTAGGTATTGGGTTACATAGTCAGATAAATAAACTGTTGAGAATTCATGGCAACACGATTGGAAGAGAGATAAGAGTTTCCTCGAAAAAGGATAAGAACAGATAGAGGACAACAAGGTCAAATGCACAATTGAAAGCGATGATTGTTTTTCGAAAGAGAACATTTGATCATGCCAACTGATGTTAATCTATAAAACAACATATTTCAATGGTCGATACAAGTACTGGTACATATATGCCGTAGACATTTAAATTAATATAAGAACGAGGCAAATGTCAATAAAGAGTTCATAGGCAACTTCAGTGAGTTTTTTGGTTAATTGTCAGTCCTTTATCGATTATATCACCAAGAGTTTCTGCAAACATCTCATAGTTGTACAGTACCTACATACTAAAAAAAACATCCTATGCCATTTGAAGTAAGAAATTCTAAAAGCTACAAAATTCACAAAAGAAATGATTAAAGACAAAACACCAAGAGAATCTAAGCAAGATAGAGGATTCAACTGTGTCATCTTGCGACCAGCCTAGACCTTGAGTTTTAAGAAATTCAATCTATGGAATTGAAAAAGTGAAAACTTTGTTTTTATCAATTATTGTGAAAGAAATAAAAGGATAATAATATTATCCATTGTATTCTTATACGTAACTACATCTTTTCAAATCTTTTTATTTGTGATCAGGTATTTGATAAAAATGTTTTCCATGATTATATTTACCTTGGAATCATAATCAAATAGCTGAGCAATCGTCTCAAATCCTCCGGTTTAAGTCTCTCCCTCCGCGGTGTTGCTGGAAAGCATAATAATGGTCCACCTCTGCGATCCCTCCCACCCGTCAGATAAACAGCTCGTTCTTGTAATAGTGTAAGAATATCCCGTGCCCTTTGTCCGTCCATTATGATGTTCAATAATTTTTGCTACTGCTGTTGTACAACTGGACTGGACACACAAATTCAACAAATCCCTTTTTCGTCTTGAAGAAAAAATGATTCGTCGTCGTTTCGTCTCTAAATAAAAAAAAAACACAAAGTTAGTTTCAGCAATAATTGTTGTTGCTTCTTTGACAATGGAAGAATGAGATTCAATGATTCATAACACAGAGAATACGAAGAAAAAAAAAACAAAGTTACAAAATGAAGCAGCAGCAGCAGCAACTGGACAAAAACCTACCAATTGGTTTTCTTTGCTTTTATCATCATCGTTGTCATAGTTAGGGCCTCGAAATTCTTGTTCCCTTCGAATTGCATTATGAATTTTGAAATCCTTCAATATTTTCCTCCTCCAGTTTTTATTTCAAACTTCAAGCATTCCACACAGCCACACCACACAAAGCTTCATAATAAACCAAATAATTATTATTACAAATTAGATGAAATGGAGCACAAGCAAGCAAACACAGAGGGCAGAACAAATAAATTGAAACGAACAAAAAAAAACGCGACTTTTTTAACTTTTCGTTTTGTTATTTGTTAGTTTTTTTTATTTTTTTTTTTATTATTTTCATACGAAAACTGTGGTGATGCTGTTCTTGTCCATTGAAGAATCAATAAAAGAAGTCAATCGCTACAGCACTATATGAACATCTTTCATAGAAAATTTGCGACATATATTATTGCTTTAATTATGCGGTAATAATGAGTATTTTGGTTATTATTTTTCACTTATTTTATAGACACAAGTTTACTTTTGATATTTTTGTAAGTTTTTTAACAATATTCGAACAGTTTATTTGAGAATTTAATATTTTTCCGAAGAGATTCTGTATTTTTGTCAAGCACCTCTGTAAAAAGTCGTCAAATAAAATTGAACATCCACGAATTGTGTTGTAACGAGTAACTAGTTAGGGTGCGGGTGGTTTGATAAGTAACGAATTAAAATAAGGGTCAGTTGTTTGAATTTTAATCGTTTGATGAATTTGTATTTAATTTTATCAAAACGCACAAATTGAAAGAATTTTTGGAAAATATAAAAGCATGGTAAAAAACAGGTTGAAGAAAACAAAATAGATAAAAAACCGTCTAAAAAACTATACCCATTTTGCTTATGAAATTTTAAATCTGTAAAAATTAAAATGGGAATGTGTCAATGTGAAAAGTTGCTTTTAAATAAGGTAACTCCTGCGTGCAACTCGTTTGTTTTTCACTCATTCACTTGAGGTTGTGGTCTTGTGGGAGAGAAACGCATGTGGTGACCGGCGGAGACAGAATCGCTCGGGTACCTCGTGTTGCACACATTATTGGTCTGTTGTGTATTTGTATTATTATGTCTTCGTCGTTTGTAGACGGGTGGTTGATTTATGTATGGAATTTGTTCGTGCTGTTAAATCGAGAAAATTGTATTCATTTCATTCAAGATTTAAGAAAATACATGCCGAGGAGTTGCTACATTCAGTTGCAAAGTTTAAAAGTGACGCTGAGACTCGTAAGCAACACAGAAGAAAATCGACGTAAGTCGCAACGTAGAAGTTGCTTAATTTAAAATCAGTCAATGACGTTTATATTTGTTAGGCTCGAAAAGAGGAGTACCAGTCTACCATTCAACATTTATTACGAAAAATTGCAAATTATGTTGCTTTGTTTTTCCTATCCATGAATTAAATATTCACTCCAGTAATTTTTATATGCTACAAACTAAGAAATCTTTCCAAAAATGTAAGATATAATATTATTTACTGAAACGCGAAAACCAACAGAAAAGCCTTGAAAACAAACATTAGATAAATTTCAATAGAAAAGGAGTTCTCACAAACATGTGCGTTCACTGCGGATGGAAAATCAACAACTGCATAAAGTTCATAACAAAAAAAATGGAAAACTTGTAAAAATTAGAGTTTAATAAATATGTAAACCGATTTTAAAATACAAAATATCACGGTTTTTGATATTAAAATAGTTTGATAAAAATGGGAGTGTACAGTGAATAAAGGAATACAAGATTATGCCGTTGTTTCACAAGAAAAAAAATCATTCTGGAATGACGTATGCGTTGACACAAAATTTGAATTTAGATGGCATTGTTTAGTTCTGCAATTTGTTTCGTTTTAATTATTGAAGAGTTTATAGTTTTTTTTTTTTTAATAATGATCAAATATTTTTTGCGGGTCACATTATACGTCATCAAAAATGCGGTGAGGAGTAATCTTGTATTTTACCAAGTCAGTGTTTAAAAACAAACAAACCCAAAAAGCTCTTGAAGAAAATGACAGTATCTGTCAAAACTTTATTTGACATTTTAAAAATACATTTTACCCTGCCCAACATCAAAAATAAAGAATTTATAAAAATTCTGCGAAAAATTAAAATATTGCATCGTAAAAACAAATCCAAACGTAACCCGACACCAGGAACAATCATGGAGTCAAATCTCAACAGGGTTCTTAATCAAAGTCGACACCAATTAAGTGGCCAGCTTTGCAAGTACACAAATGTAATGAAAGGTACTTAAATTTTAGTCAACATTTTAGTTCACACAACTAATTTAAAGCACCATTCAAGGTTGGCAATATAGATGGTTCACTGTAGATGCCCAATCAGGCACATTAAGTTACTATCTGTGTGATTCATCAAATGATGACGGAAGTCCCCACATTCTTGGCAATGCTCCGCGCGGCCAGATTCAATTAGCTGCCGCTGTAGTTTGTCCCAGTGATGAAGATTCGAAGACATTCTCCATTGGATGTGCTTCTGGTGATACTATGAAATTGCGAGCAGCCGATGCGAGAGCACGACAAGAATGGGTCGATGGATTGCGTGCAGTTGTTGAGAGTCACACAAAAGCAATGGACATAAACTCTAGCACACTTCCTCCCAGAGAATTGCTAGCAGCTTCCGATGCATTAGTAACTGCACGTCAGGAACTTCAGCAAACTGAATTATGGTAAGAATAGCCAAATAGTTTAAATGCAAGAAAACTAACAACCCTTTTCCCAGCAACGCATCCCTTGCTAGAGCCATAGAAAACATTGAAGGCACCTTCTCACCTACTGACCCGGATTTGTTAATTTTAAAAGCAATCTCTACCGCAAGCACTCAATGTTTGCACCAATGTTTGAGTTTGTTGCAGCGTCATCAAGATATCCAAAATACACACAATCGAAATGAGACGGCCATCGTTTGCTAAGACTTTGGAATTACGAACTCCTCAACTTTCTTGGATTATATTCTTATACTGAAACTAAATTCAGCACTTATCTTATTATTCTTTTCTAGATACAGGAAGCACGCCTCAACCTTTACTAACGAAAATGTACAGTCTAGTACACAAGAAAAGCAAAATGTGTTTAATTTGATTGTTTTAAAGAAAATTGTATTTAACTCGATCGAAAATGTCGATAATAACGTTTTGATTTTGAAAATAAATGTATACACCTATGTAATATTAAGTGCCTTTGCGCGTTATGTTAAAATATTCCTTTGTTTTTCTTCTCCCGGTCAAGAAATTTGATTGAATATGATCATTAATACCTTAAAATTGCGAAACGGGTTGATATGGTCTTGAGAAATGAATTTAAAGATAAATAACTAAAGGAAATGATACCTCACTACGATATTTGTAAATTTAAAATTATTTAAGTTAATTCGAATGTAAAATTTAAGAAGGTATACAGTTGTATTTTATTTGTCAATTTGATTTTTTTAAAATCCAAACTGTCATTTTGTTATTTTTGATTAAAGTTTTGGAAAAGAACGTTTTTTAAAATATTAAACTAATATTGTTTTGGAAGACACAGTTTTCAGAAATAATAGGTATGTCCAGATAATAATAACAGCAAGCAGATGTATACAAGGAAATATTGTTAGAAACGTCATAAGATGCATCGGCTTTGATGATGACATTGTTATCGTAGTCTATGGGATGTTGCTAAAAACAACTAAAAAATCAAACACCAATGTAAAATATTTATAATCATATTCTAGTTTAATCTTTTTCTCCTCTGAAACAAGTATGTAACAATAGCCACAAAAAACATAATGATATGCGGAAGACTTGCAGGTAAATCTTAGTGATAAAACCATGGATTAATGTAAATGATGGCGACTTCCATCATCACATATAGTGTGGTAGCCTGAATGAAAAACCATCCTGCACTACACGGCTTCGAATAGTTTTTCTTACATCGTATTGCATTTTTCAAGCAACTATCAAATAAAACAACCCAATGCACATATTTTTTCTGTATATATTTAATTTCTTGTAAACTCCGTCAACTTATCATTTAATATAATTATAGTGTCGCACAATTTCACTTTAAAAATTGTGAAAATTTCAAATTAAAAAATAAATATCCAGGATATATCAAGAAAAAGTTAAACACTTATACATTTTTGAATTTAAATTTCGGCCCGCCAAAATGTTTAATGAAAAATAAAAATGTGCATTAATATACATTTATGATAAACATAATACATATACTTATTTTTTTGTATTGATTTGATTCAAATTATTTTCTGAGCTTTCTAGGGACATGAGTATTGAATTATACATTATGGTGTATGTTTAAAAATTATCAAGATTTGTTTATATTTCCACTGGCAACTATTTTCGTACTTATTTAAATTGTTTTGAATTTATTTCTTATTTCATTTTTTTTTTAGTTTGAGTTCATGGTAATTATTATGGTTCTATTATAGTTACTAAATATGTATTCAACTTGTTTTTTATTTATTTAAATTGAAACATGTACAAGAAGACACTAAAATTATGAAGCTAATTTGTGCTTTTTGTTTTATTTATTTTTTAAAAACTTAAAGTAGATTGTTGGTTTATTTCACGAATGGTTGATTTTTTTTCAATATTTAATGAAATATAAATATATTTATACATATAAAATAAAAAAAAGTCAAACATTCCTTTTAAGCATTTTTGCACTCATCATGATAATTAAAATTACTATTATAAGGTATTTTAAATAAATAAAGTGGTACAAACATATGTCCAAACTAAATATTTTTAAAGCAACATCTTAAATTAGTTATATTTAACTTATATTTCGGTTCAACATTTTGTTTTTTTGAAATACCTCCTATTTACACTATTTATATTTATAAGCTTATTTAAAAATTAAAATACATTAATAACAAAATGAATACCTACAATAAATATAATAATATAATAAATAAATAAGGAAGCACTAACATAATTTTGTCGTTTCAATTATTTCATATCCATGACCATGCACTCAAAATAAAAATTATAGAGGTAACAAATAAAATATTATTGATATTTTATAAAATATTATAATATTAGGTATTATAATATTGTTAAATGCTTTTAAGAAGAACGGGCATACATACCTAATTTAAATAGTTTATATGTGTGTGCTTTTCAAAAATTTTAAATAAAAAAGTTTTTTTATTTAGTAAATCCAAAAGTTTAGCCGAAAATTTCAAATAAATTCACTTAATTCTCATAGAAATTTTGTAAAAAAATATATATATTTTTTTCCTTTGTTTTTATAAAACCGATTCGACCTCCTTATGAAAATATAATATAGATGCGCCTAAAAACAGTTTTAAATTTTATATTTTACTGTTTAGTTATTATTTTCTTTAATATAGAAGAAGGCACTTTCTATTTCTTTTTTTTATTTTGGTTCAGAAAAAATATTTTACTTGATTTTATTTAAGTTTATATAGGACTAGCTGCGATTTTCTAATTGTTCAGTATTTCAAATAGCTTACAACGTTTGTTTATTGTATAAAATATAGCTTGTAACGGCCACCGTCATTAAAATTTAAATTGTTAACTGCTTCTTTCTAACGCCCAATGCCTAATGGTGAGATAAATTTGCTATGTTTAGTTAAACCAAAAGCAAAAGGTTTTTTTTATAAAAAATTTCTATAAAAATTGCCCCAAAATTTCATCAAAATCGATTCTGCATTTTGGAGTGCTTTGGGATATATTTTGAATGCACAGTTTTTCAGTGCGAGATCATCCTACTTCCCTATAGACACAGGAATATTTTCTTATCTTGAAATCGGCTTTAGGGTTTACAAAATAAGGTGAAGTTTACCGAAACGACAAAGCTGTCAAATTTACACATGCAAGATCGATTTAGTTAACACCCACCTGAAGTGAAACTCAACGAAATTCGCATGCGTTGTGAAAAATTTATCGATTTATTGATAAATTGGATAACTTGATGCAAATTCGTAGTCTTTTTTGGTAAAGTGCCTCTTTTTTCCGGACTGTCAAATGCCTACAGCTGTCAAATTTTACATGTGATTTATTGAAAAATTGGATAACTTGATGCAAATTCGTAGTCTTTTTTGGTAAAGTACCTCTTTTTTCCGGACTGTCAAATGCCTACAGCTGTCAAAATTTACGTGTGAGCGATTCAGATCGCACACCTCATTCGTAGCTCATGCTTAACGAAACTTAACGAAATTATTTGGCTGGCTGTCAGATTTACATACGTAAACTGCGCTCTCGAGCGTTCTTGCTGTCTGTCATCAGTCACCAGGTAAAATCAAAAGTGTTTTCATTTTTCGTAAATTTAATAAATTATTTTTTGTATGATTCTTAATTTGTTAAATTTATTGTTCTTGTTGAAATTTTTAAATTAAAATTGGAATGCAACCAATTTTTTTTTATCCATCGCGTTGAACTACAAAATTTAAGGGCCAACCATAATAGTCGTAAGCAAACGAAAGCTAATGTCATAGTTCTTCGTCAAGTTTCCTTAAGTGCCGCCATTACCTTCAGTCGACCATAATGGTGGAACGCACACGCAAGCCAATTTCACATGTATTTGGCTGGCTGTCAGATTTACGTACGTAAACTGCGCTCTGGAGCGCTCTTTACGTACGGAGGCAAAAGTGAACGAAAACTTGCCGAAACTGAGCAGTCCGACATTATGTGCGCACTATACGATTTGCTTGTTCTCGCTGATTTCGTACGGCGCCGTACGTGCCATTTCGTCTATTATGGTTCTGCCTTTAATCTAAAAAAATGCATAACTTCTTAGTTGCAAATGGTTCGGATATAATAAGGCATGCGAAAAACGAAAAACGAAATTTGTTTTTTGTAAAGACCACTGAGGGTACTTTTAAGTCTTTGCTTTTAAGTCAACAGGAATTCGAGGAGACCAACGGTTTTTGAATTCTAAAACTAAGATGAGAAAAAAAATTAAGAATTTTTATCAGTAGATATGTATAATAAAATAAATAAATAATTAAATCGTAATCATTCACAGAGGTCGAATCAGTTTTTCAATAATATAATTTTTTATATCAATTTTGCATACCTAAATATTTTTTTTTGTTAATTTCATAAATTTAGTATATATATTTTTTTGTTTTTCATTTCAAAATTATTTTCTCTAAAGGCATTTAATTTCGAGTATCTAAAAATTTTATTCTTAATAGGCAACAATTTTGATTTTCTTTTATATTTAAAAAATTTTCCTAGTCCAAAATGTTTTATTTTTGTACTATGCTTTTTTTTTTTTGAATTATACATATTTTCCAAAATGATTAATTTTGTTCCAAAGTTTCTTTGAAAAGTAAAAAGTATATAAGAAAATAAAAAATATAATCGCACACTTAAGGTTTGGTTTTTTATAATTTAAGTTTTAATTCTAAGATAAGAAGAAAACATTATTTCAAAACAGCCCGTTTTTTTTTGGAATTTGTAAAATGTAACGATATTATTTTGTTTAACACTTCTGGGATAACATATTTTTTTTTTACATACAGAGTAGAGTTATTAGGTTTTTTTTTTTTAACTTATATATTATCAAGTTTTTCTATTGCACATTGGATATATCGGTTTACTTAATGTAATTTAATTTTAATAAATTCACTTATATTAAGGGTTTTGTTTATAATTTTATCGTAGGAAAAAAAACATATTACTTAGACTAAACCTTTAGTTAAACCTTTATTCACTTCGGCATTCTGTGATCGGTTCTAGTTTAATATTTGCCGAATTATCTTTGTAGCTGTTTAAATTTGATGGACATGCTGATGATCTATCACTGGCCGCACCAACAAGATCAGCAATGTCTTCTTGGAAAAGATGCTCTGGACGAGGTGAAGAATAGCCTCGTGATGGTTTGTAGGCCATTCCACTAACTCCAACGGCCAAATTGACAGCTGGTTCAAGTGACATTTGTAATGGAGAACTGAGTAAGCTCTCGTCAGGACTGTTCATCCGGAGATCATGCGCCGAATCGGAGGGTGATGTCGGATGAAGTCGTGGATTATTACTGCTACTGGACTGTTGGGGTACCGTATGATGAGGATTGTGAACGGAACTGCTGCTACTGGTGTACAGATTATGGACAGGTGAGATATTGGACTGGTGGCTTGATGGTGAAGGACCTTCTCCTCGGTGTAAAGATGATGTGGATGATGAAGGTGCACCACCTGTTGAACTTATATTCGATCCCATCCCAGGAACCATGTGAAGACCCGGTATACTGGCTAAGCTAAGGTTTGGAAGACCAGACATGTTGGATGGTGAGTTATGCCTCTGCATTGGATTTTGTCCAGGTCCACTAGATAATATGGGGGAACTTTGCTTTGGTAATGTAATTCCGCCAGCACTGCCATGCGGTGACATATGAGGGGGTAGATTAAAAATATTGGAAGATGCATCCGGGTGATGATGTTGATGTGACGCTTGTTGGTGGGGAAGTTGTTGCTGGAGGTGTGGATGATGTTGGTGTTGTTGTTGTTGTTGTTGTTGCTGTTGTTGAACAACAGCTGCCATTTGCATTTGTTGTCGAAGTGCATGAGCCACACCCGCAACGGCAGCTGCTGTAGCTTCTTGAGACATGGAATCACCTACAGAAGGACCAACAGGACCTGTTGGGAGACCGTTTGGACATCCAGGTGCTCCTGGATAGTTAAGCGCGTTGTCTTGAAATGGAAACACAGGCTGTAATTTAAAATTTTTATTAAAATTCTCAGAAATATTAAAATAACTGCTACATACAGAATGGCGTCCATAGTGTAAATGTATACCCTCGTCCTTTAGCTCCTTAGCATCGCGAAAAACGACAGTTTTAATAACACCTTTAATGTGCTCATCTGGCCAAATGCCAAGAAGAATTCGTTGTGGACGCCCTCTTCCCTTTGGCCGGAGATCAGTGCCACCATCTATAGAGGGACCTAGCATGTTATGAACTCTGTTGGCATACAAAACAAATGTAGGATATGGAATGTCATATTTGCGAGCGGCTTGTGACAAAGATAGGCCTTCTTTTAAAACACTAAAAATAGCTTCAGCCATTGTTTCGGGTCGCCAAGATTTTAATGGACCTCGTTCACGAAAGCGCAGGTGATGCATTAGGTTTTGATTAGTGTTCCAACATTTTTGCCACATCGATTGCAGTTGATATTGATAACTATCTGTTGATATAAAATTTAAATAAGATTTAAACAAAAATTCGTTTGTAATGCTCATATATTGTAAAAAAAAAATGATAAATGATAAAATGCATGGCCAATAAGGTGATCTTATTTACATCTTCTATCTTCCTACGTCATGTTTTATTGTTCTCTCATTATTTTATGAAAACATAACTAGCCTTAAAATAGTAAAAAAAACACAAACAATCTTCTTCTATAAATAAACGTTACATATTTCGTTGACTCGTTGAACGTATAGTAAAACTTTAAGCGACACACTCAACACAATGACCCTATTAACACTGACACTAAAATTGATTTTCTACACACTGCGAGGGTCTTATAGAAACCCGTGCACACACAAGTAGTGTATATACAAAATTTTACGTTAAAAGAAGTGCATTTTTTTGACGATTTATTTCAAATTTATGTAAAATTCGGTAGGTAGGGTTTTTTGCAAAAGTGTAATAAAGTGTCAAAATTCAGATATTGGAAACCAAACTTCAAGAAGATTCATTTAACGGTATTTGCCATATAAAGGTATTTTTAAATTTCGATTGTCTCTATAACAGCTGAAGCGATTTGAACGAAATTCAATATTTAAATTTTCGTAGCTGAAATAACACGACAAAAAAAATGTTGTCAAAAATGTTCTTGTGAAATTTTAAATAATTTTTAAATAGGTACCGTTTTTGTTAATTCAATATTTCGAAAACGTGTTGATCGATTTTTATGAAATTTAGATTTAAGGTATGATAAATGAATAAGAATAGTAGAACTTTTCTACTTGCTTTTTTCTAGAAAAATATTTTCAAAAAAATCGAATTTCTGCTCCAGGAAATCACAAAAAGTACTGCACGACGGACGGCATGACGAAACCTACTTTTTTGGGCTTCTCTATTATCGTAATGTCATGTTTGATTAAAACCTCGTATTTTTTGTATACACGAAACCTTATTCCAACTAAAAAATAACACAAATTATAAAAAAAATAAATTATTTTAGGATGCCATTATAAATTGTCCTTTTGGAAAATGGAATTTGGTTAAGATCAATTGAGTGAAGTCGGTAGCGATGAAAAAAAAATGGCTGTATGGATGATAGGTACTCTACTATTCAATGATCTAAAAGACCATTAAAGATGATGTTTAACTATTTGTAAATGTTTAAATTCTGAATAAATCCTTATCTTCTTTTTGCCGTTTTATAAACATAACCTTACAGTCACAACTCACAACATACAAGCTTATCATAAATAGAGCCATTTAGGTATTAAACATTTCCGGACTTCCAGCTAAAATGCGCAATGTTACCTTCATTTGATTTCCATAAGAAAAAAAAAAACACAAAATCCCAAATAACATACCTGCAATGGACGTTGTTGAGGCTCCCATCCACGTATGTGAATTCTCAAGTAGTTTCGCCTAAAAATATACAACAAATAAAGAAATTGTTTGTTATTAAACTCTTGCACGAAAGCTGTTTTTTTTTTTAATTTTAAAGTATCCTTCTTTATAAGATAATATAAGGTTAAAAATTCACATAAATTGATAGTTTGAAACATTTGAAATTTCTTCATTTTATTTCTCTTCGTTAGTGCTATGTGAATGTGTACAAAATCTTTCCTATATACATATGTATATACATTTGTATATTAGAAAAGCAATACAAAATTATAATGCATTAGGTCAAGCATTCGAGAATAGCACAATTTCTACAATTGACAGTAACGATAATTTTAAAAGTACACGTTTTCATTTTGAGAGGTTTTTCTTTGATTTTTATCGTTTTTGCACTTCCTGTGTAGACAAAAAAAAAATATATGAAAAGTCCTTAGATACAATACTATATATAGGTAGTGTAGAGGTACGTGGATTTTTTTTGTTTAATTTGCAGCTTTTTGCAGCGGTAGGTAAGGGCAGGGAATATATGGGTGAAAACGTTTGTGTCAAGTGGAATTGTTAACACGAGCACAGAAAAAGTTGTAATAATTTCCCTAGTGGGTGAAAAAAAAAAAATAAACACGGAGTAGGTGCACTTACAATGACGTCCGTAATGATTTTTCCTTCAGTTATTTTTGAAGTAGAATAGGTACAAAAAAAATTAACAAAGGTACATGTATGCAAATGAAGGCGTTTGTAATTCAAAGAATTGATTGTTACTGAACGAAAAATATGATTTTTTATGGATGATGACATGGACTGAGTGAGATGTATTAATTATTTTACTGTTATATTCAACTTTCGTTTGAATGGAATTTCTTTTGTGATGGTAAGTTGTGCCAAATGTAGGAGACTTAGATATTTCCAAGAAAAAAAAAACTCAGTACTTTGTAGTGTGTAGATGTAGATAGTTCTACGTTTACGGTACCTAAACTGGTTTTTAAAAACATGTAATCAAAAAAAATATTCTCATATTTAATTAGTTATTTTGTAACAAAATTATACTAATAACAATTATGATTTGCGCATAATTTTAAAAATGCAATAATATGACTACTTGGCTTTAAAAGACGATGTAAACGAAAGCCACAATTCTTCGTCAAATTTCATTAAGTGCAAAAGAGAACGAAAACTGAAAAAAATTACAATGTATTTTCAAACTTGGTCGTACCTTTTGCCACTCACCCTGTAGAGTTTAAAAGTTTTTTGAGATTGCAATCCCACGACTGAACAGTCACAAACAAATAGAACAATCGATTTCAATGAGAGACTAAAAAACTGTACTGATAAATAATCACATTATACGAAATACAAGCTATAGTAAATCGATGGAAATATATAGAAGTAAATGCCAGAACCGATCGAATGGTTCCTTTCCGACCTGTCAAATGGACACGTTGCACATTATGACTACACGGAAGTGAAAAACATATAGAAACTTGGCGAAACTGAGCAATTCGCTATTATGGGCACAAGTTACGAGTTTCTTATTCTTGCTCAGTTGCGGACGTCCATTATAATTCTAATTTAATTTGAGTTTGAGAAAGCAAACTATCAGAACATTCGTACACGTCAATACATAATAAACAAATACACCTACTCTTCATCACTAAGCCTATTTCAATTGCCAAAAGGATGCAAATTAATTTAAATTTTTTCTCCAGGAAAAATGCATTAGCCAAAAGTGCAGTCAATGTTGACTTCATGATTTCGCCCCATAGGGTAACAAAAAATACAACTCCATAAGGCAATTGAAACCAGTTCACAATTGACTAAACGATATGCCTATAACGAAACGTGTATCAACAATTAATCGACTGGAATGCAAAAAACATTGGTTTGGGCCAAAAAAAACGGGTTAAAATGATGTGTTTCACTAGATGAACCATGAATAGGCCATCAACGGCCACTGATAAGCCTTCCACAACAAACGATAAACCTTTTTTCACTTTACACTTTTGCAGTTAACACTGCAATGTTTTGTCTTGGTGTTGCATGGCTTTTTTCCGTGTGAAGCAATTTTACAAATTTTTGTTTGGCATCGTTCGTTCGTCCCCATGGTGCATTCGGAAACCCCCTTTTTATAACTGCATCCGAAAATGCAACAGACTGACTGACTGGGCAAATGCTGGTTGGCACAACAAACCACTCGATGACACTTGAGCAGTGTTTAACTGCTGTTGTGTGCGCCTATTATGTTGTTGCACCGAATACGCGCCACGTGACTGTTTTTTTGGTTAAAAAAAAAAAAAAAGTGGAAACAAAAAAATGGCCTTAATAAGCAGCCAGTAATCACTGCATGTCGAATTGAAGGGCATCATTGTTGAGGGGTTGTACCTGGTTCCTGGTCGGTCACAGGGACGATAGACTGCAATAGCAATGGGAATCGTTGTGTATATAGGCATCAATAGAGAGGAAAGGACAGCAACAGGATTGAATAATTGACTTTTTAATGTTTTTTTATTCGTATACCTATGCGTTTTTGAATTACATATTTGCTTTTTGTTTTTGTTCTTTGGCGAGTTGGAGTGGCACATCATTCCATTCCCGACAACTTTTATTGAGCTAAAGTTTTGTGGAGGAATCCGCAAAATGTATCATATTTCATATAGTAACACAATTTGTTGCCGCAAACGATGATGTGGTTGTTTATTGCCGGAAAAGTGGATATCGATGCAAGTGTCAAAAATCCAATACAGCAATTTATGTAATTATTTTTTTGATTTGCTATATGTAAAGCAGAACGCGCAACGATTTGGAAGTGTTTTGTTTTTTTTTTATTAATTGATGAAGGGGACTCAATAGAAACACTACAGGTGTCGATTTTAATTTTCATTTCAATTTGACTAAAATTGCAATCATCTTCGGGTAACTATAATATGTAAGAATGCGTTGCACAAACTTCCTATTGGAATAAGGGATTAAAATAATGAACATTGCTATAAAATTATAGACAGTGGACAGACAATCGTATTCAAAACGTAAGAATGCCTAATGTGTGTTTCCACCGAGCAATGCATTTTTGAAATATTGAACTTTATCTTCTTTTGAATATGCAGATTTAATTTTTCAAATAAAATTATTTAAGCAAACAGTTTTTGAAAATTTAAATTTTGAAAAAAAAAATTGGAAAAATATTTAAACTAATTTTTGTAATTAAGCACTTTTTTTTCAAAATTCAATGCACTTAATAATTTTAAGACAAAACTAAAACAAAAAAAAAATCATACTTAAATATCTTTTAATTTTTGAGTAAATCAAAAATAACAAAAACCATTTAAAAAATAAAAAAAAAAAGAATATTCTTAAGAAGAGGTTTTTGTTATTTTTAATTTTCTAAAAAAAAACAAGACATCGGTTTTTCTGTTTTTGACCAAAAAATAATATGAGCATTAAATTTAAGAAACAAAATATAGTATATACTTGGTTATGCATAACATACATTTGAAATAAATAATTGTTTCGACCATTTTTTTTTTTTTTCAAAACTTTTAGTTTGAAAATTCAAAAAAATAAGTTTGAAAAATAAAAAAATAACCAAATAAGAGAACAGATTTCTAGCTTTCCAAAAAGTTTGATTTTTCCGCTTTGAACTATTTTTTTTTAGAAAATTTTCTTTCACGGCTAAACGGGGGAGGAAAAAAACCCTTCATTCCAATGCATTTCCCCCTTGTCTCGACCAAAACTTGACACTCTAGCTTTTTGTTACATCTTATGCGAATCATCCTGTAAGTAGCTGCGGTATCAGCTCTTTTGTTGCTTTCATTTCTGCCGCCATTCTTTTATGGATTCTTAAAATTTTGATAAAATAATCATTTTTGTATGAATTGACATGTGTCATATACTCGAATGACAAAACCTCTAATCACTCATCAGTATGAGTAGTTATGATAAATGTATAAGTACATAACTCAGCTTTGAGTTTAAAGAATAAAGTTAGTTTGAATATTTTTTGTAAAAAGATTGGTTGTATCGAAATGTCCTTCTTGAAAAGATGGTAAAGTTAAAGATTAACAATAATGAAAAACTTAAAAATGCATTGTTTGTAAAATAAAAACACGGATTAAGATTTATATTCATATAGTTTGTGGAATAATTATATTTAATATCTTACTTTTACGGGCCACCATTTTTTAATACTAGTGAATAAATTATAATACAATTAATCGATTGATTAACGTGTAATGTCATAATAAACTAACGTTACGAGTGAGCGCATGAAATATCTGATATATCGCTTTAGTATTCAACTTAGGACCATCAGAGGATAATTATCGACCAATTTATTCAACTATTTCAAACTCAACTATATTTAAAGCTAAAAATACTAATAAGTGACCCTAAACCATTCAAGTGTTAAGAGTCAAGCCAGCTAAACAAGTTTTAGAGCAAAAAATACGATCACCGAACGGGATTTCAATAAATGGGATTCGGGATAAATTTAGTTTACAAATTACAGAGAAAAAAAAAACCTTTAGTTATTTTTGAACACAAAATTTGTCACGAAAACTTTTGTTTCGTCACTCTAATTTTTTAAGGGCTTTTTTCATAGTCTCTGAGTATGTTTCAAGTAAAATACTCAGTAATTTAATTCGTTGTTTTCTGTGTATTGTTTTGTTGTTTTCTGTAAAAAAAAAGCTCTGAATATCTTAATTGAAACTTAGATAATACATTGTATATACATTTCTATAGTATTTTCATGCTGAATAATCACCGCCTGGCCATCTTAATAAACTTGTGAATAACACATTTTTAGGTTCGTGCATTTACTAGTTGTCTATTCTGTAACCCTGATAACAGTCGTAAACATATATGATTTTTGTTTCCCTTGCGACTCTTGTCAAGGAAATATGGATTTTAGAGCCAATAAAATACATTAAATATTTTTAATTTGTTTTGTTGACGATTATTGTTAGGGTAACAGAATAGACACTTAGTAAATGTAAGAACCTCCAAATGTGCGGTTCACAACTTTCTTTAGATGGCGCTGCTCCATGGATGTATAGAAATTTATATACAATGAATAATATTGTGAAACAAGCCCTAAGGCGCCGGTTATAGCGATCAGGAAAACTCATCAGGAAAAATGTTCGAATGGATCTCTTATGTTGTTTTAAATCGATTTTAAACACAAATACTACACTAATTGACTACAAATAGCTCAAAGATTTTTTTTGCTTATAAATTTTACTATAGAATAATTATTTAATTTTTTAAAAATGTATTTCTTTATTTTCCTGACGAAAACTTATTTTTCGTGCCAGCTGATAGACATTTAAAAAAAATGGAACAAATCGTTCCAATTATTTGAGTTCAATTTTCACTTGTTCCACTGACAGATTTCTGTCAGAAAAAGTTTTTCGTGTGCATTTCAATCAGGAAAACAGCCTGTCCACTGACACATTTTTACTGATCGCTATAACCGCACATCAGGAAAAAATTCCTTTTCTCATTTGTTTCTACTTTTCCTGATGGTTTTTCCTGATCGCTATAACCGGCCCCTAAGTAAAACAAAAAATTTGGCACAATTTGCCGTTTCAGTTTCAACTATACTTTTACCTTTACATACATACGGTACATACGGTATACCCAGATTGAAAAACAATTATCGCAGTTTATTATGGCTAGAGAATAAAGTGTTTTAATTATATTAAGGCCTAGTTTTTCAGTGCGAGATTATTCCAGGTTCCAGGGTTAGATTAACCTCGAATTAACTGTGATGGAAACAACGAGAAACAGTGTTTTCAGTTAGTTTTTAGATCCGGAATTAACTCAAAATTATCCAGCTAAATTGGTGAGTTAATTCTAAGTAAATTCGGGATCTCAAATTGACTGAAAAGCGTGTTTCCGTCAGCGTTAACTCGAGGTTAATCTAACCCTAGAAAAAATTGTCAATTGGAGGATTATAAATTACCGAAGAATCGCTTTCGTGTGTGTCAGCACAAAAACCATTATGCTACGGGATATATATAGGACTACGATAGTTATAAACACACAAATATGTATGTACATATATGTACATATACTCAATATTAAATTTCAATTTTTTCAGGAGCCGTCGATTAAGCAAAATTTCGGAAGAACATGTACAGTTAAATTCAGCATCATCGTCACAAAACGTAAGTTTAGCATTTTGTTTTAGTTGTTTTCTAAGCATTCTTGGGAAAACGAATTCAATGACATGGAAAAACTAAGCAAATTTTGATGTTTTTCCCGATCGTATCTTAACTAGTTTCGTGTTTCTTTTTTTTTTTTCTTATAACATAAACATCAAAATTAAGATTATATCCGAAAAAATCAATAATTCGATCATTTTTAAATTTTGAGGAAAAATATATTACGGCGAAATGGAGTTAATATTATTATGTTGGACTTAAACCATATAGGCGTCTCAAGTTGAGGGCAAATAAGTACACGTTGCTCATCAACTGCAATGGAACAATACCACTTCTCCAGTAGTTTCATATTTTTGCTTGGGATCTTCGAACAATTTATTGTCACACACTGTTTTTTATATATAGCTATTTTATGGCTCCCAAGTAAATCATTAGATTCCTTGATCCTTATAGTGATGATCGTCTATTTAAAATCTCATGTTTATTTAGATAACTCAACTTTAACTTGCGTTAAGGTTAGTATACGGTACGGGAATAATTAAGTTTCAGATTCGAGTTTGTAACTAACCTTATTTATTAGTGCGACGTGTGCTAGTGAGATTCTGTCGTAGCCATCAGTTACGCCACGATACAAATTTGTTTAAATTTGTAAATTGGTAGAACAAATTATACCTATACCATGTAGAAAATCTAGACATGAACACGTTAGATAAAGTATTTCCGGCCAATCTTGATAAATTTGTTTAGGTTTCTGTGTCACTGTTTTCAATTTATCATCACAGTGTTAAAAAAAAAGTGTATTCTAAAATAAAAATAAATTTTTTAAGGTAACCAAAGAATCTAGAAATATATTCCAAAGAAGAAAACCATCATGTTTTTCATCGGAAATTATCGCCTCAGAACAAGCATATATCTTAAATTTACATGAAATAATAACAGGGTGAATATACCTACTTATATAATGCAGAATATTTTAACAAAAATTAATTAAACCATATAATCTTAATTTTAAGCTACCTTGCTGAACTTAAAAATAAAAAGAGTACCATCGAAAAGCCAGATGATCTGAAAAGTGTACAAGCAAGACAAGTTTTTGGAAATATTGAAGACATTTATAAATGGCACAATCAGTATAAATATTTATATATTATAATTGAATATTTTAACAAACTTCACTTATACCAATTTATGTTGCAGATTTTTTATCAAAATCCTTAGAACCTGCGTAGACAATCCAAAATCATTTATAACAAAGATGGAAGCAAATGAGAAAAAAATGATAAATCTTTACGTTCAATATTTTAGAAACAAAGATATTTCTGATTATATTGTTACCAAATATGAACGTTATTTTAGAAAAGTTCAACATAAACGTAAATTTGCGATGAGTGTAAATATTTTTTTTTTGTATTTAAAAATTGTTTTTATTCATATTTGCAAAATATTGTAGATACAATGCTGCATCACGCTACCAGTAGATCGTATATTTAAATATGTGCAGTGGTTTGAGGGTATAACAAAAGACAAAAATGAAACGAATTTAGAAAAGAAAAGGGATATGCAAAATGCGTTGGATATTATGAAGGTAAATATGAATTGAAATACTTGATGGTTACTATATACGGTTTTCAGTTAGGAACGGATCAATATTGAAAGTCTGTGGTTGCCATATGTTATGGTGATTTGACGTTAGTTCCTAAATAATAAAAAATGGATGTTACAGACCCCACCAAACAAACATGGCCGCCACAGAAAGGCGACATCGAGCCATCTCTGTTGGAAAACCCTTAAGAATACAAATTATTATTATTATAGGGTGGCCCAAAAATATTCTCTTGATGGTGAAGTTGTTTTCTTATATTAAATTATTAAAACGTAAAGGCCAAAACGTCATATTTTATTTTAAATATATGTACATATAATTTCTATTTTAAAGTTAAAGAATTTTTTTATCGCATTTTCAATCGTTTCAATTCGGTCATTAAGTTCTCGCTGTAGTGTCGGTTATTCTGTTGAAGAGCTTGCAAAATCTCAGTCTCATAATCATAGATTTTTCAACATAAACGTTAATCAGAAATTATCAGGCAACCTTACCGGGCGATCTCGGAAGTGAAAACCAACAAAAAAAAAAAAAATAATAGATCGAAGACTGGAAATTCATTCTTCAATGTGAGTTTTGTAAACGTTGTGTGTGCTTTTCATCTACGTGGTGACATATACATTGTCGCACTTAAAACTGGCCTGGAAAACTCATCCGTTACAAAACGATACAATTTCTTATCGGAATGAGGCCTTCGAGCACCTCGTTTCAGACTTTTATAATCAAGCTGCTTAGCGCTTTGTAAGATGGCCGTAAAATAAGCTCTGAGACTCAAGTTACGTCAAAATAACTGACTAATTGTTCCGAAAAAAAAAAGTCAAAACCATTCCGGTGGTCTTGGAGGGTATAGCGTTTCATTGCAGATTGCACTTTACAAATAATATAATAACAAAGCTGCAAGATCCCGCCACTTGAAAAAAGTTATGACATTTTTCAATAGAGAGAACAATTTTGGTCCACCCTGTACACTGTACAGTGTAAATCAGAAGTACAATTTCTATAAAATTAGAATAATTCCATTCTTCTAAGTTAGTTAATTTTTTTTTTTTTTTTAATCAGAGAATCAATCAAGCTGTAAACTATTTTATGGTCCTTTCGAAACTTGATAATTTCCCAGAAATTATTGAAGATCAAGGAAGGCTTATACATCATGGTCTATTAAGGTGCTTGGAAGTAACAAGAAATTTTAGGCTGTCAACGATGATGGGTAAAAAGCTGCTTCAAGTGTTCTTATTAGAACAGAGTATTATATTTGCAAAAATAATAGGTGACCGTAATAAAATTGGAGGTCCATCATATGAATATAAATTTCATATAAAAGTATGTATATATTATATAAATCTTTAGATTTTGTACCTTAATATTGAAAAAAACTTAAAACATTTTTCTTCTAAGGTTAGTGAAATGCAATTAAGTGACATAGAGGAGCTAGGAAATAATAAATTTCGAATAAAATGTTATCATCAGCATCATCTAGTATGCTGCTATTGTGAAGCAGAAAATTTTGAACCAGAATATATTAAAATATGGGTTTATAAGCTAAAGGAAGTTGTTCAAGCTCATAGAAATATTGTTTACAAAATTTTGAATCCTGTCAGAGTCTAATAAATAAAATCATAATTTCTATAAATTTTAGTGTTTTAATTTTTCGATTCAATTTCGAATTCTATTTCACGAAGCCAGAATTATGATCGAGTGTATTACCATTGTAGTCATCTGGCTTGACTTCAGAAAAGTTGAAAACTATGTCCACTAGTTTGTTCTAACTATAGAGAAATCGAGTATCCTCAATATCGCACATCTTATCTTCTCTATCATATTCCATGAGTCCTCTAGAAGAAGCATTTCTACAGTTTGAGTTGAATACTTTTTTTGGTCTTTGAAAACGATTTTCTGATTAAACTTTAAAGTGGATCAAAACTCAAAAGCAGCCTATTAAGTATGTTGCGGTTTTAGTCTCTCCTAGAGTTCAATAAAATAATTTAATAATAATTTAAAAAAAAAAACGTATGGCGTATGAGTATTTTTTTTTTCTCTAAAAATGAAAATTTCATAATAACATAATTTTGTTAATCGGAAATGATCAGAAACAAGTCCATTGGAATAAGTTAAAAGATTAGTCAAAGTTACCATTTAATCTATCTAGTATAAAAAAAGACTTAATAATAACAGTGTCGCTGTGTAATTACATAATACACCACAGCATCAGTCCCCAACACACTTGAAGGTGAAGGCAAACGCTTGAGCTTTCAAGCACTCTTGCATGATGACTCGAAACATACTTGCCACAATATTGCTTGCATCCAAGAAAAAAATCGCTTATAGTAAGGATTTTCTTGAATGGTGTGCCTTTTCAATGCAAGCACTGATTATTTTCTGTAAAATTTACACATGAACAACGACTTTTGGATTATTTATCATCAATCAATTCACAACTTAAAACTTTGTACAGAAAACAGAAACCATTTACTGACTGAGCTATAAGTAAGTAACTTTAGTTTTTATTATTGTTTTAAACGAACTTTTCCAAAAACATAAAACAGCAATTTATAACCACATTTTCTATTCCCATCTAACAAAATTATTGCTTATATCAAAAAACGCACATCTCATTAAGTGTCTAACTTTATTTTTACCGATTTATGTTACGCGGAAAAGAAACAAAAAAAAAAAAACTAATAATTGCATTTCGATAGCGCACAAAAGTATCTCTGATCCTGGAAAATATTACATAATTCGTCGTAACACCCACGTGCTAGAAAGGAAAAAAAAGTTGTGTAATCTTAAACAAATAAAAATCAACAAAGCAAAATTAGAAGTTACAAACTGAAATAAAATAAAATTTTGTAAATGCATTCTACACGAAAATGCAAAATTCAAATATACCCATACCATCATATATCATAAAACTAAAGCCCCATCAACCCACATCCAAGCGGAAATCACGAATTCAAATTTCATTACATTCACGACTTTATACGAGTAGTTTTACCTGTGCCTCCGTATAAAGTCTGCCATACAGCAGTTTTGTATATATATGATCACTGCTCACTGCAGTACCGCCACCTCAAAATAATCATTTCACTTCTGTAATTATCATCAAAATCGAAGGATATTGGAAAGCAACGGTAAATAATTTGCATTTGAAAGTTTATTAAAACAATTATTATTGATTACAAATATTCGTATTCTATAATTCAAAAGTTTGCCTCTTCCATCTCCCTGTGCCATCAGACGGCCCATAATGACGTATAGGAATGCAGGATATGTATGTTCTCGTCCCTGCCTTCCTTTAGTCCTACATTATATCCGAGAAGGGCGCAAAGTACTCATATTATTAAGCATCAGAGCAGGAGCAGCTCCTGTGCAATGCCCATTCTAGAAAGGTGTACGATTGGATTATCAAACATATATATTTTATTATCGTATGGAAATCTATGTACATACATAAATACTTACATATATACATATGTACTGTACATGTATATAGCTTTGTAAATATATATGTAAAAATTGTGTGATTCCAAACTTTAAATCGAATTTTTAGGTTATTCGATTCAAATGCTTCGGCCTTAACTGATGAGATGGTTGTGGGGGGGGGGGGGGGGAGAATAATAGTAAGCCAGTGGCTTAACTTATAGAAAAGGTGCACCAATACCTATATCGGTCCTACTGTTCGACGTTCGTAAGGAATCCCTATCCACTCCATTAACTTTTGGTTTGAATAACAGTCGAATAGAGAGAGGTCGTAGAGAAGTCCCTCCACTTTGTTAAGTGGAACACGGAAAATATTTAACGATTTGCTTTCTCTCAACATACATGTATGGAAAAGGGAATGTAAAATCTACACATATCTAGGTATATGTAAAGCTATAGATGAAATTCTAGGGATTGAAATGTGAAGGAGCTTCCAGCCGCACATATTATGAAATAAATAATGAAGCTTAAGGTTAAGGAGAAAGCAGTAAGTATAGGTAGTGCCTATACTATGCCTATATATTTGTTATAATGACAATTGACATTAATTCACAGATTAATTACTAACAATTAAAGTGCAAGTTGAAAGTTGGAAAAAAAACTTGCAAACTTTAAAAAAAAAAAAATAAAATAGGTTGATCGATTAAATAAAATTAAAAGACGTAAGTAGAGACTGTTTGGAAGGGTAGGGTTAGTTGGACCACTTTGGAAATTTCAGAAAACCATGTACAATACAATAATACAACTGAAACTGGAAACATTCATAGAAAAATGATATTGTTTCAAATAAGGTCAGTTCAAGTGGTCCATCTTGCCCCATTAGTCCAACAAATTAGACTAGGGTATTGGATAAGTTATGAACTAAGACGAGAAAAGTTTCCTTAAAGAGAAAATAAGTGCAGTAAAATTAAGAATTAAAATTTTTTACAAAGCAAGTTTCAAACTTCATACGACATCGTTTATTCGTTTATTAAAGAGCTTCATTACTCCCTAAAAATGTTATTACATGCTTATGGTTTCTGAGTAATGCTTATGGAGTAATTCACGTGGTCCTACTTGCTTAGTGGTCCAACTAACCCCACTTTATCCTGCATAAAATACTTAATATGTGTCATTGTAAAAACACTTACATTAGAATAAAATGGAAAAATATTTGCATTTACCAAAAAGTTACAAATACTGGACGAGTTAACCTTCTTGTTGCGTTTGCATTACAGAGTGTATAACCCCACTTATAATAGTCATATTTCAAATATTGCTTTATATTTCTGGTCTTTGCTGCTACTGAAGTGCCGATTTCGAGATCTGCTATGTTTGAGCAATGTTTTGATATGCATATCTTGCCAATAAGATAAGTATAGATTGAAAATTACCCTAATTTGCTATTTATATATGGTGATATGGGGTACTATGAAACAAAATATATCAAATGGGTGCAAATGTGTAAAATAAAATCGACGTTCGTTTAATTCGACAAATTAGGCCCAGTGCAAAATTAATCTCCTAAAGTTGATCTAAACAATTTTTAAATCTTTTTTGAAAGGAATTGCAAATATGTTACTTAGATTTAAACGAAAAATGACTAGACTTAACTTAGTTACACCATTTTGAAATTTATTAAATTCCAAATTTTGATGGGCCATGTTGTAATCTGATACCAAAAATGTTGGTAGCACTATAATACCTTAAGTTATAACAAAAACTTAAAGACTCAACGACTGCCTGACAACAGCAGAAATTTTAATTCCATTTCATTATTTTTGCTTGTAATATATTGAAACGCCTTTTTGTTTTGATGAGAAATAAACAAAGTAAATTAATGGGAAAAAAATCGACGAGTCTTATTCCAATGAACCAAAAATAAATTCTTCCCATGCAATTTTTTTTAATGGCCATTGATATATTATACAGTCCATAGCAGTCCATGTATAATATGTCAATGGTAATGGCTGAATAAATCTGTAAATAACTATTATCTCTTTCTACACTATTTGACTGCGTTGTGTTTGTATGTAATTTCAACTCATAAGTAATATAAATATAATAACATTTCAATTGAAATTGACTTTTTGATTTTAACTGTTTTGCAGTTTTCAAATTAATTAAAGTTATAATCTTAATTAAATTATTTAACTAACACAAGTTTTTCAATATTGTTGTTTTATTACTATAAACACAATATTTTTCTGTTTAACTACTTCATTCTAGCATCTTTTGGACGCCTGTATTCGCGGTTATGTTAATATCATAAAAATAAGAAACGACGGTTTTCTTTAAGGATACCTTCAATTTTTCATGTCTGTCTCTATATAATTGTTTTTTTTTTTTTTTGTTATACACTTTAATTTAAATTCCCCCTTAGCCTCCCTCACACTCTCTTCATATATTTTTTTTACTCATTTTATATTATAATTTATAAACATATATTTCAGTCGTCGGTAGAAAAGAAATGTATAGAGAAGGGAGGTACAAGCAAAGAATATGTAAAGGAGCTTGAGTAAAAATTAATTCGCTTTCTTTTCTTTTGGAAAATTAAGAAGAAGAAACAACCCCGTAGAAAATTAAATATGAAGAAACAGATATATAAATATATATAAATATACATGAAATACATAATATAATCAGTGAGACGATGTAGATATAGGTTTGGGGTAACGGGTGTAATAGAGGTCGAGCTATAAGGGATGTGTATGCAAAAAGACTAAAATATCATATAGCACGGTGGCGGCGACAATTCCAACAGAACTGTATAATTATTTTGCATAAATGAAAAACTTGCTCGTCGTCATTGTCGTATTTTACGTTTTTTGTTAGTCATCTTATTACAAGAACAGTTATTATTAAGGGTGGTTTTCTGGGTAATTATTTTTTAACCAGAAATTCACCGAATGGCTATTTGCGATTTAGAATAAAGAATAATGTTGGCAAAGTTTTTTTTTTTTTTGTTATTCTAATTTTCTTATTTATTTATTATTTTTTTTTTTATTATATATAGTATAGGGCTTCAGTTTTGCTTTTTGACTTATTTTTATTAAGGACGACGAAGTAAAACTAGATCCTGTTCAAAGAAGTTGGCACCAGCAATCTTTGATTTTATCAGTTTTTTAGAAAGAAGATACTCTTATGCTTCTACTAAGACTCTTAATTCTCTATGTTGTAGTGACCTGCCACAACCTGCCATTAGTTGTGTTGATTTTTTGTTACATCATTATTGAATGTGGTGTTCCACAAGAAACTGTGTTTGGACCTTTACTGTTTACGGGGATATTCACATTCAGTAGATATTCAGCCCTTACGATCAATAAACCCATCCTAGAAGAAGTTTGAAAGAGCCACCTACTACGTTGGCCTGGTCATCAAGCAAGGGTAAATCGTGTTGTGCGAATCTGGAGGTGGTTAGCCTATAAAAGGAGTGACAGAAAAGACAGATTTCTTGAGTTAAACCCGCTTTGATGTATACAGAAAGGTGAAGAAACAACGGTAAGCGCTTTTTTTTATAGGTTTATAACTTTTTGCTTAGTTAACTAAACAGTCAACATAGAGTTGGAAACTCGATCGAGAATAGTGTCTACGAAAACATCAAGTGGGCAATTCAACTGGAGTTTCAATTAAAAATTACATAAATGAAAGATTGTATTTTGGTAACCGAACTGATCTAAACATTGTGTTGATCGTATCTATTTTTGGTTAATTTTGATTAAGTGTTCAAAGGCATTGAAATTTCGTTGTTAAAGGTGACGTTTTACATCAACTGTCACATTTTTTCAAATATTTATATTTCATTTCCAATAAAAAATTGCATGACCCCAGTCACATTAGTTGCATTTTCATGTGTGTTAAATGGTCAATTCGACAATGTCAGTTTGTGAATTAGCAAATGATTGATTCAATTTGATTATTGTTTACTATATTCCAAGTTTATTTTATATATTTGCACAGCATCCATGCATAATTTACAAAAGCATTTCTATCTCTCTTCCCCGACTGCTAATCTCCCAGATAATAGTTTGCACATCAAGTAGAAGAAACATAGGCGAACAAGTATAGACAGATAGACGCTACTGATGGCAAAGCGCATTTAGCCGAGGACCACGTCTGTAACTTGTCGCTTCAAATGATGCTGTTACAGATGTTTATTCATTATATTATATACAAACTTGATTGTATATTGTATTTGTATGCACATACATATTACATGAATGAAACATGTTTGCCATAGTGTTCATTTATTTGGATAAGATTTAGATGATTTTGGCAGTTGCGCGGAGTACAGTTTGTATGGCCGCTTATCTTCATAATGCATTCACATCCTGATCCACGCAAATACACCATATAAATAAATTTAGATTTGGGTAGCATAAAATATATATGACACCACCGTCACAAGCGCTTCATATACACAATCAGGCTGAATAAATCATCGTAAACAGAGTGTATACTGCAATCGGCATTGCTGCGACGTTGAGCGACGGAGGATTCTGCATCTGCTATTGCTGCCACAACCGCCATCTATGTCTTCTTGTTTGCCATACCTTTGCCTACTTACTTAATCATACTATAATATGGCGAATCATTTGTCTACCATATAGGCGAACACACTAACTCATGTTCCATCAATGAGCGAGCAGTCATCGCAGACAACCTCCACATCATGCGATTTGTGCGCTAATTATACAAACAGGTTACCATCAACTAGGTATACCACGATGGAAGCACCAACCACACCTTTCCACCCTTCTCTGCCCATCCACCATATATCATCAACCCATGAAATATTTTGAAAATTGATTTTCACAAAACCGACGACAACGTCGAGTAAAGTACTCCAAGAGCTAAAAACCAAAGACATTAAACCATGTCATCCGTGTCACCACAAATAATATTGCAACCCCTAAGATTTCTGCTCAATTAACCACAATTTGCAACCACCTCCTTGCTACTTATTTACACAAGAGTAACGCGTCCGTTTTTTCAACCCAACTTAAATGTGAACCGCAAATTTTTCGATTAATCTTCTACACTGGGCAGGTCCTTGTAGGTCTTTTTTTTTTTATATTACACTCTTATTATATCTTGAAGGGAAACTTGTAAGGTACAAAATCGCGCCTCCTTAAAAAACCAACAGCGCATTTGTGTAAAGCCACACACAGCGTGTAGCCTCTTTACTTTTACTCTTTGATGGGCTTCGTCTATAAAATGTGCGGTTTCTTGAGGGTGCTTAGCCGATGATGATGGTTCGATGAATGCAATCACTATACACACACCAGAACACCCCTTTATACACAAGTATAGACGTTTTTCCTATATTTTCTTTCAATAATAATAATTTGATTTAAATCTCAAAAAGGATATGAAAGATTATGGTTTATGTCATTTGACTTGCTCTTGCGAAAAATCAAAATCACAACCGTTGAGACTAAATCAATAAAAAAAGGTGGGACAAAGTATCAATTGAAATATCCTATTTTCTATGCGGATACAATCAAAAATAACGCCCATTCTGTTGGTGTCAAGTGATGGACGATTTTGAATTCCGCAGTTAAAAGTTAAATATTTTAAAGTGCGTTTTGATATTTTAAAGTGCGTTTCAATTTGTTTTTTTTTCTCTCTACGATAATAGGATAAAGGAGGGTAGGGTTCAACTCACGGACTTTTGTTTGGCATTTTTTGTCTGGTATTTTATCAATCCGCTTTTGATTGTTTGGCAATTTGTTGTTTAGCAAGTTCTCAATTCGCTATGTGATTGTTTTACAAAAATTTATTATGAAATTTCTTACCTCGCAATTTTTATTTTGCATTTTATTATATCGTATTTTATTATTTAGCTTTTTTTTCAAGCTAATGGATTTCACGCTAAACAACAAATTGCCATTTAATAATTTGTGGTAATAAAAAATGTGGGAAAGTTTTGGCGATATGATCATTTTGCGAGTTGATTCAAAAGCCAAAAGAAAATTTGCCAAATAACTTGGGACACAATAAAAATGTATTTTGATGATTCAGAAATGAAATTTGCGAAATGAGTTTCGTGCGAAAAGGACATAGGTACATTTTTGGGTGAATCCGATTCTTTGATTTTTGTTTATTTAATTCGTTGTTGGTTGTTTTTTACAAACCAGTTTTTCATGAAAAGTTTTTCAGGAAAAATTGTGCCTAAAATTTTAACCTAAGAGAACAAAATGCATTTGTTGGACACACACAATGCCGCGGTGGCCGGGTTACCATCTTTTCGCAATTTTCATTTCTCATTTTTGGTTTCACTTTAGTGGTTATTTAAATTATTTATTTCGCAATTGATACTTTGGCAAGCTAAGTTTGCGATTTGTATTTATAGTGGTTGTTATTGTATTTATTTTATGTTCTTAAAAATCATAAAATGCCAGATGAAAATTGCGAGGTGAAAAAGGCGTAATGAAACATAGCGAAATGAGAGCTTGCTAAACGAAAAAATGGACAAACAATCAAACGCGAAATTATTAAGTTCGAGACAAGAAAATGCGAAATGATCATCGCAAAGTAAAACATTTCAAACAAATTTCTAAGTCGAGTAAATTCTATCATTTAAAAATATATTTTTATTTATAATTATTTTGTTTTATTAAGAAAATACATATTTACAAAATGAGACACTGATTATTTCTAGTTGCACCGCTTGTGATCTTGTGTCAAATATGATACATGCAACGCTGAAATTCAGGTACAAATTGAGTGATGTGTATTAAATATGATTCATTGGACAGTGAAGTTGTTAATTAGAACATATCGGTTTTGCAGAAAGATTCAGCTTTTTCGAAATGATATTTTTTTGAATAATAAATATAAATGAAATCGATACAAAAAATTGTTTCGGATCTCATTTGGTTTAGAAACTTTACTTATCAATACGTCTTTATCAACATATAATCACTGTTAGTAAGTGTATTTCTTCTATCAGTTTGTTCTTAAGTATTTTTTAGTTTGTAGACTCGTATAGATAAATGTCCATTGTTTCAGTTTTATATAATATTCTTCTCTTTTTTCCTAATAAATCGAACCAAAACCCTCATTGTGTCAGTCCCATTGTATTTATTCCAATATACTCCTTCTTCTTTAAAGCAAATCATAAAACGGGACACATATTCACATTTCAAATTTCTTAGCAAAACATAAAAAAAAAATTAAAAACAAAGAAATTATTAATAACTTTGTGCATGTAAAGAAACATTAATCCTTTATTTTTCTTCATCTTTTGTATATCAACAAACAACAACAACACAAAACTTGCAAGTAAATTGAGAATTTCTTTTATCAAGCGAAAAGTTTATAAACCCGTGTATCTAGATATCACTTGTATATAAAGATATAATATGAACTTACATGATACACACCCCAATTATTAGTGCACCTTATGCACCTATACACTGATTCAACATTTATTGTTCATCTTGTACTGGTTCTCTACTCCTGTTGTATCTGGGTTTCGTCTTATTTATTATCTGTTGTAGAGGGGATTCTTCCCTTCCGCTTCTGAGGTTTGAATTGAATGGATACACAGCATCATATGAGTGCGAATATGAGGGGAAGGACGATGCTGGAAGGGACTGACGACACAGGTGTGTTTTCTTCCTTTTGGGCGAAATTAAAATGTGAAACTCAAAGAGGTAAACATTTTTAATATGTCCTTTGCAATGTATGAATAAGTATAACGAATGAATGTGTGTATTTTAATAACACCTCAGTGATAATGACTGCATAATCCTAGTGTGTGTGTCTGTTGTCGACGAATGTTGAATGCTTTGAAGAAAAGAACAAAACAAAAAAAAAAACAAAAAATAAATAATCAAAAAAAAAAAAAAAAAAATGGCAACTATGTCAAACGCAGTCAAAACAGTGGAAACATTCTCATGATTTTTTTATATCTATATTTGTGAACATTTATTTTGAAGCTGGTAGTTATGAAGCTAGATTGTTTATACTAACAATTGTAATTCATTAGTTGCTTTACAGTAAAAAACATACTTTCTGATGACATTTTAGGTAATTCAAATAAGTAACAGTGGTATGTTCCCACTTCCCACTTAGCTCAAAATTATTCAATTTTGAAACCAAAATTTTAAATTTTAAATAAGTTAAGTGGTAGGTACTGGTCACACTAAAATTAAAATTATTTTGCTCTAACAGTTTTTTTTCACATATTTCTCTCTTTCTCGCTTATTTGAACCACGAACTTGACATGTTTGTTTTGAATATTAAAGTCGAACGTATCACCATTTTGGAAAACACTCATTTTGCAAATGGCGGCAACTATCATTTTTGTTTTTTTTTAAGGAATTTTTCCTTATTATAAAAAAATAAATGACAGCTCACTGAAATTATAAATCGCGCTTTTTTCAAACTGTCAAACTCAAAATTTTGTAAAAGTTTTTTGCAAATAATATCTTTTTGAAATTTAAGATTTCCGTGACTAAAAAGTTTAATAATACAATGTTCACAATTTTCGCGCAGAACATTAAAATTTCCGCAAATTTGTCAATAATGATAAAAAAAATGTTGAGCTGTCATCCGCGTACTGCTGATTTTGACACTGTTCTGCGAACAAGAAAGAGATATATCGTTGTTACCTAAAAAGCCCTATCACAACAAATCAAAAATGACAGTTCACGCCATTTGCAAAATTGTGTTTTCCAAAATGGTGGTACGTTCTGACAATAACAAACAGATATACATACAAGTCGACTAGCCATCATGAAACACTTTTTAAAATTTTAAGTTCTCCAAGTACTTGTGAATATTTTATATGAAATTATTTGTCATTGATTTTGGCATAAAGCATTGGGTGTAGATTTCTAGACCGTACTAGGCCATCAGGTCATACACTAAAGCGCGAACCAAATTAAGTCAGCAACATCACCAGTGCTGGCAGACCATTGTACTTTAATTGTTTGCCACAGCGGCCAGCATAGATGAAAGTCATAATTTTGTCTGCGTTTGTGAACAGCTGACAACTATCCCACTACGATTTATATTATATATATTCTGTTCTACCAAAATGCAAAAAAGAAAACTTCATACAAAATTGATATCCATAATGTCTAACAGATAAAATGTTGCTGTTGGTGTTTGGGTCTAGTGACAATGCGATTTTTACAAATTACCATCTGATACTAATTGTTGTGATGGTGATTTTCAAATCTCTTTCGTGCATAAGGGTACTAGCTTCAAAAACGTTAGTTTAACAGTCAGCACGTGAAGAAATTGGCACTGAAAGTGCGTTTTGACAAAAATATAACTAATGTGGATAGAGTTCCCATTAAGGTATGTTACGCGCTTTCTGCTGGTTCATTGGAACTCACATCACGATCTTAGTTATGTTTTGCAGTGCTCTGCATAAAAGTAAGCCTTAGATCACCCTTCCTTTCATTAACATATTAGCTACAGCTTGTTCGACCAGCATGTTAATTTTCCTCAAGGAGTTTCTCTTTTTTTACTAATCGACGATATGAATTTTCCCAACATTTAAAAAATCAAATCTTCTGCATACGCGCATAAAATCCTTCATTCCATTAACTTTTTGTTACTTGATCAATGAGTATGGATTCGAACCACCCTGAGTATCTGGAAGCAATCTTATTATTTGGCTTAATTTCTTAAGAATAATATTTGTATGATAGTTATAGTTATATGGTTTGTTATATATATCTTTACAAATGCAAAATTTTAACTAGTTTTCTATCTTCGACATTCAAATTCTGATGAATCAATTCAATTAAGCATAACCTACCGGATAAGGTTGTCTATAAAAAGACCTAAAACCTGCACTTATCAAAAACAAGTCTCAAAATACTCCAAAATTAAAAAAAAAACACTAAATAAATTTTAAATCAAAGTCAGAGTTGATATAATGCAATATAATTTAGCAAAAATACAACAAGAAATAAAATATGCAACAGGAAATATCCGTCAATCAAACGCCAATCTCAGTTCTCTGCTACAAATTTTGCCACAAGCATAAGCACAAAGTAAGTCAAGTCAGAGTACACAACAGCAAACGAAAAAAAAAATTAATAAAATACCTACAATTTTCTAATACCTATATCTACCCGCATAGAAGTACACTCTAGTAGCTTTCACAATATTTCCCCAGAAATTCTTTTATACCAAAAACATCCAGCGCCAGTCAGCCAATCAAACAGTAGAGCCATTTTAATCATTCATATAATATATATCCAACGCCAAACAACGTTAGTGCAAGAATATAAAGTTAGTCTTTTGTTATTGTTAAATATTTGATACAATTTTATTGCATAACATTTCCTTTGCCGAACAGCAAATTCGTACAACTATACAACTATATATATTGTTGCTGGTGTTCTGTGTCTGTGCGCCTTTAAAAATGCATGCAGGTGCAATGAATAATTCATTACCGAATAATGGTATTTTGCTTTGGCATTAATATCTAAAGAGAAACCTTGGCAGACTATTTGCTCAAGCTGACCGGTCATCAGAGTCAGAGAAAAGGATGTATAGTAGCGCGAAAACTATATACTTGGGTCATCATAATATAAAGTCTCATTAAATATTTTAAAATTTTATTCCACATACGCCCCCGTGCACGCTCACTGATGGCTTGAAGAATTTGATTAATTAAGTTTTAATATCACCTGCGCACATTTAAGAGGTGAAAAGTATTTTTTATATATGCATATACAAGAAAATATTATTATAAATAATTAAAATGCATACTTGGTAGAGTTCACCAGTTGAGTAGTTGATAAGTTTGAGGAAATTCGGCAATGTAACTCTGTCTGTAAAAAAATAAGAGTTGATTGGCAAAATTATTCTTTAAACAATTAAGAGACGTTCTGCTGAAAGCTCCTTTCGAATTCGCTGACTTGATATGTATATTTTTGATAATATTGTAATCACTACGGAAATGACATTTCTTTTAGAACTATACAAAATTCAAAACGTTTCGTTGGATTTTTTTTTATAAAAGCAATTGATTCCGTGGTTAAATGCACTTTGGTTTTTTTTATGGATTTTGGAATCCTTTACGACCGAGGCTGAGTATCGTTACGAAAATGACAGTTGGATCATAAATTCCTATTTGTTGACCAATTGAAAATATTTTTAAGTATTGGAAAATATTATATTTCAATTACCACCAAATTCAAATGATGCGTAAAACTTTGGAGACATCTGTTGTGAATGTAAAATTCACCTTTTCATAGGGAAAGAGACCGAATAGAGAGAATTAATTTTCTTCAAGAATATTTCAAACTAGTCCAAAACTTGAAAAAAAAAGAATAAAAAAAAAAAGATTAATTTATTGTGTTGGTGTTTGGACGAGTATTTTAGCATACAAGGATAAAATTGTTTTGCATTATTTATAATAATAAAAGTTTCAATTGCTTTAAAACTAAGGAAAGGCACATAGTCTGGTGTTTCGGTTTTATTTTATATTTATATTCTCTTTTGTGTCATACATAGAGTTTATGCGTTTAATGTTTCACATGATGTTGGGGATAAGTTTATGTGAATTTTTTATTTTAAAGATTTTTATTATTTTTTTTTTTAATGATATTGAGGTGCAGACATCTTTTTTTTTCATTTTATGTATTTGCTTTGATGAATTTCGCTATAAACTATTTCTTGAAACCAGACAGTGTTAAAAATTGTGTAGGTCAATTGGCAATTTAAAGAAATTGGATTAGATTAAGGTTTTTTTTATGTGCTTTATGATTTATAGACTGCAATTGAAAGCCAATTTGTAAATAAAAACTATAGAAATTCTGTAATTGTTGTTGGTCAGAAATAAAGTGTCTCTTCTACTTTTTGATTGGGTATAGTCCTTAGGTTAATCTATGTCTCAACCAACATGACATATATTTAGCCAGTCCTAATTTGGGAGTAAAAGTCTCTAGTTTCGAGCACCAAGTAAGATTCTTTTCTCCGGACAATTCCGACTGATGTGTCTAGTGTCTTCGAAGTTCCTAAAGCTGAAGCATCGTTGTCTATTTGCTCTACTTGACGCAACCATCAAAGTTGTAAAATATGTTTCCCTTTTTCTGAATTGTTAATTCTTCTTGCTAAAATAAGACTTTTTCGTTTAAAGCGACTGATGGGCGCACTTCTTCTTCCGATCTTGACAATTTGTACATTCCGCATTATATAGAGAAAAATTGGGATAATTAGGATTCACATACTGAACTTTTCGGGTGAGAGCTTTGGTCGTTCAGTTAGTTGTCTTATCCTTAAGAGACGGTGATTACAAAAAGTGATCCTTCATCTGATTTTAATTCTTGGGTCGCTATCGAAATTATTTTGTAACGAGGTTCTTTACTATTTCGAAGTTAAAGTCGCCCATATCATTCCATTTGGAGGAACTTTGCCCTACAGTATTCCCTGATGACAACTTTCGTTGCTTCTTCTTGAATGATGACGAATGTATCATCAACATTTTGCTTTGTTTTTTCAGTGATTCTATTGTCGTTTGGCATATACCAGCACTGGATTAGCATCCTTTTTTTAGGCTTGCACTCTTGCAAGCATTTCCTCTGCGTCTTTCAATGTTTCTGTAGAACTCTATTCAACTTCCTTAGAACTCTGTTTTACTGCTTTACAAGCATCTTGGTTTGCTGCAGATATGAGCAGGTCGAACCAGGTGTTTCTTTTTGATGGGGAGTATAGGCATTGTAGAGTCCCCTAGGTTGATTTCTACTTACGGTTAGTTTATTCGAGTAGTTCGTAGAAGCCAGGTGCCATTCCTTTCATCCAGAGGGATCGTGAGTGCAAACCAGCTTAATGTTAGCGAATATAACCCTTATGGGTATTGTCATGTCATTAGGTTTTCGCTTACGCGATCGTAGCACACGACGCTTTCCCGTAGTAAATATCCTTAAATATGTTCTTATTACTCAAAAGTATTTTAAACATTTTCATTTAATTTTTTTGCTTACCTTGTGGTGGTATAAAAAAACCCTATTGAAATATTATCATATGAAAAGAAAGAAAAAAAATCCACATGAGATCAACCACAATACTACCAATTAAAATCCCAACACAGAACCTACTGTTTCGGATTTTTATATCCGACAACTACCAACCGGTCAACTTCCTCCTGAAATGTCGATACTATTATCAATATATCGTGTAGCAAGGCAAGCAAAAACAGGAAAGAGGAATGATGTGTTGTATGATTTTTCGAATAATCAAATAATTTGTTTATTGAAAAATACCACTCTCCCCGCACACTGCCTTTCGCCTTTCGCCTTCCAGCCTTTTCTCTGCAATTATGAGCAGTAAATTGATTTCGAAATGAAAAATGTCCTGTCGTTTCTCCAGACAACAACGAGCGACGCCGCGCCGCCACCAAACCAACTGCCACATGCGGTTGAATCAGTTCATCTCTCTCTCCATACATAAATTTATATATATCTATGTAAAAAAAACCACTGCAATAATTACATGCTGGGTTAAGAATAACGAGAAAAAAAATATAAATATCCGCAAATACTACCCCCACAATATTGAATTATTTAAATATTGCAAATAATATCATTATTGTCGATGGTGTGAAAAATCACTCGCAAAGTGTCGGCCTATCATACCATTTGCCATCATCTGCATTCTCTTCACAGAGCATCATGTAGGTTCTTTCGCATCCCTCCCACTGCGTGCAATCGCCTTGCTTTTCTCTCCTACCACCTCCCTTTTTAACCACCGTCACCGCGTCACTGTAAATTTTTATGAATAAAATATTCCACTTTTTTATTAATTCGTGGAAATTACTCAGAAAATAACAAAAAAAAAGGACATGGCAAGTGTAAATATGATAGCAATAAAGCCAATGCAGCTGGACAACGAGATCAGGATACACATCACGTGCATGTATGTTGTGTGTCCTTTGGCAGGAGTTATTAAAGAATTATCTTAGTGCTATTGTGAATATCGAAACATTGACAAGCATAACATTGCAAGTACAGTATTCTGTAATACAAGTGTCAAAAACGACTTGATTCGTCTCTATGCCCGAACCCGGTACTGTTTATCTTTTGTATATGCTTGCCCAACAGCCTCAATTCCTGCCTTGATACTTGCTAGGGCATACATCCCTGGATGGATGCTTCATCTGACAGAGGAGCTTCCTTGTATCAGATGCCTGAGCCTAATAGAAAATATGTGTATACACAGACATCGGGGACATGTGCTGCCACATATATGATTCAATAATGATTGAATTAATTGCGTTAATAACTGACACCAGCATATAACAGATTGACATTCCAAAATTGATTGATTTCATACTAATGTTTTATACAAAATTCAGTCAGGCATATATCCGTGTTGGGTATATATAATTGTGGGAGGATGTGATTTGGGATTGCCTCCTTTTGTTTTGTTCGAACTGCATAACTCATCCGATGGATGAAAAATTAAACTTTCTCGATATCACTCTGTTGTGTGCATAATATTTTTTGTTGCAAAATTACATAAAATAAGTAAAAGAGAAATTGCAATTTTCAAAATTCAAATAACATAATTGCGAATTAATCTAATTTGTTAGATGTCACATCAAAATTTACGTTTTATATATCATAATGCCTTCAATAATGATAATTATAGTATGCAGACGAAGTTGGGATAGTGTCGGTGCAGTATCTATAAGTTTTTCAATGGAGTCATAGTTGTGACTTTTAAAATATCTATGTTTTTTAGGATGTAGGAATATATGCGAATTAGACTGCAGGATTAATATTTTATTTCTTTGTCCGCATGATTTATGATTTACAAAGTTTTACCCAATTAAATTTAAGGAGTCTTGACTTTAATGAACTGGAGTAAATGGTAGTCGAAACTATATTTAACAATTTAAAGAGCAAATGTAAATTTAAAAAAAGAAAGTTTGGCAACAATGCTTGATGACAAGAGCAAAGACTATTACTCTATTCACCAAAAATTCTCTAGTAATGGTCAGTTCAGTAATAATAAAATGAAATCACCTCAAATTTGGTAGCAATATACTTATGGAAACTATCTTACCGACTTGAAATAAATCAAAAACAGACCGATGAATTAAAACATCGCCTTTGTTTTTTAAACGAAATAAAAACTTGTCCTGCTAAGCGGTTAAGACGTTGGACAAAATTTTTAAATTTGATCTTATGACACTTTCAGAAAGTTACATTAAGGAAAAGTTTGTATCGATATGCATTATGTCGTTTACAACGAATAAGACATTTAATAATACAGAATTTATGTTAAAGTTCTATAGGAACCTACTAATCATCATTTGATTTAAAGTGGAGTTACAGTGGAGATTTAATAAACAAGCACTAAGCTACATTTAGTCCAAGAAAAATATCATTTTGCCCAGTCAGTTGACATCAAAAAATTGTATACCATAGATAATTGTAGACGTCTGAGTTTATGTGAATAAATTTTAATCTTTTCAATGGGTTTAACTGTATTAAATGGGATTTTCAAAGCTTTGTTTTGTTAAATTTCCCTACAAAAATTTATTATTTAATTTAAATTGTTTTAAGAAAGATTTATAAAAAATTATGTAACTCAAATGTTTATTAAAAGTTTTGTTTGCATATAATGTGCAGTTTTATATCAAGATTTAGTTATTCCTTTTTGAAACTAACGAAATCTCCGATACAATTTACAATGTTGGAAATTAGCAAAGCTGAAATTTCAAAAACAAAAATGTTCTTATAGGTAATCCATGATTTAATGCTTCTTTAGATATAAAATTAATACATCAAATTTCATTTTTCTACCCCCCACATTTTCCAAAAAAAAAAAAAAATTAAATTGCTTTTTTGCGAAGATTACAAAACTTAAAGAACTAAAATGTCTTTCTCACACCTTCATAAGCATAACCAGTTAATCTTCTGTCTAAAATGTTAACCTGCTTCAAAGCAGTCTTAATTTTTGACGATTAATTATTCACCACAATAGTGTCATAACTTAGCCACAAGACACTATTTGGCCCCTCTTTTAACGCAATTGACACACGGCTTTTTAACTTAAGCACAATGTCAATACGCAAATTTTAAGATTTTTCTAGCTCATATCTTTGAAGAATTAAATTTGTGTGCTCATTCTTCGCAGTCACTCCCACTCACAATGTTGCGGGCTCTAAACACTTTTAAAATCGAATTCAAGCCAAAAATTACATAGTTGTTGTTTTTTTTTATGATTTGTTTTCATTGGTTTGGGAAGAAAAATTTTTCAATTGCTTTGGAAAATCATTTTATTTACAATTTACTTTTTTTTTTTGATTTCGCAAGCATTAAAAGAGTTTTTTTTAAAAACATCGAGCTGGGTGAGTCTGAGGTGTGATTATACATGATTGTCATTAGAAAAAATTACCTTCGCAGTCTGTTCGGCCCATAGAAAATTTAATTTAAATGTAAATAATAAAACTTATTGGACCCAAAACATTTATAAAACTAAATGTATTCTTAAACCTTAAATTTTCGTCATTTTAATTTTTTAAAAATGGCATATATCGAGTCTCAAAAGATTTGAAAAAATCTTTCATTAAAGCACTAACCACAAATTTCTGACATAGAAAAGTATTTTTCAAAAATGAAGATGTCAGAAAACCATCTAGATTTTAGTCAATTTAACAATTTCACTGTCTCCATACAAAATTAATTTTTTACAACCATACGTTCAGAATTTTCTTTAAAAAAAGACTCGCTTTATACTGGCCAATGTACCATAGAATCTGAAAACCATGCAAATACAAATTATGTGATGCGTATCAAATATGATACATTGGACAGTGAAATTGACTTAATTTCACAAATTAAAAAGAAAAATAGTATAGATAAGTATAGTTTTTTTTTTTAATTATAGATAAATATTAAAACAAACAATTGTTTATAAGCATTAAGAACCAGCTGTAGTATTTTTCTGTAGGTGTTACCGTTGTAGTTTAAATATGTTTTTCCTTGTACGCCAACTAGTTTTAATGTAAACAATTTATTGAAATTCGTTCTTGGTAAATCTTTCAACCGACTTTATGGACTAAAAGTCTTAAAACAGTGAAAGACAAAACAATCTCGGTTACATCCACATCACCATTTCATCTAAATTACTCCTTTTATTTAAAATGTGAACATTTTTACACACAACTTGGTTCTGTGTACTTTCGCTATGTCCTTCTCGGTAGAACTAAATGGCCAATGCAATTGTTTCTTCTCACCACAAAAGAATAACAAAAAAATACACATTTTCCACTTAAGCGCCAACAACCAGATAAAAAAAAAATATCTCTCTCAAAGTCAACTGTTCTACAATTGTTGTATGTATAATCCTGAAACACCTAATGTCGGAGAGTTTTTTTATTTGTCCTGTTTTCTTCAAAGCCAAACTCGTGACAGTTTCTTTCTTCATTTTGTTGCTTTTTATTATAAAGGAATCCTCACTCTCCCAACTCTGCCCAACTGATCTCTGTTTCTACACAGCAATTTGTCCTACACTTTGAAGCTTTTATAGTCGTCATCACCATTGGCCTTATCACTTCCGATTCAGCTCATGTTCAGCAATGTCCTCGGCTATAGGACAAACATTTTATTTAAAAAAAAAAAAGAAAAGAGTTTCCCCCCTAACACTTCCAACATTGTGTGGCTGTGAGAAACTGCCCCACTTTTCTGCTCAAGCGATCCTTTGTCGCTTGGCCCGTAATACATATATATATGTACATAATGCCAAAATACTTCCTCCCACAAACACTTAATTTTCTATGCTGCGGGAATAATACCACCACAATCAGGCCCATCACTTCTAGAAGATGAAGAAAATTAAATGGAGACAACACAGATATATGGGGATGATACACATATACATTCAAATTGGGAAAGGGAAGAAATAGAGAACCCGTAGACGACGTTGTCGTAGGAGCTCAAGAGGCGAAAGTGAAAACACATCCCTGTTTGGCATTAGACTAAGGGTGATGGTTGTTTGGGGAGGTTGCCGTATAAAGAGTAATGTTTGTGCCTATATAGTGAATGAAACTTGTCGTCATCGTAGGAAAGATTTAGCAGCCCCCAAGGCGGCAGTTGGTGCTGCCGCCACAGTCGTAGTCGTCGTCGTCGTCGTCGGTGAGTCCAACAGGTGTCTACGGTATATTACCATGGCATGCAGACAAAATGCCAACACTGCTACTTGACTCGACAAGAGCTTTACACAAGAACATAAAGAGAGTGAACAAAATTCTCTTGGGTGGTGGTAGGTGGCTTTTAGTGTGACCATATTGGTTTTAATTTTACAATCTTATAAGACATTGACCTTCTTTCCTTAAAAAATATTGAAGAACTGTTAAGTCCATTTAATAAATGCTCGAAAAGTATTGAAAAACAATATTTTTGTATTTACTATGGGAATTTGCTTAAATTAATAAGGAGGTAAATGTAGTAAAACGCCTGGGAACTTAATTTAAACCATTGATCTAGATGTTTAAAGTTCTCTCTTTATCGTTTTATTTTTTTATTCCAACATAAATACTTTTCAAAAACTATATATAATTTACTAGAAAAAAATTCAAAAAATTAATTCTAAAAAAAAAATCAAACTGCGTAAATATATATGTATATTGAAATATTTTTATTCATATTCCCGGGGAAATAATCGCAAAGCAATGACGCATCGTATAGTGGTTAGTATTTCGGACTCTCACGTCTGAATACAAATCCAAAATAAGAACAAAATTGCGATGAGGAAGTGACGAATACTCCAAGGCCCTCATTAGCCCTGATAAAGTACCTATACATCTCATTCTAACCGTTAAGGTTTCGCTGTACACATAATGAGTGAAATAAAGGTGTCGTGCTTTAGAATCAATTAATTTTACTTAAAGTCGAAATTCTTCGAACGGTCACACCAATGTGTGCAAGAGGGTTGAAAAGGCTTTTTAAAGTACATGACTTCCATTTACTATGTGCTTACCGAGACTTCATCACTTGAGTCGTCTTCTTCATCTCCTTGTGTTTGGGGATTACGTTGGGTTTTTTTTCGGGTGGTTTGTTGACTACACAATGGTCTTGACCTTGACTCACAGTAGACGGCATAAGGCAGACACACACAAAGTGTAAAGGAGTGAATCATTTTGGGATTGTGAAGGTTATAGAGGTATATTTGTTTCCTGTATAGATATGTTGGCTATCTTTGGAGATGATTGCCTTATTGAGTGTGGTTCAACACAGAAATTTGTCAACTGAAAGATTTTTTTCCCACTTGTATTGTGTGGTAAAAGCCATTGAGCATTGCATTTAGTTTTTTTTGTTTTACTTTATTATTGTTTGTTCTGTTAAAAAAAAAACAAACCTTTAGATTGTTGTTTTGGACTATGATGTTTACTAAGGAAAGAAAAACACACTTCAAGTAAAAAAAAGGATTCTTAGTTACGATTAGGTATTTCATTCGGTACAGCTGAATAAAAATGTTTTATTTATAGTTTTACATCTAATTTTATTTTAAATTAACTGTTTTTCCCTTGATATTCGTTCCTATTGGATTCCTTGACAATCTTGTCAAACAACTTGTCCGTGAAAACATAGAAAAAAAAATTAGAAGGGATATCCAAACCTAACATTTCCTCTGGAAGATTTTCCTCATAAGAATCATTTTCTTGCATTGGATCTTATCCTTCTTGTCTTATCTTTTTCTGACGTTCAAACTAGACAGTGATATATTCAGTGTCTTCGTCGGTTTTTGGTATCTCAAGATGTTCTTCATGTCATGACCTTCGGCTTGTTAGCATCTTCTGAATCAAGGACTTATAGTTTCGGCTATAAAATTCATCGTCAGAAATAATAGAAAACCTCTTTTTATTGTACAACTAACTTGATGGAATAATTCCTAAACATAATAATTTTTTATGCACAAGAATGCGCAAGAAGCCATATATGGATGTTGCAAGAAACACATTGCATCTCTACTCACACATCCATTTTAATATTATTCACCAATATTGAATCTCGTTAGAAAAAAATGTTACATATTGCCTTCTTTTATTTTTTCTGCAAACGCCTGCTACTTAACTTGAATATAGCTTTTCGGCGCTTGCATAATTATAAGCTCATAAACGGTTGTCTTAATATATATATGTGTAATATATATAATTGTAAATGCTTTATAAATAAATTTGTTTACAAAATGATTATGCAAAATCTTTATTACAAATCTTATGAAATAAATTGCTGTTATAGTTTGTAGATATATATACAGAGTTAAATCTATTACCTTTCGAAATAATTTTTCCTCTTCGGAACTGGTTGCTCCATCATCCTATAGATACTGATGCTATCCAAGTGAGATCATTTAAACATTCATATACAATACATTATAATGTATTACGAGGTATGTAGTACAACCAAACGTCATTACAGACAATTAAATGCAAAGTAGTTTCCTGCTGCTGCTGTTGCAGCAATGTTCCATCTAGGCAACAACAACTGGCAACACAAGGCTTGATCTAAATTATTATTTTTGTGCTCTGTTCGTTTTGCAAAAATAAAATAAAACATCAAACATAACCTCTCACAAAAAAAAAACCCGAGACCTTAACAGAGTGTTCTGCGAATGGAAAAGTTGAAAAGATGCAAATGCAAGAAGCGAATTGTTGGTGTTTTGTCTAAAATATAGTGTTGTAATAATTTTCGCTCATTGAATGTTGTTGTTGTTGTCGTTGTTTCTGCTTCTGTATATCATTATTTATTATTGAAAAGAAAAAATTAACATCGCAACGGAACGGAAGGCAATGTCTCTCATAATGGGCCCCCGACTTAATCCCCATTCAGACATCTGTAGTACTTAGAGATACGTTTGTATCTATACGTTTATTATGATAATAATAATAAATATATGCCGGTATTTTATTTAACCCATACGATATTCCTACACATCCATTTGAGTCATTGTTCGGTTTTCTTCTTTTTTTATATTTTACTAACTTGTAGAGGCATCCCTCTTCTATATATTTTTTGTATCTCAAGCTATTCATATAATTTTTTTTTTCTTCTATGGAA